>LNAC01000702.1:346652-499951 GCA_002007465.1 Ailurus styani
GCCCCGCCCCCCCACCCCCCCTCCCCCGCTCTCCCCTGTCATGTGACTGTATCAGAGGTAGGGCCTTTAAGGAGATGATGTTTATTATTTTTTTAAAAGATTTTATTTATTTGTCAGAGAGAGAGAAAGAGAGAGAGAGACAGAGCAAGCAAGCAGGAAGAGTGGCAGGCAGAGGCAGAGGGAGAAGAAGGCTCCCTGCCAAGCAAGGACCCTGATGGTGGGACTCAATTCCAGGACCCTGGGATCGTGACCTGAGCCAAAGGCAGCTGCTTAACCAACCGAGCCACCCAGGTGTCCCTAAGGAGATGATTATTAACTGAAGTTGTAAGAGGGAAGCCCTGGTCCGATAGAGCCGGTGCTCTTACTAGAGAAGGACAACAGGGCGCTCTCTCCACCACGTGAGGACATGGTAAGAAGGCAGCCTTCTGCAAGCGAGGAAGGGAACTCTCAGCAGAACCCGACCGTGCTGGAACCCCAGTTGGCAGGCTCTGCAACTGTGAGCAAATCAACTTTTATGGTTTAAACCACCCGGTCTGTGGCATTTTATGAAGGCAGCCTCGATGGACTAGAACAGTGGGAGCTCTTCCTTCTACTATTTGTTGTTCTCGCATTTTTTCAAACATTGGTTCTTTGGGGATTTTAGACTTCCTAACAATCTAGTTAACCATCTGTGTTTTAAAAAATCCCGATTGAGGCTTCGAAATACTGGCAACTTCTTTAACTGCCTCAAGCATGGTGCTTTGTGCTGTAGACCATCTAAAATTTTCAGTAATTCATCACGGCGACTGTAAAGATGCGCTTTCTAGTTTATCAGGCTCCTTAGCATTGAATCACTTCGACTTCCTGAGATTAAAGAGTACGGTAGTTGGAACAAGCCTAGCCTCCTTACCTTCCTTGCAGCCTTTTCTTTCCTCTCTCCCTGTATTCTCCTTCTGTACTAACCACTTGCAATGTTTCCTTCCTGAGATACTTTGAAATGTTTACTGTATGGTATTTCAAGATACATGAGCGTTCACCCAGCATTGATCAGTATGTAGCTTTTGTCATTTTTAAAGCTTGTGCAAGCCTAGAGCGGCAAGAAGAAAACTTACCTATTTCTCTGGCTTATGCATTAAGAGCAGCAAAAATGCCAGTACCTGCAATGTCTTTTCTCTGCTTATTCCAGATCTTATTTTCCCTAATGTGGACATTTCTTGCCTCTTTAATATGGTGTCAGAAAACACCACAGTATTGCACTACTATTTGTAGTCTCTGGAAATCCGTAATTGGAAATGTAACTTCAGATTCCAGAATTGTATCCACATGGGTTGGTGAGAAGCTGCCTTGTGGCCATAAGATCCAGACTGTGGACCATCCTGTCATTTAGGCCCAAAAGAGAATGTCCACTCACTGGGAATTTAAGGCTTTAAAGACACCAGGTATATGTGCCGGGGCAGTGGGAGGGGCTTGGTTAATACTCTTAAGGTCTCTATCTTCTAGCGGGAAAATGCAGAATGAGTATGTGTCTGTATTACCTACAGCCGTTACCTATACCTCCATATACTGTTACAGATCCTAGTATAGATTAATATGTATTTTAGGCTGACGCAAATCTGATGTTGAAGAATATTCATTGCGATACACAAGGAGAAAAATATAAGTGTACTTTTGGAGAATTTTCAAGGAGGAGGAGGAAACATTTAGAAGAACATTTAAGTATGCAAGCTGCAGTTGCCCAAAAGAAAGCCCATATGGTTTAATGCCATACATTAGTTTGTTTTAAACCTTTTGTGGTTTATTTTCAATTTAAAATGAATATGTGCTTTAATTAGTTTTGGAGTGGGATAGGGAGGCATATGTCTTTTAGTTAAACACAGAGTAATTTACATGGTGTTCTTTCCCTTATACTTTGTGATAGGTCTGAATTCCATTTAGCCAACAAAATGTGGTCCATAGGACTCTGGCCAGCCAATCCTTAATTTATTGGGAATCCTTTTTTTTTTTTATACTTTCCTTAACTGAAAAGAAAGAATTTCTAAGTCTTCATCTTTTAATTGATCCCTTAGTTGACATATTTTATAATTTTCTTATATCCGCTGTGTAATACAAATTCATGTGTATATACATCCTTGTGTCCTTGGTGCTTTGATGTTTCTCTCTCTTTCTCTGTCTTTTGAGAGTAGAGAGATGGTTATAGATATAAATATAGATATTAAGGCCCAAGGATACCAAATCAAGTAAAATCTTTCTCCTACTCTCAAAACTTCAGGGATACCAAAAAATTACCTTATATAGTTGAATCTGGAAGTACAGTTTAGATACCCAAATGCACTATATAAAATGAAACACCAAATGTATATCCTCTGCATCACTTTGTCCTAGAATAAGCCAGTACAAGAACATTGGTCATAGATATCATCATGCAGTCCTCTGTATGTCACAGAGTTGCTACAGGGTCAGATAAAAGAAAACATAAGGAGCATGTTTTAATCTTTTAAGCACAAAGCTTATTGTCCGTCTTCTCAGAATATTCAAAATTTGGCCACCAATATGTCTGTCCCTTTCAAAAGGGGCAAAATAAGATGTATTTTTTTCATTATATCTTGGCCCAGAAGCCTGGCAGGTGAAAGGTCCTGTCCTTGTCCATTCTGGAATCAGGTCACAGCCAGCCTGGTGGGCCCTGAGAGAGGTCAGTCCTGATTCAGCCCAGGCCCTGAGTATAGTAGGGGGATGGATAAAGAGCCAGGCCAGTGTGGTTCTCCGGGGTTATGCTTTCCCTGGGGTGGTTGTCTGCTCTTCCTGTGTCCAGAGCGGTGTGGCTTCAGCGAGTCACTTATGGCCGTGAGAAACTGGAGACTTCCTTGGGATTTCCCAGAATGTTGATGACTCAAAACTGGATCCTACCAGTTGGGAGTTATCTCTGAACCTTTTCTCTCCATTATGCTCAATTTCTAGGCACTTTCTTCTCATCACACATGGTCTATTAGAGACTTCATATTCAATTAGGGTTTTGAGATTCTACCCACGAAGTCATGAAAACACAAATACACTTTCCTATATTTTAAAGAATGAGAATAATTTAGCTTCCATTTATTTAGAGAGGTGATAGGTTTTTTTAGCTCCTGATTTTACTCTGCGGTAGGTTTTTGGTAGCAGGAGAATGAAAATGGAGTCCCGTGTCCCTGCAACTGTGTTTAATTACGGGACATGCTGAGCCACATTTGGCCATTTTTCGTTTCTGAACTAATAATGTCAGCTTCTCCAGTCTGCCATGGAACACGTTTTTCAGCACTGCAACAAAGGATAAAAATAAAATAAATGCTTGGGAAAGTGCTTTGAGATAGCTAAAGATAGAGAGCCACACAAAAGCACACGGGCTTTGGTAGGAATGACAAATTAATTGTGCTGTCTTTAAGTGATAACACAGAACAATTAATGCATTTAATTGCTTTATTGAAACAAAAAGCTCTTTTGCAGTTTGCATAATTTCTTTGTGTAGTAAGGGTGTTTCAAAATGTACAAATGAATGGATGACTTCTGATTTAGGGAATTTTAGTAATATATCTCTTCCTTACTTTTACTTGATTTTGTTTTCAGACAGTATTTTTCTTTTTGTGTAAATCTAGAACTGGGTTCATAATGAGTTAAATTATTAGTACTAGTTAGGGAAGGGAAAGAAAATGAAATCATTTTAGAATTATCTACCAGCTTTGAATAATTTATCGGTATTTCAATTTATTTATTATTTATTTATTATCTTTATTTGAATATAGTTGTCACACAATGTTATGTTGGTTTCAGGTGTACCACTTAGTGATTTGACAAGTTGAGACATTATGCTCTGTTCACCATAAGTGTAGCTGACATCTGTCCATTACATTGCTATTACAGTATCATTGACTGTGTTCCTTATGCTCTGCTTTTTTCCCCCTTGACTTACTCATTACATTTAATGAAGCTTGTTTTCAAGACTGTATTGTTTTGTTTGATGGGAACACACCCTAAAAAAGTTTATTTTGAGGATTTTTTTTTTAAACACGGAACGACACTGAGTTCAGTGGTTTTTAAGTTGCCCTGGAGAGTTGAAGATTTCTGAAGGGTCAGCTTGGAACTGGTAAGGCAGGGTGAGCGGGCAGAGCGCCCCACGATGAGTTACATGAGGGTTTTTGTACTTCATTGTGTATCTAGCACTATACACTCAGTACTTTGGGACACATGAATGAAGCAGCGACCCCATCCCTCCAGCCCTGCTTCAACTTGAGAGGTTCTGTGTTTCCCATTTTCCTTATTGTACTCAAAATGAGTTTTCAGTATCCTGGCTCCTCTCCCTATTATCTGCCTTCCTTTCCCCATTTCTTTCCACTGTTCTTCCTAGGCCTCCACCTCCCCTGTATTATTTGCCCCAGTGGGAGTTTGGTGTCCTAAAGTGATGGTCAAATACCGGTTTCCCTTCCCCCATTGAATTGGCATGGTGATCAGAAACACTACCAACCTATTATGGAGACGGGCAAGCTCCCTGGAAACTGTCATGCATTGTATAAATGTAAGGTATTAGTAATAGTTTTATATAGGAGTTTATTGATTTATCAAAGTAATTGATATCATCTTGCTAAGATTGGACAACCTCAGATATCCTGGGACTTTGGCTGTCTGGCATGCCTTCATAAACCTTTATTGACCTTTCTTTCCACCCTTAGTTTGGAAATGCTATATTTAAATTTATTAATGTTCAATAGACTGAGCCTCCTTATTCTGAGACAGAGAAAATGATTCATCTTCTCAATGTCCTTAGGTGATGCATGATGAGCAGATAGATTATAACAGTAGTAAATATTTATTGTACTTCCATGATGGATGAGGATGATTCTACACATTATCTCATTTTACAATGAACAGCTGACATTTTTTTCTAAGATGTCAGGTATGAATCTAAGTGCTTTACATAAATTGACTCATTTCATCCTTATAATAATTTTGTGAGTTAAGTGATATTATTACTCATACTTTAAGCAGTGAGAAAATTGAACACAGAGAGATTCAGTAACTTAGGCCCAGCCAGGAAGACATGAAACTTGGTTAGGCAGTCTTACTCTAGGCCAGAATGTGTGATGCTCTTCGTTTAATCATCCTGGCAATGCTGTAACTTCTTTTCATGTTTTTTTCCTTTTTCCCTATGGATCCCAGCTTTTCGAGCTTTATAAAACATACAGAAAAACCTAGGGCACTTATATCATTATTAAAATACCATCTCTAGGGAAGTAGCTATAATATTTGTTTTCTAATGTGAAAATAGCTTTATTTTTTATCTGATTAGAAAAATAATTCATACTTGTGAAGAAAAATGAAACAGTACAGGGAATTCAAGTGAGAAATTACCATCACCCGAAGTCCTCCTACCTATAGATACTTGGGTGGATATGCCTTCTGACATTTCTCTATGCACATGCATGTTATGTACAGATAGTATTTTTATGAACGAGACTATACCTGTTGTTTTGTAACCTTTTCCTTTGCTCACTGTGTGTTAGGGATGTCTTTTCTGTGGCAGTGACTCTAAGTATATGCCGTGCTTTTGAATATGGTGCTACTTGGTATGGCTATGCCAGACTTCAGTTAAGCGATGCCATGTTGATGAACATTTAAACCACTTCCGATATTTACATGATAAACACTGTTCTGGCAAACATGATTTCCACAAATACTTTGGTGTGTGGATGTTTTACTACTTGGGAGCAAATTCCTGGAAGTGGGATTGTTAGCACAAAGCACATTCATATTTTTTATTTGGGTATGTAGTGCCGAATAACAAAGGCTGTAACAACTTCACCCACTACCAGTATATTTTGAGCATGTCCACCTCTTTTACTTGTCATTGTTGACTTTGTCGATTTAAAAATATCTTTGCCTGTCTGATAGTTGAAAAAAATTTTAGTTTCTTTTTTTTTTTTTAATTTTATTTTTATTATTTGCCCAAGGGGTACAGGTCTGTGNCCATTGTTGACTTTGTCGATTTAAAAATATCTTTGCCTGTCTGATAGTTGAAAAAAATTTTAATTTCTAATACTCAATGTTTAGTGGGGGTGAATATCTTTATTATGTTCATTGACCATTTGTATATGTTTTGCAAATTACCTTGTAATGTCTTCTATCCATTATTTTTGTTAGTGTGCGGTTTCTTTTTTGCTGATTTTTTATCTTTTTTTTGTGCGTGCATTAAAGGTATGTCCTTTGTTTATTCTATATGTTGCAAATATTTTTCCCAGGTGATGGTTAGTTCTTCAGTCTTGTTTTAGTAGCTCATTTACTTATTAATCTATTATTTGGCATACAGGAATTAAAATTTTTTTTTGTGGTCAAACCTCTTCTTTCATGGATACTTTTGGCTTTTGAGCCATTTTAAATAAAACTCTTTACCTACCCCAGCATTTTAGAAATAGCTTCACCTTAATAGGACACAGAACCAGGCCATGTAACTGTCACTTTTGTGTCAGTCACTTTAAAGTTTCCTGAGTTTTCACAAACACTTTCTCATTTAACTCAGTTCACAGTATAACATTATTAATATTTCTCAGATGAAAATAAGACAAAGAGCTAATAAAGGCTCCAAATCACACATCTACTAAGGATTAGAACATAGGTTAGGCTGATGCCAAAGCAATACTTTTAGCCTTGGACTACAATGTGATCCCTTAGGTAGATGGAAAAGCAGAGCAATAGTAAGGTTAAATAGCCCATCTCATGCTGAAAAGTATTCCCCTTTTTTGATAGAAAGATTAGGAACCGGATCCTTGGATGTTAATAGGAAGCTTCTTGTAGTAATCAAGTTCCAGTTCAGTCCTTTGAAAGGCATTTCAATGGAAAAGCAACCAGATGTTAAAAGATGCATAGGAATGTTGAGGCATTAAATAATATGGGGTGTGCTTTGGATTTTAAGAATTAAGAGGATGATGTCCAAGTAGTTAAATGAATTTGTGAAAATGGGTCAACGAGAGAGCACCATTCAGAATACTCGTCCATTCTCAAGCAGGCATATTGAGCAAATTCTTCCCTCATCTCATTTTCAGCAAATAGACCCAGTATTAAGCAGGATTTTACGTGTACAATTAGAAAGGATTTTATGCCTGGTATTATGCTGGATTTTGATGCAGATAAATTTCTCATCTGCAGAACACTTTCAGTCTTCAGGGCAGAATTTACCATCGGAATAAAGAGGCGTATAGATTTCAGTTGATATCACATCATTAATTATCAGCACTTGTGTGGATGCAACTGATATTTTTGCAAGCACTGTATTTAAAACAATGCAAAAAAAAGTAAAGGTTCCCCCCCTCCTTTCCTTTTTTTGCCCTCTTTCCCCACTCAGGATAAATTTGAGTAGGGAGCAGTAAGCCCTTGATTCCTGGTCTTGCAGTGAGATGCACAGAGCTCAGTCCCATCAAAAATAGCTAGGAAACTCAATACAGAACAAAAGAAACTATATTAACAGTGTAAAACTATGTAACAGGAGTAACACAAGTCTTGTGTTGATTGGAGCAAAACAAGTATCTTCGTTTTCTTGTCTATCATCTTTGCTAGAAGTTAAACATATTTTAAACTGTAGTGCAAGCTCCAGTTTTTGTGTTAGTTTACATTCCTATTTCATTGGTGTGGATCCTCAAATCCTAATTGCTTGCATTTCTAGAAAACAAAACCATTCTACCAATTAATTGACCTTTTTTTAACATTAGTAGTGTTCCTTTAAGTGTGTTCCCCCAATAACCAATTATTCAGGGTATGATTGTTAAGAATATGAGGATCAGCTACACTTGTACTCAAATCCTGGCTGTACCATGTACTGTGTGGGTGTCTTTGGGCTTGTTGCTTATTTTTAAACCACAGTTTCCTCAAATGTCAAAGGAGTTTTAATGCCTTTCTCTTACTGAAGTTGCATTGGAGATTAAATGAGGTAATGTACATGAAATAGTTTCACAGTACCTTAAATTTATTTAATAAAAGGAATTCAGTAGTTTTATTTGACATTGATTGTTATCAAACTGTTGGTACGTCCATGAACAGCTGACCTTTAGAAATGCTTTTTTGGAATAACATTTTTTCACTCCTTATACTTTTGCTTTATCATAAATTGAGGGCCAATCTGTTCAACATTGGGATGTGAGGAAAAATAAATACATGGCTCTTATTCCAAAGTAGTTCAGGGCATAAACAATTCCACTTTCACTTTTACCGTCTTCACTTATTTAAACATCATGTGTGCATTTTCATGGCATTTGTAACCCTAGAAAAGTCTACAGGGAAAGAAAATGAGCCTACTCCCCATGAGTATTCCATTTCTTGCTCTGGTATTTATTCATCAGGTTTCTTCTACAAGTGACAACAGTTTGGGAAACTTACAAGCCTTACATAATTTTTAAAAAAGATTTGTTTGTTATTTTAGAGAGCAAGAGAGAGAGTGAGCGGGGGAAGGGCAGCGGGAGGGGAAGAGAGAGAGCATCTCAAGCAGACTCCCCACTGAGCACGATGCAGGGTGAGTCTCATGACCCTGAGATCATCACCTGAGTTGCAATCAAGAGTCGGACACTTAACTGCCTGAGTCACCCAGTCGCCCCAAGCCTTAAATATTTTTTTCAGTGTGGTGCATGCCAAAACATATAGTCCCCTCTTTCAATTAATAGAGAAGGAAGGACTTAAGAGAGTATGCAAATTTATACAGTGGGTTGATGGCATTAATTCAATGCAGGAAAGATAAAAAGCACAATTAGTTCTATCCCAATGATTGGTAGGAACCTCACAAGAGTTTTGGTCAGTTATAAAGTCACATAGCCAATTAAATAAAAAGAAGGTTACTTTTCATATATTGTTCAATTGGAGCAGGGGATCTCTGGTTGAAACCTGTGGTGTCTTGGTCTGATTCCGTATTTATCGAATGTCTGTTCTGTGCCAGGCACTGGCTCTGGCTTTGAAATTACAAAGGTGAATAAGACAAAGACCCTGTTCTCAAGGAGTGTAAAATCCAAAATTTAATGGGGATTTACATCATAATTTATGCCTGAGAATTCACTTTCTGTCCTCACTGCTCAAATGGCAAAGTGTGCGCACTTGAAATGTGAATATTGTCATGAGTATTGCGTCTCATGTGCTCCTTCTTCGTCCTATCTCATATGGCGTTATTGCATACTGTTAATTGCCAGATTGTGAGGGGAACTCGTGTCTTTCTACGTATAAACACTTCCATGTTTAGTAGTAGTATAGTAATACAGTGGCTGGGTATTAAATATAATTTAAAGTTGTTCCTAACTCCTTAGTAGTAAGAGAAGGGGTCATAAAGGAAATATCAAAAAACCCAGCTTTATGATAATTTCTAATAAATACTTTTTCAGTGCCATAATACTTCATCCTCAAGCTGAAAAAAATGACACAAAGTAAGGTTGGGTAAATTCATGGGATTGATTTCTAGATTGCCAAATAAAAGTGTTATTTTATTAATTTCAAGTCTGTTTCTAGACTAGTACCCACAGACTGGAAAAAGAATATAAGATATCATTCCTCTAAAGTAAGATTAAGGGAACTGGGAATGTGTAGGCTCTTATGACAGGTGGGTTCTTCGACTTGACTCTCTTAAGGATGGTGGTGACAAAAAATGGAGCCTTCATCTGCACTACCATCTTCCCCTTCATAGCTTACTTTCTGAGAATTGGAACTGCTGGTCATGAATGATGGTTATGACCTGTTCCTCCTTCCCTTCTCTCTCATTCTTATGGAGCATCCAAATCCCTTTCAAAAAGTTGGCTTCTTCTTAGCATCACTGCTCCATTTTATTAGAATACTCCTGTGTTTACTGAATAGAAGACACTGTGCTGGTGGGGAAAATGAGGCAGGCATAGCACTAATGTCACTTTTGGGGTCAAAGTAGTAGATACAATGACGTGGATTCCCTAGAACAGCACAGTAGGAGTTCTGCTCCTGTACTTGCTGGTCTTGTCACCTCGGACCACTTCTTGATCTTTCTAAGGTTTTGTTTCTTACCTTAAATGAAAGGTATTATCTATCTGTTGGGTTGTGTGAGGCTCAGAGACCTTGTGTTCGTTTGCTCATTTGCCAAATATTAGTTGAGCCCCTACTGTGTGTTAGATTCTGTTCTGGGCTCTTCGAATTTAGAAGTGAAATGAAAAAGATTCCTCTGTCGTGGAACTTACATTCTACAAGGGGAGGGGATGGGAAATTAGTAATAGACATAATAAGAGAGTGAATAGTCTATTATGAGGATGATGACTAGCAGATGGAAAAAGGATAGGTAGAGCAGGAGCTGGTGTTTGGGGGTGTGGGAAGCAGCGAGGAAGTCAGGTGTGTTTACCCTGTGGATATCTGGCGGAAGTGCCTGCCAGACAGAGCGAACAGCCAGGGCAGAGACCTTTGATGGGATTGTGCCTTCTGTGGGAATGTCCGAGCTGTAATGAGAAGGAAGTCAGTATGGCTATGGCAGCATAAGGAGGCATGAGGGAAAATTATACATACTAACATACCCCGCAGGTGTCTGACCAATAACAGGCACTATTGAATTTTATGATTAGGACAGGAGAAGCTGAATGGGCTGAGGTAGGCATCAAACTGTTTCTGTGGGAGCCATGGTCTTTGAGATATACGTTAAGGGACAGTTAAGAAATAGACAGTGCTGCTAATTAGCCTCAGTTTTGTTATTTTGTCCTTGTGCAATGAGAGGCTAGAACCCAAATTGCTCTGTCATCGTAGCGACATGATCTAACCAAGCCTCTTGTTTTATTGGGTAAGGTAAGATCCCTCTCCCATTGATACTCTGCACGTTCCTTACATATCTTCAAAGAAAAATGTACAGGTAGCATGTGTAAATGTACATGCAGTATATTTTATGTACAGGTAAGATACATGTAAATGTGAGAGGAGAGAAATGAAGAGATGGCCTTTCCTTCCAATGGAAAATTCCTAGGAAGTGAACAATTCCAGTCACTTGTGAAGCCACATTATAATACCCTCCTTTTATGAAATTTTATATAAAATAATTTTAATTATATTTTAAGATTTATTTATTTGTAAGAGAGAGGGAGGTAGGGAGAGAGAGAGCATAAGCAGGGGGAGTGGCAGGCAGAGGGAGAAACAGGCTCCCCACTGAGCAAGGAACCCCATGTGGGACTTGATCCCAGGACCCTGGGATCATGACCTGAGCCGAAGGCAGGCACTAAACCGACTGAGCCACCCAGGTATCTCTTAATTATCTACTGTCGACCAGCTCCCTGTTAGAGGCCAGTTCCACTTAATTTATTCAGTGATTGGAGTTCCCACGTGGCTCAGAATCCCTGTGGCATTTTCTACCTCTGTTTCCCTATTGTCTCTCTTTTTGTTGTATCTTTTAGTTTAAAGGGGGTGGTTTGGAGGCTTCCTGGAGATACAAACACGAGACTTTCCCAGATCACATTAGGCCAACATAAGTGATGACTCACTGTGAGTAATTCAATTGAGATGGTGATTAACAGTTTCTATTTTTGTGGAAGGAATATGGTTAACATCTGAGAGTTCTTTATATATCATTAGCAAATCTAATTTTTTATAATAACCCTTGATATGTTTTCCTATTTTAACAAAACACACTGGAGTGGTGTTTATTCCTAAAAACCCAGCCTCTTTCACTTGGCTTAGCTGTTACCAGAATTTCTGTGAATGTGTTTCTTTATTGATATTTTCTCAGATTTGAAGATGAAGTGACAAATAATCCTCGACTTTCATACACAGGGTGAGAGATTTTAGTTGGGGAGGTTCGAGGCTGAAATTGTTGCTCCTCTCTCCAAGACTCCAAGAGCATATTATGGGAAGGAAGCCAAGAGAAATTTTTTCTTTTAAACCTCAGGGATGTATTACTGCCCTGCAGTTACTTGAAAGATGAATAAAATTCTTTGACAAATTATGTTATTTTAGGTGATGATTATTAATCATTAAGAAACCAAAGCTTCTTCCAGTATGCATTAAAAACCATTTTGCCTTGGATTTTATAGTGTTATTACTCTTTCAACTTCTCCTGAGCACTGTAATTATTCTAGGTGGTTATATAAATTGAATTTAGAGAGTCCCTATTAATTAGACAAACCATTGCTAGCTTACTTGCAATTCTGAATCAGTTGCCCACCACCACTCTCCAAATAAAGAAGTTTCAAATTTATTTTAACAGGTGTTCCTTTCTGGATTTATGTCACTATTGATTATTCATGGCTCATTTTATATCCTATGCCTAGAAGATGCATTAGATTTATCCTGTGGCTTCATTCTGTCTTGAGAAATCACTGCCCCAACCTTTCCCCCCATACATTTTTATTCCTTTGGAATAAAATTTAAAGTAAGTACTGATTTAGAAGCCATTTCAGGTAGAGGTTATTAGAAAAAAAAAGCCATATATATATTAGGTAGTTCTACACAACGTAAGTTAAAAAAGCCACTTTTTGCTTTCTGCAGCAATTTATATATTCCCAGGGGTTTAGTTTTAAGTATAAAACCAATATGTTAAGGGGAACATACCTGGCTATGTGTAAATTACTTCAGTGTGAAAAAATGTAGTTGAAACTTTCTGTTCCATTTCAGTTTTCATACTCAAAATGGCTTATAAAAGCAATTAATTGTATATTTAATTATGTTGTATTTGTACATGGAAGATTGCTTTTTGAGGCAGTGATTAAAACAAATGAAGTTATAAGAGAAACTAAGAGCTAAGAGAGCAAGGTAGGAGAATGGAAGACTAGACTCTGAATTGATTCAGCACATATTTAAGGACTAAAAGATAAGATTAAGATTTGATTGTGGTCATTCATTAATTTTCCATTTATTATTATAAAATTGTCAAATCTTCATACTAAACTGAGTGTTAGGGACATGTTAATAGATTTTATTGTTCCTTAACATGTATCAGCTTATTTAATCCTATACAAACCTAAGAGGTAGGCAGACTTAGGTAAAAGTAATCTGTAGTTATATACATATTTTCTTAAGTATCTTTCCCCACCCAGCTTTATAAAGATATAATTGACATGTACTATTCTGTAAGTTTCATATATATAATGTGATGAATTGAAATATATATGTCTTGTGAAACATAGAAGTATATAAAGCACTTTATATTTCTTGAGTTTTCAAAAGTTAACTAGTTAAAAGCCTTTATCCACCAACTTGAAATGCTGATTTTTTCATATACAAAATTTTCACATGCCACGGACCCAGTTCTTCTTTTATTCTGTTTTATTGATCAAAACATCTAATTTTGAACCAATGTCATGTTTTATTAATTTGTACGTCTTTGTAATACATTTTGATACCTGGTAGGACATAATTCCAGACTTTAGCTATTCTGAGCATTGACTCTTTTGTGTGAATTTCAGAGTTATCTTACCAAGTTCCTTGAGAACATTCTATTGGACTCTTGAATAAGACTACATTGGATTTAGGGGTGCCTGTGTGGCTCAGTTGGTTGAGCATCTGAGCGTCTGCCTTCCTCTTGGGTTGTGATCTCAGGATCCTGGGACTGAGCCCATCTTAGAGCGCTGGGGCTCCCTGCTCTATGGGGAATGTCCTTCTCCCTCTTCCTCTCCATCTGTGCGTGCGTGTGCGCTTTCTCTCTCTCTTTCTGTCTTGCTCTAGCTCTCTCAAAAAAAAAAAAAATCTAAAAAAAGATCTCATTGGATTTATAGGTTAAATCTAGATCATTAGCTTACTTATAGCATCAATCTTTCCCTCCATGCATATAAATATCTCAATTTATTCAGGTATTTTTGTAGGTCCTTCACTCAGCATATATTTTTTCAACACATACTATTTTTAGGGCACTGTTATAGGTATTGGAGATATAACATTGATTAAAATGTGACTACTTTTAAGCAGCTTATATTTTAATGAAGGAAAAGAGAAAGCAAGATTCAAATATATAATATGTTGCATAGTGGTAAGTGCCCAGAAGAAAAATAAAATAGGGTATAGGGAGAAAGAAAAATAAAAGTTCATGTGTGTGCATGTGTGCACTCTGGTTAGGGAAATCTCCACTGATAAAGTAACATTTGAACAGAGTTGAATCAGGAGAGGAGTTAAGCCACATGCACATTTTGAGAAAGAGCTGCTTTTCAGGTGGAACAACAGATGAAAATCTGTGAGGTAGGAGATTGACTGCCTGAGGTGTTTGTTAAACAATGGAGCCCAGTGTGGTTAGAGCAGGAGGGGAGAAGAGAGGGGAGATGGGGAGACCGAGGGGAGAAGGGGCAGGGACATTTCGCAGTTGTCTCCATCTTGAGTATTTCTTGTCAGGTTTATTCCTGGGGCATTTCACAGCCTTTTCTCTAAACATATATATATTTTATGTTCTTTCTAAAATTACCCGTCTAATTGGTCATTGCTGGTGTATAGGGGAATTACTGATTCTTATATGTTGATTTATATCCCGTTACACTGTGAACTTAGTTCTAGTATTTTAACAGTTGATTCCATTTGGTTTTCTATTAAGTAACAATCCTGCCTAATGACTGTCTCCTTCATCCCAGCCTACATGTTTTATTTCGTTTTTCCTTGTTTTACTACATTCCTAGGACACTCAGTAAAATATGGAATCGTGGCTATGAAAGTGAGCATCTTTTTCCTTTCTCTAATTTTAATGTAATGCTTCCTATTTCATAATAAAACATGGTGTTTGCTTTTTCTTTCTTTAATGGGGCAGGGGAATTTTTCTCCTACTTTTAATTTGCTAAGGGACTTTTTTTAAAGTAAAAAAATTTCAACATCTGTTAAGTTTGTATGTATATGTAACACATGTTAATGTAGTGAATTGCATTGATCTCTCTCCCTATGTAGAACTATTTTTTTAAAATTTAAATTCAGTTAGCCCACATATAGTACATCATTAGTGTCAGATGTAGAGTTCAGTAATTCATCAGTTGTGTACACACCCAGTGCTCAGCGCATCACGTGCCCTCCTTCATGGTAGAACTATTGTCCAGTTCTCAGATACACAATGATTAGAAAACGATTAGGTGTCTACACATATAGGCAATGTTCTAGAAACCTGAGTTACATCAGGGAACACTCCAAAATAGTTTAGTTCACAAAGCTTAAGTTCTAATAATGGAAGGCATAAAATAAACAATAAATATGCTAAGTGAAAAAATGGTAATTTTAGTAGGAAGAGGTAAGCTTTGTGAAACAGGCAGCAGAGCAGGTAAGGGGACTCAGGTGCAAGGAGAGGGTTTGTAGATGGGCTGACATTGCCAATTCTGGGCAAAGGAGTGGCCAGATCCGCCTTGTGGCTGCGCAGGCTCGCTCTGGACTAATAGACATATGGGAGTGATGAGCACTGGAAGAAGAGGGAGATGAGGAAAAGGTCATCATAGTGACACAAGAGGGAGATGATGGGGACAGAACAGACCTGGTGAATGGTAGTGGAGGTGATGAAAATCTTCTATTTTGAGGGAAAGCTAACGGAGTTTTCTGGATTTTTAATTGCATTTAGGATATAAGAGGGAGAGAGAGGTTAAGTGTTTTGGCCTCAGCAACCTGATCATGATGTTTCTTTCTTTTAGTAAATGGCTAGATTTGATTTGCCAATAATTTGTTTAGGAATTTTGCAATGATACTCTAAAATTGTGCTTGGTTTGTCTGTTCTTCCATAAGCCATGTTTGGTTGTATTAGCCTTTTAAAATACATAGGGTGGCTTTTTAGATGTTTGAGAGCAGCTTGTATAAAATGAATTTTCTTTTACTTAAAGGTTTGGTTAAGCTTGATCAAAAAGTCATTTGGACCTTTGCCTTTTTTTAGATAGTGAAGGGACGCATCAGGATTCTCGAAGACCACCCCTGAGTTTGGTGATTGGCTAGAAGGACTCACAGGATTCAGTATTTAGTTTTATTCATAGCTAAACTTTACTGCAGCAAAAGAGTTCAAGGCAAAATCAAGAAAGGGCAAAGGTGAATGGGGACAAAGTCTGGAGGAAACCAGGTACTAGCTTCCATGGTCTTCTCCCAGTGGGGTCACACAGGGTACGCTTAATTTCCCCAGCAACAAGATGACCAGATATGAATTGTGCCAAGGAAGAACATTGGAGACCCGGCACCCAGGTTTTCTTTTATTGGGGGCTGGTTACATAAGCACCCTTCGTATAAGGTGCACCAAACTTCCAGACTCCCAGGAACAATGCAGGTTTTTAGCATAAACCATACTCTGTACAAACAATGTAGGCACAGCGAGCTGCTCATTTAGAGGAAGTTTTATATCAGTGTAGGGAAGTGTTTCCTGGTCGAGATCCCAGAAACCAGCCAAGAGCCATCCTTGCAAACTAACCTTTCTAATCATGATAGTCTCAGGTCTGTTATAATAACTTTTCTGCTTGGAGGAATTGGGTGTCAGAGAGATAGGAGGTAGATCATATTGATTACTGTTTCAATTTCTTCTGTATTTATTGATCAATTCAGATTTTTAACCTTTTCATGAGATGATTTAGGTAATTTTTTCCTAAAAAACTTGTTATTTCAACTGGGTTTCAAATTCATTGACAGTTGTTGATAATATTCCCTTATATTATTTTTAAGGTTTTTTTTTAAATGTTTACTTGTGCCTTGTCTCAGATTATACTTGCCACAAGTTTGTCTCTATTAATATTTTTAATCAAGGTAATTGTAGGCTAACATGAAGTTGTAAGAAATAATACAGAGAGATCCCATATACCCTTTACTTTGCTTCCCTGATGGTGGTGGTACTTTGCAAAGCTATAGTGTCATATCACAACCAATATTCTGATATTGATGCAGTCCACTGATCTTACTTAAGTTTGCTCCATTTTGCTTGTACTTCTTCGTGTGTGTATGTGTGCATGTATTCTGTACAATTTTATCACGTGGCTAGATCTGTGTTTACAGTGCTGTGGTCAAAACACTATAAAGAGTTCTATCACCGTGGTCATCTCTCCTGGTGCCCTTCTATAAGTACACATACCCCCCTTCTCCTCCCCTGTATAAACGCACGCTTTCCCCATCCTTACCCACTGGCAATGCCTGATCTGCTTTCCATTTGTAAGAATTTTTCATTTCAAAAGTGTTCTATAAATGGAAACACACTACATAACCTTTTGGCTTTGACATTTCATTCAGCATAATTTCCTGGAGATTCACCCAAATTGTGTGTATCAATAATTTCTTCTTTAATTGATGAGCAGTATTAAATGGTATGTATGTAAATAGACATCTGGGATGTTTTCAGTTTTTGGCAATTGTGAATAAAGCTGCTATGAACACTTGTTGACAATGTTGTGTGTAAACATATGTTTTCATTTCTTTAGGATAAATGTCCAAGAGTGCAGTTGCTGGGTCTTAGGGTAATTTTGTGTTTGGTTTTATAAGAAACTACCAAACTGTTTTCTGGAGAGGCTTACCGTTTTAAATTCCCACTAGTGTATCCCCATACAGTGGGTGCGTGATATAGTTCAGCCTCACAGCTTTTACTGTTGTCACTAGTTTTTATTTTACAACACTGTGATAGGTGTACAGAGACAGTGTGATTTTAATTTTTGTTTCTCTAGTGGCTAATGATGTTGAGCATCCTTTCATGTGCTTATGTGTCATCTCTCTTTGGTTATTTCATTTTATTTTTTTAAAGATTTTACTCATTTATTAGAGAGAGATCTGAGAACGAGCAGGGGGGAGGGACAGACGGAGAGGGAGAAGCAGACATCCTGCTGAGCAGTGAGCCTGATTCCAGGCTCAGTCCTCAGAACCCTGAGATCATGAAGGCAGACACTGAGATGAAGGCAGATCCTTAACCTACTGAGCCACCCAGGTGCCCCTCTCTTTGGTTATTTTAAAAGGACTTGTTTTGGGGTGCCTGGGTTGCTCAGTCAGTTGACCATCTGACTCTTGGAGTCAGGGTTCTGAGTTCAAGTCCCTTGTTGGGTGCCACACTGGGTGTGCAGCCTACTTAAAAAACAAAACAAAACAAATGTCATTTTATTTCATTGGTACTTCATTTTTGCGTTACAAAAATTGTCTGTGACATCCATTCTGATGTTAAACTTTTAAGTTAATTAATTTAATTTAGCTTATTAAACTTTCACTGTTTATTTTGTTTTTATCTTTAATGGAAGATTGAAATAGGAGGTAGATCATACTGATTACTGTTTCAATTTAATAACATTCTTTAAGTTAATATTTTTATTTTCTATTAAATATGCCTGTTGGTGAAAAGCCCTCTGAGAATCTCCTTGGGCATACCCCACAGGTTTTGATATGCTGTACTTCCATTATTGTTAATCTCTTTCTGATTTGTCTTTGAATTTATTCTTAATACATGAGTTATTTAAAATTGTCTTTTTCCAAGTTTAAATTTTTGCTTTGCCTTTTGAGTTTAATATAGTTAATGTTTAATTTGAATTTTGCTTCATAAGAATTAAATTATGTTTACTATGCTTTCTTCTCTTTCCCCCAACCCCTTTTCTGCTTTTTGTGGGATTGACTGTCTTGTTGTGTTTGGTGGTGTTGTAGGTGTTTATTTCCCCTTTAATGATTTGGAAGCTAAACAACTCTCTTTAACCTTCTAAATTTTTAATGCACACACTTGACCTCCTTTAAAAATAATTTTATTCAACAGTGACATACAATAAATTACATGTATTTAAAATATAAAATTTTGTATTTTGAAAGATTTCATATACATGTATGTCTGATTTATATATATTTTAACATATATGTATATATTTTTAACCTGACTCAGAATTACTATGTTGTTCTGTCTTGTCCAAGAAAGAGCTACAGAAATCTTTCAATTATTTTCCCTTCATGTTGACATCATCTAGAATTTGTTGCATGCTGTTGTTGTTCTTTTGTTGTTGTCATCATTAGCAGTCACTTTGTATTTATAGCTGTTGAGTTCTGGTTCATTTGTCTGGATGTTGGAGCTTTGTTTTCCTTTTTTGTTCAGATGCTGTCTCCCATCTTGCAGGGATTCCTAATAATTTCCTTGAATCTAGGATTAGCTGAGGGATCCTCATCTAAGTTTCAAGAAGCTGTTTTGTAATTTCTAGGAATTTGGGGTGGGAAAGGAGAGACCATAGCATATTCTATTATCACCATCTTGACCAGGAACTCAGGAGTCACTTTTTATATGAACAAGAGGCCGGCAGATATTTGGAAGTGAGGCTCAACTTTTAAATCTCTGCTTATCTCTGCTTCCCTGACTACTGACTAAGTAGTTGACCTCATGGAACTTCAGTTTCCCAACCTGTGAATGGACATCATAGCAGTCTTGTGAAGACAGAATGAGCAAACAGCCTCGTATTCCTACATAATTGATGCTTAATAAATATTAGTTTCTTTTCTCTTTTTAGGTCCGATAAAGTGAAATATGATACTTTTATACAAGCTGAGTTGTGAACATATGGAAGATAGTACCTCCAAGAGTTTGTGTAGTTTGTATACTTACCTGTATTTGAAAATTGTTTATAGAAGGTCTTGGGTGATAGATTCATCATGGAGTATTGAGGATACCCTTGGGATATCTAAGAACATATCCACAGTACTTTGAAGATAACATTGCGGGAGATGACTTTGATCTTGCACAGTGCCCTCATGGAAATCTAACAACAGGAGAGCATTGATTATTAGTTGATTACTGAGTTATATATGAGTTATTATGTAGGGCACAGGTCCAGAGCAAGTGTCAGATGCTGCTGTCCTTTGTGTCTGTCATTTGATACTCCAGCCAGGGAAACCTGAACTTGAGAACCGCTTCCCACTTTACAGAAAATAAAGGAATGAGCAGGAAATGACACTTAGTATTGAGGCCCTATTTGCTTTTAATTTCTGATGCTTGTTACTCAAACTCTTTGTTTTGATATGGTTCCCAGTTTTTGAACCCTGTAGGCATTCCTGGATTTCAGCTTCTTGGTTTCTTGCCCTGGATGCTGATCTCTTTGGATTCCAGGCCCCTCGTTAAATAACCTTGGGAGTTACCCTTTTTTTAAGACTAGCATGAAACCGTCAATGAGACTATCCTGTGGGAGTGAATAAAAATGCATGATAAACTAGGAAACAGTCAGTGTGGTACTGTGAAGACAAATCACGGCAGACTTATTTCATTTCCTTCTCTGATAGAATGACAGGCCTCATAAACAAGGGGGAGTAATGGACAAGATCTATGTCGCTTCCCTGTAATCACTCCTGAAACACTCCAGGTATGACTGGGCCATATTTTATGTTTCCATATAGACGAGAGACACAGGATCTTTGTCACTGAGCCTGATTAATTTGTCCGGTTTTCCCGAGATTGTGCATCCAAGCCCACATGCTGGTTGTTATGCTAACGAAAATCAAGGCAGCAGAATTAAATAATTAAAGAGAATTCTGTTTATCTAGGCTTTGTACATGTGGGAAATTGTAGTCAAAATTACAGGAAGGGGTTCAGATGGTAAGATTAAGAGAACGCAATGTGACTTGAAGATGCAATCTATATCTTAACAAAAAATTCAGGAAGAATTGAGATGGTGTTATAAGTCGTCTAATGAAAGACATAGTTTTTGTTTTTGAGATACCTTAGGTAAGGTGTTAGAAAGTATTTTGAACTGAGTTGGATTCTGATTCTCTGTTCAATCCAATGAACAGTCTTTACAGACATGTACCTTCCATGGACTGTCATAGGGAAAGTGAAATGAGAAGGAATATGGATGTCACCAAAAAATGAGACAAGAGTTCACAGGAGGGGCTTCTGGGTGGCTCAGTTGGGTAAGCATCCAGTTGTTGAATTCAGCTCAGGTCCTGATCTCAGCATTGTGAGACTGAGCCCCGAGTCAGGCTCTGTGCTGGGCTTGGAGCCTGCTTAAAATTCTCTCTCTCGCTCCTTCTCCCTCCCTCTCCCTCTACTCCTGCCCCCTTGCTTGCTCACCCTCTCTCTTGCTCTCTCAAAAACAAACACCCCCGACTCTCTAATCTGTATCCTACTTACAGTAAATGAACCACATGACTTTTATATGTGAGGGGTGGTCTGTTCTTTTAATCTTTATGAATTTAACAATTTCATTTGGAAAGCAAAGATGAAAAGCCTAGCTGTGTTCTGTTTATTGTTAAACAGAGAGCTTGACAGGTCTTACATTTTCAGTATCCAACCTTTTCTTTAAAAGGGAAGATGGATTATTCTCATTCTTAATGGAAATTATGAACAGTGTTGACTCAAGTGAAATATAAATTTGTGTCAAAGAGAAGAAAGTGGCTTTGTTATGGAATGAACTTCTGTGTTTCCTCTGCATTTCAGCTTGATCACTATTTCACTGGAAGTCTTCTCTGACCTTCCAACTTAGGTCATCTCCGCCTTTAATAAACTCCCAGCACCAAGTATGTATATGTTTGTGATGACACATATCCATGTACAAAGGTCACGTTTGTGATTTTCTAATTTAATCCTCCCCTCTAGATAGATTGTAAGCTCCCCTGAACACAGGGAATGTGTAGGTTTGCTCACCATTTCCTAACAAGAACCGAGCATGGTGTCTGACTCATTAGACTCTGAGTAAATGAATAAGACCATGAATGAATGAGTGAATGATTGCATATAGTCAAGATATTAAAATACAGGGGAAAAATTGAGAAAACTATGAGGTCGAATAAAACTGTAGTCTTTGTCTGTGAAGAGAGCTCACATAGAAGTTTTACTTTAGGTATGTTACCTTTTTGAGTAAGGGAGGCAAATTTCCAGCCGTACAGAAGAAGCAGAGCAATGGGCAGGAGGCGACACCGTCACATTCTGCGGGGGTGGCAGATGGATGAGAAGTGGGCCTGGTTCCTGCCTCAGTTTTTGCCGATCTCAGTAACTGTTACTGAACATGTTTCTCTTCTATCATGCCATGGAAAGCCTATTTAAAAGCACTCTGGAAAAAAAAAAAAGGAAAAAAGCACTCTGTGGGTCCTTGCACTATAGCAAATGTGCCCGGGGACTTGGGAGAAGTAGACATGGTTGGCTCAGCCTGGAGGCTGCCTGCACAACTCTTCTTCACTTGGCTTTGCTGACATTGCTTCCCGGAGCGGGAAGTTGGCCTCGTTTACTGGGGAGCGGGAAAGCTAACAGGGATTTTGACATCAAATGAACACATGCCGCAGAATAATTTTCTACCCTTTAGCAACTTCATGATTTCCTGACTTCCTTTTTGATGGGAGAATCCAGGACTCTTACCTAACATCTGTCATCTTTTGTTTTCCCCCCTGAGTGCAGGAGAAGGGAGGAAAAGCGATCTTAGCAAGGACGGGAAAAATAAGGTAGAAAGAATCCGAACTTTCATTGTGCGATCATTATGAAATCAAGGCCAGGATGGGAGCGACTTTCATGGCAGACATGCATAATGCTTACTTTCTATGCCCTTATTTTCTCTGTGCCTCATTATTTTCTATGTTCAGATAGGAAGACTCCTCCAGAGCTCTGATTCTGTGAACAAAAAAATACACTAATACTCAAACACATCTGGGTCAGTGGTGGGGTAAAATTTAAATTTTATAAATGAATATTCTTTACATCATAATCTAAGTTCCATTTTCTTTTAAGCTGCTTTTTCTTTTTCTTTTTTTTTTTTTCCTGGAAAGCAAAGCTTTAACATGGAAGCTAATGATTACTATTGGTGGTAGGCTTTGTGGAAGTCAGACATAATCAAATTTCAGATGTAAGTCCTCCATTTGGCTTGTAGTAGGGGAAAATGAATTGAGAAGTATGTCCAAGTTGGAATTCAGCGCTTTTTATTTTATCAGAGGCTGGTGGCTATTTTTAGCAGCCACATAAGCTTTAGTATATCACCTGTGAAAACTGAGAAATGATAAACCTAAGAGACTTAATTTTTGTGAAGTGTGTATGCATATGTGTGTATGCATGTGTGAGTGTGAGGTGACCCAAGGCAACTTCTCCAGATCAGAGAGGGTGCGGTTTGTGAGGAAACCCGCGGAGGACCATGGGGGTAGGCTTGGGCGTATAGGTGTGGGTGCAATTTTGCTGAAGATAAGAGGATCTCTCTGGTTGGATGGGAACCATCAAACATAATACCCCCTCCAGTCAAATTAATTAGGCTGCTTCTAACTAGGTTTCATCTGCTTTTGTGTCTATAATAATAGCATAGAAGTGAAATCATATGACTAAATTCAGTGTGGAGACCCTTCACTTGTGTAAAATAGCAGAACCGTGCCAATGAAGGAAAAACACATCAAGTGTTTACACATAAAGTAAACACATAAAGTGATAAAATATTCTGGTAATTTCATTCTTGATGTATAAAGAGTTTACTTAGACTGAGATTATTTCTCTGCCAATGTGGAAATAGTTACTTTTTGATTTACTTGCATTCTTGATGAAGATGTACATTTCTGAGGAAGTTGCATTTGTAATGACCTCATCAGGGAGTAGTAGTATTGGGGTACAATGAATAGGGATGGCATCATTTCTGACATGTTTGAAAACCATGCTCTCTTAATTTCACATAAATACAGTTCCTTTTCAGACCTGGGCCAGTTCACCCCTCCTTAGGCAACCTGGTGGTCCCCTGCTCCCGGGAGGTCACCATATTGATGCCGAACTTAGTGCGGACACCCGATCGGCATAGCGCACTACAGCCCAGACAGAACTCCTGGGCTCAAGCGATCCTCCTGCCTCAGCCTCCCGAGTAGCTGGGACTACAGGTGCGCGCCACCGTGCCCAGCTACAGTTCCTTAAGAAACTGATACAAGAATGACTTTTTTCATGTAAGGAAAAAGCCTGTGATCTCTTCACAATCAGTATTTTCTGAAAAATAAATGTGATTTATAATATAATGAAATTAATTAGATATGGCATCAGATCAACTTTTAGCATTAAACTGTTTATAATATCATTAGTAATCATACATTCCGTACAACTTTGATAGCCTCAACAAGGAAGCCAACCATCCATCAATCTACTCATTATTTTTCTAGCTGGCTCCTCGGGCCATATGAATGATGCAGTTCAGTTTCATCTTTGTCATTGTGGAACAATTTTCTTATTTATTTATCACTGATCCCCTGGCACATTTCCTGCACCTTCTAAGATGTTTTTTTCTGAGCTTGCAGTGAGTCAGCATCTGATAGAGTGCTAGTACTAAAGAGGACCACACATGTTGTCTGACCAGACTTTTCAATGAAACTGGGGTCCAGAGATACAAAGTAACAAGATTGATGGTACTCAGTATTCACTTTCACTGTCTGCTTTTCAGCCTGTCTTTCCCTCAATCTCGAGAAGAGTGGTCCCTTCTTATTTCTAAAGGGACAGACTCTGAGTTGGGTCCCATTCCTTCCCTCTCGGGGAGAAACCCAATTTTCAAAATAAACAGTTGCCACATTCTCATCCTGCCCAGACTTTTAGCAAAATGAAAACTGGGGTGGGGAGGGGAGCTTTGGTAGTATAGGAGTGTGTGGGTGTGGATGGTGGTGGTAGTGGTGGTTTGAGGACTCCATCTTTTGATGGGAACACAAAGGTGGTGTGAAGAGGAAGAAGGGAGGTCTGTACTTTGATTTGGAATACAAAGAACTACAGTATTCTGTTCTTACCCGCAACTGTTATGCCCTAGTTATGGGTCTGACACTGTTTGTACTTTTCATAATTTATGGAAAATCACATAATTTTCATAAATGCATTTATAACAGTCTTATAAAATAGATATTATCCACATTTTTTTCAGATAAGAAAATTGGCACAAGGAAAAATTAAGTGATTTGTCTGAAGTCCTACAGCTAACTGGTGGCAGAGTCAGGAATTAAGCCAGATTTCTCTCACTACAAAATTGGGTTCTTAAAAAACATACCGTACTCCCTCTATCAAACCCAGCCTACTTCAGCGTTAAGTCATTAAGTCAAAGTTTCCCAGAGTGGGGAAAATTAAAAAAAAGTTTTGTGTAACTTTATGTGGGTGGTTAGCAAGATTCATTTCTGCAAGACGGATACATTGTGTAACTGTGCTTCACAGCGTGGAAGCGTCTAGAAATGCCACTTCAAAATCTGTTCTGAGGTTAGGTCACATGTTCAGTGTTCTTAATCACAACAAGATAAAATAAATCGCATATGGCTTATAAAATAAACATCTGTTTACATATATATATTTTAAGATTTTATTATTTAAGAAGGGGGAGAGTAACAGAGGGAGAGGGACAAGCAGACTCCACGCTGGGCATGGGGGCTTCATCTCAGAACCCTGAGATCATGACCTGAGCAGAAACCAAGAGTCCGACACTTTACTGACTGAGCCACCCAGGCACCCCTACATGTATTTTTAAAAGTATTATGCATTTTGCTGAGGGTAGAAATTACAAGTATTCTTTATTGGTTAAAATTGCTTTTGTCATGTTAAGGAGTGTCTATCAAATATATGGATAGTATCAAAGCAGCAAAATGTCCCTACTACCCAACTTAAAAAAAGAAACGGTACCAATGTTTTAGATGTTACCCTGATCCTTGACAATCTAATACTCTTCCCTCTGCCTTAGTAGAGACCACTGTCCTGGTTTTGTTTCCATTCCTAAGGAATATGTCCCCAAATAATACATTGCTTAGTTTTGCCCATTTTTGCACTTTATGTAAATGGATTCATATACTATATGCATTCTTCTGTGACTTGCTCATTTGCCTCACCATTGTGTGTATGAGAGTCCCTCATCGTGTTATGTGAGACCATAGTTCATTTTTTTGCCGCTGCTGAATAGTGCTCTGTTTATGGCTCCTGCAGTCCTTGTTACCAGTCTAAAGTGTGCTATGTATTATGATTACCTCTAGTTTTATTTTCAGTACAGTGCTTCTGTAAACGTTTTGCATACATCTCTCAGTGCAGATGTGCAAGAAGGGTATACATATGCCTATGAGAGGAGTTACGTGTCATAGCTGTGCATTTGGTCAACTTTACAAGATGATATGAAATTTTATCTCCATGGTACTCCACTGGTAGTAAATGTGAGGTCCCGATCCACATCTCCACCAGGTGGATGGGAATGTGATCCTTGTGTTTTCAGGTTGTGGTTCCCTGGTTACTAATCAGAATTTTAAAAAGACAAGCATCATTTCATAGGTCTTCTATTCTATCATAGACCTTTTTAAAACTTCTGTTCATTTTCATTTGGTTGCCTTTTTAATTAATTCCTAGTTATTCTTTCTATGTTCTGGATATATCTTTAGTTGCAAATATCTTCTCCCAGTGTGTTGCATATTTTCATTTTCATTGTGGTATCTTACCAGCCAGCACGCTTCCCCTGCACACGGTGCTACCTTCATTATGGTATCTTAGGGGCAGATCCTCATTTAAGGTAGTCATGCCTGATCTTTCATAGTTTGTGCTTTTGCTGTCCATCTTGTTCGACATCTTAGGGGTACTCTGTGTTTCCTTCTGAATGTTAAAAAAATTTTCTGCTTTGATTTAAACCCTAGTCAGATCTAAAATGCATTTTTTATTAGGGTATGAGGTAGGGATTTAGTTTCATTTCCCCACATCTGTACATTTTAGTACCATTTATCGAATTGTTCATTTCCCCCAACTCATCTGCAGTGTTACCTGTTTTATATATCAGGCTTTCATAAACGCATGGAGTTGATGGAGTTACCTGTCTTTCCATGTATTTATCTATTTATCAAATGTGTGTACAGTGCCTACTATGTGCCAGTTGCTGTTCTGAGAGATTTATAAAGATCAACTCATTTAGTCTTTATAGGGAAGTTACTCTTATTACCCTAATTTTATAGATGTGGCAACAGAGGCAGAAAAGCTTACCTTTTCCAGAATCACACATCTGGAAAGTGGCAGACGCAAAGTTTGAGCGCAGGCAGTCTGGCTCTGTATATTTTGCTGCCTCTCCGATATTTACTTGTTGCTTTTTGTTAGTAGAAGTTTATAATTAATATTATTATAAAGTAAGGCAAATCTTTCAGTCTGGCGCTGCTCATTTCAGAATGTTACGACCCTTCTTGGCATTCTTCTCTTGCAGTTTTAGAATAAGCAAGTAAATTTATGCATACACACATAGGAATACCTACAACCTGTGATATTCTCATTTTACCTTGAAACTGTAGATCAGTTGTTAGAGAACTGGTATCTCATATTGAGTCTGGTATTTCTTTCTTTGTGTTTATAATTTTATCCATAAAGGTCTTATATATCTATTGTTAAGTTTATAAAAAACATATACATTAAATATATATGATAACATATATTCTATATGATATACATTTTTATGTATACATATGTATATATTTATAGTGAACTTGACATAGGCATACATTTTTGTCCTTTATTTATGTATGTGTGTTTTTAACTTATATTGTCCTATCCCATAGACTAGTTCATGACACATAATGGCCACTTAATACGTATTTGTTGAATTAGTGAATTATAATAGCATACTTTAAAGTTATGTTTTCTAACCATTTATAGATACCGAATAGGAAAGCCATTAATCTGTCTTTATTAAATTTGTAGCTTAATCATAGTGATAAACTTTTATCATTTGTAAAAAAAAATCTGTAGATTCTTTTTGTATGTGGTAAAATACATAATATTTTATATTTTTTCTTTTAATCCTAACACTTTAATTCTTTTTTTTTTTTTCTTATTGGAACCAACCAGAGTTCCTAGTTTGGTGACAAAAGTGATGAAAATGAATATTCTTACCTTGTTTCTGCTTTCAAAAGAAATACTTTTCTGTTTTACCGTCAAGTGTGATGTTTGTTATAGGGTTTTAAAAAATACCCTCTATCATTTTAAATAAAGAAGGGTCTTTTTATTCTGGTTTGCTGATAATATAGTAAAAAATTTATTGAGAAGATCAGGTTTTCTTTTCTCCTTTAATCTGTTAACATAGTAAATTAGAATAATACATTTTATAATACAAAATCTTACATCTTTGGAATGAACTAGGTTGGTCATTATGATTCATTTTCATGTAGATGTGTAACTTTTTTCATAAATTGGTGAGTTATTTTTCTAATATTTTACTGAGAATTTTGCATCAATAGTCATAAGTGAGATTAGCAATGGGGATCAAGGGTGAACTAGCCCCATAAAGAGTGAGACCTTCCCAATTTTTCTGGATTCTGAAGGAGTTTTATGTAAGACCGAATTCATATTTCTTAAATGTTTCATAGAACGTCCCTGAAAAAACCATCTATACTTATGACATTGTGCTAAGATTTTAATTCTGATTCAATTTTTTCAATGTTTATATTATTAAAAGAAAGGTTTCCTTTTTCTTGTTGAGCCAGTTTTGCTATGTTGATAAGTTTTGTTAAATTACTTTTGGTAGAAATGTGTTCATTTCACGTAAATTTTCAAATTTATTAGCATACATTTTCATGTCATCACTGTTGTTAATGTCTGCTGTGCCTTCATTTATGTTTATTCTTTGTTATTTGTTTCTACTTTTCTCTTTTTTCCTTGATCAATGTTGCAAGACACTTTTATTCTTTTTTTCTTTAAAAGAACCAATTTTTGGTTTTGTCGACCCTCTACATCATATTTTTGTTTTCTTTCTTACTAGTTTTTGCTCTTAGGCATTTCCTTCATTAATTTTTTTTCACTTATTTTCTTAAACTTCTTTATTTGGGTGCTGAGCTCATTTATTTTCAGACTTTCATCTCTTTATGGTGAGTGTTCAATATTTTCTCTTAGCTTTGTCACACAATTGGCCATATGGTACCATAGTGCATCGTTTATTCTAAGGATTATTTTATGTAACACTTAGAAAAAATGCAATTATAATGGTTTCTCATCATTTCTAATTTTTTATTTTACACTTATTGGATGATTCTATAGACTTAAAAATTGTAATTGTGCCACATATTGCTCTTGTGCATGTATATGAGAGAAATATATATAAAACCAAATTGGTTAAGATATTGATTAAACTTCTTCACATTCAGAATCCATCTCTTCTGAATCATTCATTGCAAAATTGACTTTTATTTTTGTCCATATTATGTCATCCCCTCTGCCCTCAAAGGCATTCCTTGAACAGTGCTTTACTATTTTTCCTGGGATTTTCTTCCAAAATGCTGACAGCTATTCTGTGAGTTTTGACGCAGGTGCTTTCTTGATCTTACCAGAAATATGCCACTGGATCATTTTGGTGAACAAACAGATTTCGTCTTTTTTCCTCAAATGATCCTAAATGTTTTATGCACTGAAATATGAAGGATACAATTTTCTTGTTAAGTCACCAGGAATAACAATCCATTATGTGACGGTAATGACAATTATGTCATCTGGCCAACTATAGTTGAAAGTTATCATTGATTATAAGATACATTCTGATTTCAGAGATATTAAAATGTGAAAAACTGCATGACTTAGATACAAGAGAGTGTACAGTTCTAAGTATTTTCTAATTTCTATTTTGATATTTTCTTTCTTCTTTAACCTGTAGGTTATTTAAAAATTTATTTTAACACTTCTAAATGCATGAATGTTTTCTTTTTGCTATTGACTGCTAATTTTTTTCCAATTTTACTTAATCATTTCAACTTTTTAAAAATTTGAGTATAGTTGGCACACAATGTTACATTGGTTTCAGGTGTACAACATAGTGATTCAACTTCTCTAAACATTGTGCTTTGCTCACCACAAATGTAACTACCCTTCATCACCATGCAATGCTATTACAGTACCACTTACTATATATTCCCTGTGCTGTGCCTTTTATTCTCATGACTTATTCATTCCATAAATGGAAGCCTGTATCTCCCACTCCTCTTCACTCATTTTTCCCCTTCCCCCTTCTCCCTCCCTTCTGGCAACCATCAGTTTCTTCTCTGTATTTGTAAGTATTGACTGCTAACTTGTATTCTAATACAAATAAATATTTATATTAGATATATTAGTAAATATATTAGTAAAAATTAGTAAATATATATTAGTAAAAATTAGTAAATATTTTTATACACATTTTCTAATATATATTAATACACTCTACATGGTGCCAACGTTTTTGAAATTTGTTAAGACTTGTTTTACTGCTTTAATATGGTTCATTTCATTAACATTCCTTTGAGAAGAATTAAATTCTCCAGGTTTTGTGGCTCATGTACTGTGTTGCTCAGTATCTTTAATGGTTTTTTCATCTACTTGGTGAATCAGTTTTTAAGAGAGAGGTGTTAAAATCTCCTTTCATCTTTGTGAATTTTTCAAACTCCTGTTTACTGGCAATTTCTGCTTTATATGTTTTGAAGCTATGTTACAAGGTGCATACAAGTTTAAAATGATGTCTTCAGGGTAATTAAAATTTTGACCTATATGTAGTTAGTTACTCTATATATCATTGTTTTGCGTCTAATGTCTATTATATAACTAATTTTTTATTTTTTATTTTTTATTTTTTTTATTTTTTTAATTTTTTTTTTAAAGATTTTATTTATTTATTTGACACAGAGAGAGAGATTACAAGTAGGCAGAGAGGCAGGCAGAGAGAGAGGAGGAAGCAGGCTCCCTGCTGAGCAGAGAGCCCGATGTGGGCCTCGATCCCAGGACGCTGAGATCATGACCTGAGCCGAAAGCAGAGGCTTTAACCCACTGAGCCACCCAGGCGCCCTAACTAACTAATTTTTTATATCTGTTTCTTTTTAAAATTTAAAATTCCACTATAGTTAACATTATTATATAGTGATTCTATCTCTAGCAGTAATTTATAATAGCACTAGCAATTATTTTTATATTATTTGACCTCTAGCAGTATTTTCATATATCTCTAATAATGATTTTTGAATGAGGATCTATTATTTATTATTACCAGATTTATTTTGATTAATATTTGTCTGACATATAATTTGTAACCTTCAACTTTCAGCCTTTTAGTGTTTTAATTCTCTTTTGAATCTCAATTAGTTCATTGTGGTATTTTTGAAAAATTTACTTCGGCAATCCTGATTTTAACTAAATATTTTAATCTGTTCACATTTGTTTTAATTACCAGTACATAAAATTCTGTCTATAATCTTACTTTGTGCTTTCAATTTCTAATCTATCTTCCTCCCTCCCTCCCTCCCTTCCTTCCTTCCTTCCTTTTTTTGTTTACTTTTGGATTGAATTTTTCCCCCTTGACTATTTTGGGAATTATACTCTCTGTGTCTGTTCCTTTAGTGATTTCTCTAGAAATCTTAATATGTATGTTTAACAAGGTCTACTGTTAATGAGTAGCTTTCCCTTCTTTTAGTGCAGTATAAGGGATTATAATTCAAATCCACTCATTCCCCTCTATATTTTTTACCATTGTTCTAGTCTTTTAGTTCTATTTTTAATACTAGAAATTAGATATTATAGTGACTAAAATGCACATTATGCTGTTTTTTCTCTTTCTAAAATGTAATCTTAGAAATTAGCTCTTTATTATATGATATAATATCTTATATAATATTCTCTATTCTGTGCCCCTAACATATTCTATGCTCTTTAGGACTAACCATCTAGTTTTATTTATTTTTTTATTAATCCACAGTGCCTGAGACAATGCTGTGTACTTATTAATAAATACTTGCTGGCTCATTGACTCAGCATCCACTTATTCTCATGAGTTTTCATTAAATGAGAAAATTTAACATTCAAGTTAAAATGTTTAGAGATTTTTTTTTTCCTGTTGTGGTTAGTATTGGTTTTCCATGCTCCATTTCCATGGGACTGATTCAACTGGAAGTTTCAGTTACTAGGCCTAGTTGGTGTGGGAAGTGGTGGGAAGAGACAAAAAGAGAAACAATGGGGAATGCAAAAAAATATTATTGAATTTCGTGATCATGTGAAAAGCAGTAAAGCTAGTATGGTTTCATATTTCATCTGCTGCTCTTCTATCTAACTATATTCTTTCTTTTTTAGTTATTGAATTTATGAGTACTCATAACAGTCTCATGCTGTGTATTAGGCAGTGATAGATTTTATTCCTTGGCCTCATTCTGGATCAGATAAGGCTATGGTAGATCAAAACAAAATTTACATCCCTTTTCTTTTTATCTTTGCTGCTTTTCCCCAATATTCCAGTGTCTTTCAGATAAAAAACCTCTTTCTTAAGTATGTGGTGAGCACCCATGTTAATTTTTCAGTCTTATCTTTTTCACTTGGTTCATCTAGAAAAGCATTTCTTTCCCACTAATAAAAACACTTTTCTTGCCTTATAGTATCTGATCCAAGAGAGCTTAAAAATAAACCTGAATTTCACTTAAGATAATGTAATAAAAGGACTCTGGATCAGATATCTGTTACTCATTATTTATAACCTCTGGCTAAAAGTCATGCTAATCTAGGGTTATTGCTATTTATTTCTCAGACTGCTTGCTCAAAAGACTCATGCATTGTCTTTAGTTATTTTCACTTTGCTTGTGATGTCAGTAAAGCCTAGGTAAAATCTGAAACACTAGGTGTTATTGGGAAACAAAGGACCACCACCATAAAGCAAGTTAGTGGGCAAAATTTGTCAGTTCTAACCACTGCCTCACAGTGATCTTTTGTCACCATACTTAGGTGCTGAAGAATAATTTGCAATTTTTAGCTTTCAATAATAGTTTTTGATTCTACAATATAGTACTTTAACACTTCAGATTGTTTACCTGAAACTAATATAACACTGTATGTTAACTAACTGAAATGAAAATAAAAACTTAGTTTAATCATCAAATGATAATAATAGTAATAATTGTTTTATTCTAAAAGGCAGGGTGTTTTTATGTATATTCTTCAAATTCATGTGAGATTATTTATACAATCTTCAACAATTTTTAAATCTTTCATTGAGATTGTTTACTGGGTAGTTACACATAGTTTCTGGGATCCCAAAGGATCAAGAAAGGGATTCCTATGACCTCATGAAAATCTTTGTTTCTGAAAATCTTTGAATTCTGATCAGAATGACTGTAAAGAAACAAGAATTCACTTCATAGTCTATAATGAGTTAAGTACCAGCTTATTATGTAAATTCAGTTGATGCCTGGACAACATATGCTATATTGATCATAAAATTGAACTCTGAATCTACCTCAGAAAGACTTTTGAAGCATATGGATCAATATACTTTCTGCTTATATTTTCTACAATATACTTTCTGCAGTATCCCTTTAAGGATACTCCTCATGATAAGAGGAACGTGGATAGGGGATTTCCTCTCAATTTTCTTTTTCCTTATTTTTTTTAATTTATTTATTTGACACAGAGAGAGAGATTACAAGTAGGCAGCAAGGCAGGCAGAGAGAGAGGAGGAAGCAGGCTCCCCGCTGAGCAGAGAGCCCGATGCGGGCCTCGATCCCAGGACCCTGAGATCATGACCTGAGCAGAAGGCAGAGACTTTAACCCACTGAGCCACCCAGGCACCCTCCTCTCAATTTTCAATATTCATTGGCAATGTAAAGTGAAGAATTGAAGTAACTATACCAATAGTAGGTCTCCATCTTGCATTCTCCCCCGACCCCTACAACATTTTCATCTAAGTTGTCTGCTATTTGCTGACAAAGGTGAATCAAGCTGTTTCACCATATTACTACAGATATCCTTATGCAGTCAAACAGAATGTAATTCTGATTGATTCATAGCATGTATCTTCAGTGACCCATTGACAATTCAAATGGAAGGAAGGATTTGCTTGGCACTACTGATAAATATTACTTATGCCCTTCCCCTCCTCATCTAAAAGTATTGCTATTAGGGAAAGCAGTGTTCTTGGGACTGTTACTGTAGGTACGCTTTTTCTGGATGTACCTATGGGTTACTGGGTTGAAGACATAGTGTAGATTTCCATCACTTCTGCCCACTGGAAAAGGTTATGGTGTGAAAGCAATTTCTTCCTTCTATCCCCACACCCTTGGTCATTATTTTCCCTACTTAAGAGTAAATTAAGTCTTTATGTAAATGGAGTTATGGTTATACCTCCTAAAGGAATTCATAAAAAGGGTTTAATGTAGGGTATCCATGCATGCCAAAAAGAGGTGTTCCTCAGTAATGCTTAGGCGGCTTTACAAGATAACTCTTTGGCATAAAAATTTTATGAGAAAAAGACATAAATCTTCTTTCTTTTCTAAGATTTTATTCATTCATTTGACAGAGATAGCAAGAGAGAGAGAGAGAGAGAGCACACACAAGCAGGGGGAATTGTAGGCAGAAGGAGAGAGAGAAGCAGGCCCCCAGCTGAGCAAGGAGCCAGACACCATGGGGCTCGATCCCAGGACCATCATGACCTGAGCCAAAGGCAGATGCTTAATGACTGACCCACCCAGGCGCCCCTACAGTTAATATTAATACTTTAAAATATCTCAGAATAGATGTAGGAAAAACTTTCTCATTTCACATTTTCAAAGTGTAAAGGCTTAGGTAAGAGTTAATTGAACACATGAGAATTGTATATTATTTGTAATTTATTAACAGAGTCTAAAACTAGAGAAAAGCTGAATGTCAAATTTCCTTCCATTACTAAGTTCACTATTATGAATTTAAGGCTTTTGCTCCACTTCTGAGTTATCGTTACAGTAGATTATAGACTTGGTTATCTATAGATTTCCAGCTGTAGAAAAGAGGGAATGTATTCACTCAAGTTGTAGAAATTAAATTAAGAGAAGTTATCTTTTGAAATATCTGAAAAATTTATTGAACCTTGGTGAGTTTAATTTCAGTGTGTTTAATGGAAATCAAAAGTGGATTTATTGAGTTAATGCTATCAGATGGAGGAAAGTGTTCTTTCATGCAGAGACTTGAAGGAAGAGTGGAGGATGACTTATACTTTGGCTTCTGATTTAGCAAATGGTCAGACAAAAGCTGTCTAGAATTGGTTGGATGTTAACCAATGTTAGGTAGCTTTTGTTCTGGTACAGTGGGAATCATTAGTAACCTTGACTTCCAGGTATTCTAAGGGATGCAGCTTGAAGATAGTGATAAAAGTGAAGACAAAATAACTTGCTAGAGTAAGAAACTTGGATTATTTCAGTGTCATTGCCACTTAAGTTGGAGGTAATCTGTGTGAGGTGGTTGAACAGAATGCAATTATTAAATACACAAGAGGACAATAAAGGTAAGTGCTCATATCTCTTAGTTGATGAGTTTTTATTACTTACCAGTCTGAACTCTTCCTACCCCACTCCCACACCACCCAGGATAGAGACCCCTTCTCTTTAATACATAGATTCTGTGTGCACGTGTATTTTGTGGTGTGTGTATGTATGTATGTGTTCTCAGTATGGGGCTATAGGATTAGAGGCTTAATGTTCATGTTTAGTTTCAAGTCTTGATGACTCATTGATTTGATGACTAGTTGATCAATGACACTTTTATGACCTTCAACTTCTAAATTTTGTACTTAACCTAATGCCTTTCTGAGCAACTGTCTTCTGTACTCATGGATTACTCACTTACCTCCTATGTAGGAATGTACCAATTGAAATACACAGACCGTATATAGGATAATTTATGACCACACAGAATTGTTGCTGTGTGCAAAATTTGGTACTTAATTAGCCAATTTTGTCTCCTATCCAGAACATTGCAGGTAATAAAATAGTTTGGGTGTCATAATCTGCCCTGGCTTCTCACCTCGTAGAGATTTGGTTCTCAAGAATGAGAATGGCAGAGCAATAGGAACTAGGCCAGCCCTAAAAATCTAGCCTTATAGTGTATGATCACTGGCTAAAAGTTAATGTGATCACTGGCTGTTCTCTAAACTACCGTATTACCTTTTTCCTTGATTCTGGGCATCTGACTCTTAGTTCTAGACTTTCCCCTTGTTTCCTGTCACGGGGCTGTGCAATTCTTGGTATTCTTCTCTCCTGCAGCTGAGTTTCCTTCGGTACAGTCTCTCCCTTTCCAGAGTGGGCTTCCATGTGATGTTCTGCTAGAGTGTGAGGCCTACAAGGGGAGGACATCTGTTTATTTTGTTCATTGCTATGCCTTCAGTGACTATACCAATGTTTGGCAGGCGTCGAGTTCTCAATAAATATATGTTGAATAACACTCATTGACTTCTATTTCTATCATTTTGTTTTCCTCTCTCTCACCTTTGCACTTCCATGAGTAGCCTTTGTCATCAGGTCTCTAACGTGTGTTACCCACAGGGTGATCCCGGAACTCCAGAGAAAATCCCCTCTTTCTCAGTGCTCATACCTTCTAGCCACCTCTAGCCCATGACAGTCCACGGCATGATATACTCAAAGATGTTAATATTATGAGGTGTTATCACCTATATTAGAGTACATTTCAGCTGGCATTAAGGATGAGTTAGAGTCTCTCTATATATGACTTTGACCTTTCCCAAAATAGATATTTTTATGACTAAGAAGTTCTTAGGTTTTATCAGAGAGCAATTTCAGGAAATTCTTAGGTAAGCAGACTTATTTTTCTATATTATCTGTTAGGGGTCAGTGATCTTTTCTACAGCATGAAAAATACGCTTTGGGAATGACACAGATCCAAATGGATTATGCAGATGGGTGACAGGCATTCTGCAATCTTAGGAAGTCTACAAGTAATAATGATGCTATTATGGGGGTGCCTGGGTAGCTCAGTCAGTTAAGCCATCTGACCTTTGGTTCAGGTCATGATCTAAGGGTCCTGGGATCGAGCCCTCCATGGGGCTCTGTGCTCAGTGGGGAGTCTGCTTGTCCCTCTCCCACTCCTTCTGCCTTTCCCCCTGCTCATGCTCTCTGTGTGTGTCTCTCAAATAGGTGAAGATGTACACAGATACTTCTAGTATCTAGTGACACTATTTTGACTTTTGAGAATTAATCTAATACAGTTCTCTGAGGGAAGCCTTAAACTTCTATAGGAATGTATGTCAAAATAGTTTTCAACTTAAAGACACAACTAGAGATCGTAGAGCTTAAAGTCACCTTAAGAGATCATCTGTTTCAGACACCTACCTATGGGCAGGTTAGGAATAATTCGAATTTCGTACAAAGCCTTCATCATCCTCATGAGATCCAAAGAGGTTGAATGACTTTCCTGCCAAAGGTGACATAGCAAAGCTTTGAAAAAAAAAAATCATCTACTGAGATACCGTCCAAAAGGGAATATATGTTCTCATAATTTTTGTTTAAATTTTCCTTCAATAGAAAGCTTCTAAAACAATCAGTAGTGTCTTGAACACATCTTATAATATGTGCCAGACTTTCGATCTGTAGTTCCAGCCAAATGGGGTTAGACGATAAAATCAAAGGCTTTTCCCTTCCTGTAAGGCAGAGGGTTTATGGTCTTGTGAGACAAATCACAGTGCATCTAATAAAGTAAAGCAGACCCAACAAGTCATCTGCAGAGCCTCAGACTCTTGACTGAGAATCAGTATGTCCTCAGTTTTCACCATTTTGAGGTAAAAGAAATGTAAAATGCTCTTAGAAATGCATACACCAGTATTAATTTAAAGATTAATAAAAGTTTAGCGATAATCGAGACTAAAAATCATCTCAACTACCTTTATTTTAAGGAAGAAGAACTGGGTCCTAAGAATTGATGAGGCTATATATTTGACCACAGTTAAAGAAAAAGTTGTCAGGCTCCAAAAGTTTCATGCTAGACAACTCAGTGGCAAAGCTGACACCAGAACACTTGTTCTGACCCCAAGGCCAAGACTTTTTCCATTTTAATGAAATGAGTCTCCTTCTGTGAGCCTCAAATCTTGTATCATACTCAGCATTATTTTATCTGATATGTTCAACACTGGGGTTCACGTTGAAAGTTTATCCCTGAACTTTTTTTTTAATATATTCAAATGATTTTTGAAGCATCGGTAGAGACAGATTTTGTCTTGCTCTTTTCTTATACTTTTGTGTTTTGTCTTCCTCCGTCTGGAAATATTCACCATATAGTCTCCAAATACTGACATTGAATTGCTTGAGGCACACAACTTCTGGATGTGAAGTCTTGGGCAGTCCTTATAGTTTGTGGCAGCAGCAGAATACCTAATGAATGCTATTTTGCCCCATCTTCAACCAAGAACTTGCATTTGACTTGCATTGCTTTCCTTCAATTGCCAAGGTGGTATACAAGCTGAGTGGTATAGTCTTGAAGTCTACCTGATGATTAGACCTGCATTTTGTCAAATGTTTGCAGTGATAATAGTAAAATGAACATCTCATTAAAAAGAAGATAGCATAATAATTTTATATAAGGGACATTAGGAGCAAGGGGGTTAAAATTATGTATTCTCCCTTAAAATGCCCTTTCTGCCATTGTCAGAAATCGGGATTAAGTAAATCAAGTGCAGCATTTTGTTCGGTATTTTCTTAAGTATAGACATATTATTTTAACACTCCTGAAAAGTACAACTTCCAGTATCCTTATACTGCCAACTCTACTCAGTTCTAACATTCTTTTATTCAACTGTTTCAACTAACAGTCTTAACTGGTGTTATTCCTTGCTTAATCATTATTGTTTATACAGAGATGTAGTCATTTACACATTTTGTGCCTGTTTCAAGATGCTGCTTTTTAAAAAAATTTTTTTAGAAGATTTTATTTATTTGATGGAGAGAGAGACATTAAGAGAGGGAACAGAAGCAGGGGGAGTGGGAGAGGGAGAAGCAGGCTTTCCCGCTGAGCAGGGAGCCTGATGTGGGGCTCGATCCTAGGACCCTGGGATCACGACCTGAGCCGAAGGCAGACGCTTAACGACTGAGCCACCCAGGTGCCTCAAGGTGCTTGTTAAGGGCAAACCTCTTCTGTTCCATGGCCAAGGATGTGGAAGGAAAGAAGGATCCAACCATGCATGTGTATTAGCACAATGCTCATGCTGACAGGAGTCATATTTTTCCTGAAAAGCATGATTGATGAAGCCAGTTTTGCAGACAAAGAGCTTAGGACCAATTTCTTTCAAGTTTCAGTTCCAGTTTGACTTCATGAAGAATTTCGTGTAGCAAATGGGAAAATATTCCCTTTAAATTTTCAGCTAGTTTCACAATCATTATGGGTTTCTGAACATCCTCATGGCCCAGCCCTGGTTAAAGCCGTGTGGCTCTGCTATGCCACAGCCTTGGGGTAGCACAGCCAGTAAAGAGAGCACGTGGCTGGTTGTGTTCTTGAAAATCTCTACCCCTCAGGATTCTGCTTGCTCCTAGTTTTAAGTGCAGACCATATGGCATAATACAAAAATCAAAGCGCCAGTTTTTACATACTACCAGTATTACAGTTTATGACCAAGCAGCCAGACTGTGTGGCTGTTATCTTTTGTTGATGGGCTCCAGAGGAAGTCAGCTGTGCAATTAGAGAGGTTTTGGCAAGTTTGCACCAAAGCTGAAACCTGAAGATTCCCGGAAGAGTGATGTTCGTTTTGTGTGTGTTCTCTGCACGTGCTAAATTTTCAAGGAGAGAAATGTTCAGCTTGAGCAAACATGACTAATAATTGTGAGATGTTTATTTGCAAACAGACGTGTGTTGACAGCACAGAATCCAAAGCAGAAATTATTACCTTAGAGAAGTGCTGTGGGATTTGGAGCTTCATGTTTTCCTTACAGGCTTTGCCCTTCTGAGATTCCTTCTTTGGAATTTCAACATTTTATTTATTAGTAAAAAACAAAAACAAAAGCAAAAACAAAACCTACCGTGTAACATCCTGTCCTTATACCCATAATATCTTAAAATAGTTATTTGTTTAACTGCCTACTATTTCTACTGGAATCTAACTAACTCCATTGAAGGCACAGGCCAGGTTATTTTGTCATTGTCTCCCCACTGTCTGACACAGTGCCAGGCACATAATAGGTATTTGGAAGATGTCTAATTGAATGATTAATTCTATCATTTTAGTACTGTTCAATATATTTTTGTGCTTTAAATATTTTAAAGTTTTGTCTTTACGTGAGTTATGTAGGATAATTCTCCATTAGCCAGTCCTCACCTTATGCAATCATACAGAAAACATGTTTTCCTAAAAAAATATTTTCACTATGATTTTTTAATGATTATTTACAAGATTGGTCAATAATGAAGATTAATAATCTTAGTTACAAGCCCTTTATCTTTTCATCATAGTTCTGGAAAATACTTTTTTCTTTTTACGTTTTTCCCTAACTTTCTATACTTACTATATTCTTAGAATATGGGATATAATAATTAGTATAATTGTCTTAGAGATGACAAGAACTTTAGATATCATGTAATCCAAAGGAAATACAATTAAATTAAGGTCCAGAGAGATGACATGCTTGTCTAGTACAGTACTGGTAGGTTTTAGTTTCAGTTGTGGATTATTTATTGTATATATATATATAAATTTGGTGGTACTGTATGGTGACGAACATAATTTAAAAAAGAGAATATTTTCCTGAGCACTAAGATCAAGCATGGAATTATAATTGCTATCATTATCCAATTCATTCTTCAAGAACTTGTCTTTATTTTCATTCATTAAAGTAGAATCCTTTTTAGGGATTTGAGATCATCTCTGTTTTTTTGTATACTGGCATCCTATAAAGTTATATAAATGATTTGTTGATTACATGTCTTTATTTTCAAAGCATTTTTAAAAAGCATCCAGTTTGTGTCTAAATTCATTTATTTCATGCTGGAAGTGATATAATTTTGTTACAAAATTCAGGTAAAAATTTTCTGATGTTGTACTTGCATGAATTCAGGTTTAAATTTGTAATGTTTTTATCAGTATTTTATACTTACTAACATCATCAAGTCTTCTATTCCTTCGTGTTTGTTATTTGCCTTTTTAAAAATATGGCATATTCAAGATAATATTTATATCCCCTACACATACATGCCTCAAAACTATGTAAATGACAAGCCAAGAGTAGTAATTTTTCATTTTTAAGTCTGTTGCTTGGAAGGCAAATTATAGACCTAGGGAAATCAGATTATAAGTGTGGGCTATATACATAATGAAAGCTATTAGTATCACATCATAGGTACATTACAGATTAAATGGAGGTTTGTATTATTGTCCAGTTTTATTATAGTTTCAATTAGAAAAATTTTTAGTTGAGGGCGCCTGGGTGGCTCAGTGGGTTAAAGCCTCTGCTTTCGGCTCAGGTCATGATCTCAGCGTCCTGGGATCAAGGCCCGCATTAGGCTCTCTGCTCAGCAGGGAGCCTGCTTCCTCCTCTCCTTGTCTCTCTGCCTGCCTCTCTGCCTACTTGTAATCTCTCTCTCTGTGTCAAATAAATAAATAAAATCTAAAAAAAAAAAGAAAAATTTTTAGTTGTAATCAGATCTTGAAGAAAATATGCTCTTTCTGCAGTGCTGGGGGTTCTCTAAGTTGCTAAAAGGGCTTTGGCTATCAGGTTAGATACTTCTGGGTTTAGAATCTTATTAAATTTCCATGTCTTTTTTTAAAGATTTTTATTTATTTATTTGACAGAGAGCGATCACAAGCAGTGAGGCAGGCAGAGAGTGAGGGAGGAGCAGGCTCCCTGCTGAGCAGAGAGCTGATGCAGGGCTTGATCCCAGGACCCTGAGATAATGACCTGAACCAAAGGCAGAGGCTCAACCCTCTGAGCCACCCAGGAGCCCCTAATTTCCATGTCTTAATAAGAGAAAGCAACTATGTTTCCATATCCAGAAATTCCAAATTGGGAGCAAAGGACATTTGCTTCCATGTCTTAAATATTCTTAACTCACCCTCCTCCAAATTTACTCTTTCCACTTATTATGAACCACTAATCACTATTATTATATCATTGTTATCATTGCTGTGATACATATCCATGGTGGGAAAAAAGAAGAGGAGGATTAATGTGAAAAGTTTATATTCCTTCACCCTATCCCATCATTACACCAGAGGTGTTTAGTATTATGAATTGCATCTTGTGTATTATAACAGAAATTTTATGTACTGCAGGTATATATTTTATTCAGACTCCTTCAATCTTAGGTTTTTCTCTTGGATATTCCATTTATAAGTCTAGCCTCGATGCACATTGGATTGCCAGCATTCCAGATTTAATGTATCCTGGAATTTTAATTTATATTAAATTTAATTTACAGTGCATGAGCAGCAACAAGGTATCACTGTCCTGAACTTAGAAGCAGTTACTAGTTAGTCATAATTACTCCATATTGAGAAAAAACTAATATGTTTTTCAGATGAAATCACTGCATTTCCTGGAGTACCCAAGGGACTAATCCATTTACTAGCTTTCAAAACAGGGCAGCTAAATTTTCTTAGACACATCTTAGGTAATTGAATTCTACTGAACTTGCAAATACATCCAATTCTTACTCAAAAAGTTGTCCCAATTGGATCAAATAGTTAAATGGACAGTAAGGATGTGGGAAAAGAATCATACTTCAGAGAGCAGAAACCGAGCATCTGCTGTTTATCTCCCAGATTAATGAGCGCAGTTCTGTTGGAAGAGTGAGTACTAATTAACTCATTAAACAGCTCTCACTGTGATTCCTCAATGTAATTTCAGGCTAAACTCATCTTTAGAGACTTAAAACCTAACCACAGATGTTTATTATTGTAAGCTAATGATATAATTTTCAAGGATATTAGAAAATTTCTTAGGCCACATAGTAGAAAGAAAGTAATATAAAACTAAGGGCTCTTTTTGTGCAGAAAATACTTGAAAACTTTTTTTTAGCTTAGTTTCTCAAATGTTAATGAAGTTAGTTGACCACTATGTGCTGAAGTTGCACTTTTTATTAATAAGGACTTTGATTGAGGGGCATCTAGGTGGCTCTGTTGGTTAAGTATCTGCCTTTTGGTCAGGTCATGATCCCAGGGTTTTGGGATTGAGCCCTGAATTGGGCTCCCTGCTCAGCGGGGAGTCAGCTTTTCTCTCCCCCTCAGCAGCTGCCCTTGCTTGTGTTTTCTCACTCTCTCTGTCAAATAAATACAATCTTTAAAAAAAAAATGAAAAGAACTTTGGTTGTAAATTTGCATCTGTGTCTGATTCTGAGAAGTCATGCCCTTCAATTAAAACCCACCCAGGAAGCATGGTCAGCATGTGTTATAATGGTAAAACAAATTTAGTAAACTGCATTAAAACGGAAAAGAGAAAATGAACAATTCCCAACTTTGTTTTGAAGTGACTGTTGTGTGAATCAGAATGGTGGCACTGTTACTCCAGGACACGTGTTACATCTAGTTTAGAACCACGAAGGCATGTGGCCCTACTCTACATCAGCACTGTGGACACTGTTAAGTTTAAGTGTCAGTATCATTGATCGTTAAGTCTGATTACTGAGTGTGTAACACATTGCTTGTGAGACTTGGTTGAAGTGCTATGGTTGTGCAGGTCATGGAGCATAGAAATTACAGCATGCTAGCCGCACCTGGGTGGCTCAGTTGGTTAAGCCCCAGAGTCTTGGTTTCAGCTCTGGTCACAACCTTAGGGTTGTGAGATTGAGCCCTGCCTTGGGCTTCGAGATCCACACAGAGTCTGCTTAGCCCCCCCCCCCCCCACAGTTAATCTTTCCCTCCCTCTCTCTCTCTAAAATAAATAAATCTTTAAAAAAAAAGAAGAAATTGAAGAAATTACAGCATGCAGCTCAGGACCTATCTGTAGTTCACATTCTCTCAGAGAGAATTGTTATTTTTCTGAGAAAGACTTTTAACCTGTAGACCTCCTCAGATGACCAGGAGGAGAATGACATTGAAGAGTGTCAGTGGATTCCAGAAGTTCCCTAAAAGATCATTAAATGTATTTTAAATAAAAGTTCTCCAAGAATGATAGAAATAGAGTAGATTATCAAACTTATTTTAGGAGACTGTGTATCTGATCAGGTGATCGGGAGTAGATAGCTTGAAATTCAAACCTAGGCTTCACCACTCACCAGCAACTAATAACATTGGGACATGATTTAACCTACTGAATCATCTTCTTCATCTGGATCTATTAAGAATGGGTACTTACATCAACCTCAGAGAGTACTGTGATAAAAAGTGGTCATTAAATGGTACCTATTACTAGAAATATACATGGTGATATTTAACTATTTTCCATTTATTTATAGCATGAGGGATTTCAGGGATCTCAGAAGAAAGACATTCTTAAGGATTTTTAAATGATGGAACTAATTGAATCTTCCATGGAAATTTTTAAACAAGTGACATGCATTTAGTTTCTGTTTGTTCTTATGTACCTTGAAGTTGCTTATTTTAGAATCTAAGCTCTTGGAAGGTAAGCGCCATGTCAGGGTACCACTGAGTACCTGTAATGTCAAACAGGGGTAGAAAAATGTGATCTATTTTGGGGGCTAAATATTCCCTGATGCATATGCATTTTATTGAAGGCTTAAAAGTGTTTGTACACATTGTCAGTACAACTGATTGAAAAGTGACACATTTAGATAAATTCAGCTCTCACAAAATGGCTGCAGCTTTGCTGCATTTGGGGGAAAGGACTAAGTCATGTATCAGTGGTTGACTGGCACTGTATATGGAACCTTTGTTAGTTCCAGATTCGGCTTGACAACAAACAAATACGGGACTTACTTTTCATCTTCTAAAAATAGTCCATGTTTCTGAGATGTTTTCAAATGAATAAATACTGTACTACATTTATACTAGCCGTTCATCATTTTAAAAAGAAAAATTAAGAATTGTGCACAATGACGAACTTGCCAGTAATGATGATGAAATTCTTCATAGTCCTCTCTTCTCTGCTTGCCTGCAATCTACTTCTTTTATCTCTTCCTCTTGTCCCCAAGAACATCTATGCATCATCACTTTAATATCATTCTAAAAATTTAGAATCGTATGTAGTCTCTTGAACATAGTTGGTAGGCAGTAATGTTTTGTTTGTGAGGTTCTCCTTTTGGCTCTCAAATGCCCAGTATCCTAACTGGTGTGCCTGATGAGTTCCAACAGTTCTCATTCCACCAGCGCCGACCATCAGATCCTGTTTTCTGTTTTTTTTCCACTGTGAAAGGATTTTTGAAACTCACTGTTAGGCTTTCTTTTTGGAAAAATTTTCTCATAGTTTTGAGATTTTTTTCCTTTAATTTTGAGAATTTTGAGTGGTATGTGTGTGAGTGTGCATGTATGTGCTTTTTAAAACAGATGGAGTTTATAGCTCTAATATGATTGTACCATTGATAGCGTGCTGGGTCCATGATTGTACCATTGATGAACTATTTTTCAAGTGCCATAGTGTATTCCACAGAAGATATAATTACGTGTGGAACCATCTCCTCATAAACTGTTGTGATGTTTTGATTGTGAAAGCATGAGTAGAAATTGAGATAATATGTTTAGTTTGGTGTGTCTCACCTGGAATTGCCACCCAAAATTTCACTGAATATAAGTGTAGATCGGTGTATCTGGTAGGAAAACATAAAATGCAGCTTGTGAAACAGCTGTGTTGTAAACATCTAATAAACAAATTGCTTAGTATTCTTAATGAAATATTCTCTAATAAAAATGCTCTTATGTAGTAGAAAGTGGACACAAAGTTCTGTCCTGGCTCTGTGAATTTAAAAGTTATTATATGGACCGTATTATGATTAGAAGACATGGAAGGCATTTACTTTTGAATAGCACTAAAAACAAAACTGTAAAAACAAGACTTTTCAAAATATACAAAGAAGAAACAAATAAATTTAATGGAAAAAGATCGACACCTCTAATAATTAATGAAATACAGACTAAAAAAGTAAATTCCAAATTAAATTGGCAAAGGTGCAGTAAATTTTAGTGCCTGACACGGGGTAGAAAGCAGAATGAACACTGTAGCATCCTGCAGATAGAAATCTAAATTGCTACGAGTTTTCTGGAGAATATTTGGGAATGTGCTTCAGGAGGTTTAAAATGTGCCTAAATTACCAGACATGTGGTTGAAAGTTTATCTTTACATTGGAAATAAGTTAAATGTTAAATAGTAATGGCCCAGTTAAAGAAATCCATTCATGAATTTAATATTTTGTCTATGCTCATTACATGCCACATACAGTTTCAGTCTCTGAGAATATAGTTGGGAACAGATAACACAGATGTGATTTGACAATTATTCTAGATTACACCATTTGAATATTATCATGGAGATTACATGGGTTTGTTGGTCATATGGTAAGGATATGTAACTTTGTAAGAGACTGACAAACTATTTTCCAAAGTGGTGGTACTGCTTTGAGTTCCCATTGACTACATGAGAGTCTGGGTTATTCTATATCCTTTCCCATGTCTTCTTTTAGTCTTTAAAGCTTTAGCCATTCTGGTGGATGTGTAGTAGTATTTCCTTGTGATTTTAATCTGCATTAACATGATTACTAATGGTTTTGAGAATTGTTTTTGTTCTCGACAATCATTTTCTTTCTTTCTTTCTTTTTCTTTCTTTCTTTTTCTTTCTTTCTTTCTTTTTCTTTCTTTCTTCCTTTCTTTTTTCTTTTTTTTTTTTTTAAGATTTTATTTATTTATTTCACAGAGGGAGAGAGATCACAAGGAGGCAGAGAGGCAGGCAGAGAGAGAGAGAGGGGGAAGCAGGCTCCCCGCTGAGCAGGGAGCCCGATGCGGGCCTCGATCCCAGGACCCTGAGATCATGACCTTAGCCGAAAGCAGAGGCTTTAACCCACTGAGCCACCCAGGCGCCCTCTTTTCTTTCTTTTTCTTTTTCTTTCTTTCTTTCTTTCTTTCTTTCTTTCTTTTCTTTCTTTTCTTTCTTTTCTTTCTTTTCTTTCTTTCTTTCTTTCTTTCTTTCCTTCTTTCCTTCTTTCTTTCTTTCTTTCTTTCTTTCTTTCTTTCTTTCTTTCTTTCTTTCTTTCTTTCTTTCTTTTCTTTCTTTTCTTTCTTTTCTTTCTTTTCTTTCTTTCTTTCTTTCTTTCTTTCCTTCTTTCCTTCTTTCTTTCTTTCTTTCTTTCTTTCTTTCTTTCTTTCTTTCTTTCTTTCTTTCTTTCTTTCTTTTCTTTCTTTTCTTTCTTTTCTTTCTTTTCTTTCTTTCTTTCTTTCTTTCTTTCCTTCTTTCCTTCTTTCTTTCTTTCTTTCTTTCTTTCTTTCTTTCTTTCTTTCTTTCTTTCTTTCTTTCTTTCTTTTCTTTCTTTTCTTTCTTTTCTTTCTTTTCTTTCTTTCTTTCTTTCTTTCTTTCCTTCTTTCCTTCTTTCTTTCTTTCTTTCTTTCTTTCTTTCTTTCTTTCTTTCTTTCTTTCTTTCTTTCTTTCTTTTCTTTCTTTTCTTTCTTTTCTTTCTTTTCTTTCTTTTCTTTCTTTCTTCTTCTTTTTTTTTTTCAGTTCACCTATTCCCCTCCCCTCGCCCCCTGCTGCCTCCTTGCCTCTGGGAACCTCCAGTTTGTTTTCTGTATCTGTGAGATTGTTGTTGTTTTAATATCCCACTTATAAGAGCGATCATATGGTATTTCTCTTTCTTGCTCTAATTTATTTCACTTAGTATAATGCCTTCAAGGTCCCATGTTGTGGCAAATGGCAAGATTCTATACTTCTTTATGGCATAATAATATTACATCACATATAATAATTTCTTTATCCATTTATTTTTTTAAAAGATTTTATTTATTTATTTGAAGAGAGAGAGAGATCACAAGTAGGCAGAGAGGCAGGCAGAGAGAGAGGAGGAAGCAGGCTCCCTGCTGAGCAGGGAGCCTGATGTGGGCCTTGATCCCAGGACCCTGAGATCATGACCTGAGCCGAAGGCAGAGGCTTAACCCACTGAACCACCCAGGCGCCCTCTTTATCCATTAATTCATGGCTACTTAGGATGTTTCCATACCTTAGCTATTGTAAAAAATGCTGCAATAAACATAAGGGTGCATGTTATCTTTTTGAGTTAGGTTTTTTTTTTTTTTTTCAGTTTTGTCAGATAAAACCCAGAAGTGTAATTGATGGATCACTTGGTAGTTCTATTTTTAATTTTTTGGGAAACCTCTATACTGTTTTCTGGAGTGGCTGTACCAATTTATATTCTGGGCAATAATACATGAGGGTTTCCTTTTCTACACATTCTCATTCACTCTTGTTATCTGTCTTTCTGATAATAATCATTTTACCAGGTGTGAGGGGGATATCTCATGGTTTGGTTTTTTTTTAAGACTTTATTTATTTGAGAGAATGTGAGAGAGCATGAGAGGGGAGAAGGTCAGAGGGAGAAGCAGACTCCTCATTGAGCTGGGAACCTGATGTGGGACTCGATCCTGGGACTCCAGGATCGTGTGACCTGAGCCGAAAGCAGTCGCTTAACCAACTGAGCCACCCAGGTGTCCCTATCTCATGGTTTTGATTAGCATTTTCCTGATGATGAGTGATGTTGAACATCTTTTCATGTACCTGTTGGCCATTTGTATATCTTCTTTGGAAAAATGTTTATTCAGATCTTCTGCCCATTTTTAATTTGATTGTTTGTTCTTTGCTACTGAGTTGTATGAGTCCTTTATATATTTTGAATATTAACCCCTTATCAGCTACAAGATTTGCAAATATTTTCTCCCATTCTGTAGGTCGTCTTTTAATTTTGTTGATGGTTTCCTTTGCTGTGCAGAAGCTTTTTAGTTAGATGTAGTCCCACTTTTTGGTTTTTGTTTTTGTTGCTTTTGCTTTTGTTGTAAAATGAAAAAAAATCATCACCAAGACCTATGTCACAGAGCTGACCATCTGTATTTTCTTCTAGGGTTTTAATGGTTTCAGGCCTTACATTCATGTCTTTAATCCATTTTTGAGTTCATTTCTGTGTTTGGTGTGAAATAGTGGTTGGGTTTTATTCTTTTGCACATGGTTTTCCAGTTTTCCCAGCATCATTTATCAAAGAAACTGTCCTTTGCCCATTATATACTGTGGGCTCATTTGTCATAAAAATAATTGGCCATATATGCATGAGTTTATTTCCCACTGATTTATGTTTCTGTTTTTATGTCAGTACCATTCTATTTTAATTAGTATAGCTTTGTAATATAGTTTGAAATAGAGAGTATGATTATTAATCATCCCTTTTTTTTTGTAAAGGGGTTATGGGATGAATTGTGTCCCAAAATTAATATGTTGAAATCCTTAGTACCTCAGAATATGATTTTATTTGATTATATAGTCTTTAAAGGATAAGTAAGTTAAAATGAGATCATTATAGTAGGCTCTAATCCAATATGGCTGGCATCTGTGTAAGAATAGGGAATTTGGACACAGACAAGCACAGAGGGAAAACCATGTGAAGACATAGGGATAAAACAGCCATTTACACACCAAGAACAGAGGGCTCAGAAAGCAGATCCTGCCATCACCTTGGTCTCAGTTATCTAGCTTCCAGAATTGTGAAACAATAAATTTCTATTATTCAAGCCACCCAGTTTGTGGTACTTTGCTATGGGAGCCCTCACAAACTAATAAAAAGGAACTTCAATTTTTTTTGCCCATTTTAAGTTACTAGTTAAAATATATTCTTTATATATTTTGGATAAGTCATATATATATTTATATATATTTTCTCCCAACCTGTGGTGTGAATTTTTATTTCCTAATGATAATACTTTGAGGTCCAGGAGTTTTTGGTTTATAAGATAGCCAATTTATCAATTTTCAAAAATATTTTGTGCTTTTGTGTTCTGTTTATTTGCCCTAAGTTGATTAAGATTTTCTCCTGTATTTTCTTTTAGAAATTTCCTAGCTCTAATTGTACTTTCAGGTGTATTTTGACTTTTTAAAAAACATGTGGTGTAAGAATCAGATTCATTTTGTTTCATGTAGAGATATGTCCTGTCTCCATTTATTGTGGACTATTATCTTTTCTCCATTTAATCACCTGAGCAAATATCAGTTAATCAAACATGTGGTTCTATTTCTGGACTCTCTATTTTGTTTCATTGATCTTACCTATCTTACATATCTTACCCTTTTGGCAGTGCCATCTTATCTTGATAAAGATACCTGTCTAGTAGTATGTAGTATATAGTGTGTTTTCTGAATTGTTCAGGGTTTACACATACTGAAACTTACCTTTAAATATTTCATGCTACTTGCTTTTTTAAATGTCATTGTTTTTCTTATATACTTTCTCAATTATTTGTTGATAGTATATAGAAATAAAATTACATTTTTGTTTCTTTTCTTTGTGTCTTGTAACATGACTATATTCACTTATTATAATAGTTTAGGTGATTTCTTAGGATTTTCTGTCATGTACAGAAACATCATTTGTAAATACATCCTACTTCACTTTTCCAGTCAGTATGTCTTATTTCTTTTCCCTGCATTTATTCCACTCATTAAGGCCTTACCTTAATATAGAATAGAAGTGCTGAGAGTGAGTAGCTTTTACTACCCATCTTAGGGGAAAGTCTTAAGTCTTTCACTATTACTATGGTGTCACTTACAGGCTTTTTGTAGATTCCTTTTATCACTTTGAAGATATTTCCATCAAGTTCTACTACCTGAGAATTTTTACCATTAATGGCCATTAAATTTTGTAAAGCTCTTTCTTGGAATCTATTAAGCTAACTTTATAATATTTCTGTTTTAGTCTGTCATTTTAGTAAGTTACATTGATTTCCCAAATGTTAAACCAATCATACATTCCTAGGATGTATCACACTTGATCATGATATTTATCCTCTTTAAATATTGCTGAATTTGAATTGCTAATGTTTTTAAAGCATTTTTGTATTAACATTTATGAGAATTATTGGTTTGTAATATTCTTGTATACGTTTGACTAGCTTTCACATCAGGGTAATGTTATCTTCAAAGAGTTGAGAAGTTATTTCCTTTTTATCTATTTTCTGAAAATCTTGCTTAAATTGCTAAATTATTTCCTTAAATATTTGAACAATTCCCAGTTAAAGCCATCTGAGTGTAGAGTTTTATTTGTGGGAAGGTTTTTAATTTCAAATTCCATGTCTTTAATAAATATTGTGCTATTCACCTTTTCTGTTCTTGTGACAGTTTGATGAATGTGCCATTCAAGGATTTATCCATTTTACCTAAGTCATTGAAATTATTGACAGATTTCTTTATTATTCATGAAAGCATCCACTTTTCATTCCTGATTGATAATTTTTGTCTTTTATCTTTTATTCTTGATCAGTTTAGCTAGAGATTTGCTAAGTTTTATTGCTTCTATTCAAATAACCATCTTTGGGCTTCATTTTTTTTCTTTTTTTCATTTTTAAGTTTCATTGACTTTTGCTTTTAACTCTTTATTTCCTTCTACTTAATTGGGTTTTAATTTAGACTTTTTCTAAATTCTCAAGGTGCATCCTTTCTTTTGTAATATAAATATTTAAAGTTATGACTTCCAGTTAAATACTGCTTTCATTTCTTTCATTTCATATAAGACTTTTGATATTTTTCAGGCACCTGGGTGGCTCAGTGGGTTAAAGCCTTTGCCTTCGGCTCAGGTCATGATCTCGGGGTCCTGGGATCGAGGCCCACATCGGACTCCCTGCTCAGTGGGGAGCCTGCTTCCTCCTCTCTGCCTGCCTCTCTGCCTACTTGTGATCTCTCTCTGTCAAATAAATAAGTAAAATCTTTTAAAAATTTTGATATTTTTCATTCTCATTCAGCTCAAGCTATTTTCTACTTTTTTTGGTGATTTCTTCTGTAATCTATAGACATTTAAGAGCATGTTATTTAATTTCCAAATGTTTGAAGTTTTGTCCCAGATATTACTGATTTGTTGTTGATTTCTGTTTTAAATTTCTTTTTTTGTGTGTGTGGGGGCTCTAGAATTTCAGTTCTTTTTTCAATTCAGTGACACTTGTTTCATTGTATGGCGTATGGTCTACCCAGGCAAATGTTCCATATACTTCTGAAAATAATGTGTATTCTGCCATTGTTAGGAGTAATGTTCTATAGTCGTTAGGTTAGGTTAAATTGGTTGATAGTAGAGTTCAGATTTTACACATCCTTATTGATTTTGTGCTACTATTCAATAAATTCCTGAGAAAGGAGAATTAAAGTCTCTAACTCTGTGAAATTGACTACCTCCACTTTAATTTCTTTTAGTTTTTACTTTGTATTTTGAGACTTTTTTATCAGGTGGATAACATGTAGGGTTTTTGTGTGTTCTTGTTGAATTCAGTAATTTATTATCATGAAGTTTGCCTCTTTATTTCTGACAGTATTCCTTGTATTGAAGCACGTTTTGATAACTGTATCCCATTTAGCTTTCTCATGCTTACTGTATGTATGGCCATTTTAAAATTTCAAACTATCCATATATTAAAATTGCATTTCTTATAGGTAGGTCTTGTGTTTTTATCTAATCTGACATTCTCCACTTTTTAATTAGTATGTTTAGGCCATTTACTTTTAATGTGTTGTCACTATGGTTGGTTCTGTGTCCACTATCTTCCTTCTTGTTTTTATAATTTTTCTTTCCAGCCCTTGTTTCTGCTTTGATATTTAGTGAATACTTTTCACATTCAGTTTCATTGCCTGTATTGATTTAATAGGTAAACTTCTTTGTTATAATTTTTAATAGAAGTATTAGGGTTTTAAATATGTACATTTACTTTATCATATTTTACCTTCACATAATGTCATATCACTCTACATATAATGTAAAAATCTTACAACAGTGTATGTTTATATCCTACCACTGTTTGTGGCTAATCATATACTTCACTTTTACATATGTTATGAACTCTACAACATAAAATTGTTTTTACTTTAAGGCCAATTTCCTTTCAAATAAATTTATTTTTTTAAATTTAAAAATGGGAAAATGTCTTTTATATTTTTCTATGTATTCTTTCCAGTGTTCTTCATTCTTATACAATCTAATCTGCTATAAATCCTATTCAGTAAAGTTTTTATTCCATATTTTCTATATTTCATTTCTACAAATTTGATCTGGTTATTTATGTACCTCCCCTTTCTCTTCACTGTGTCCTCATATTTTTACCTAATCCTTAAGCATATTTATAAAAACTGTTTTAAGTCCTTGCATGCCACGCCTGTCATCTCTGTTAATTCTTGATCTGTTTATATTGACTAATTTTTTTCATGTCTATGGGTCACACTTTTTCCCCTTACATATCTGCTAATTTTTGATCAGATCTTGGATATTGTCAATATTATATTGTTGATGGATTTCATTGTCTTCCTTTAAAAAGTTTTGAGTATTCTTTCATTATATGGCTCAGTAATTTGCATTTAAACTTGATCCTCTTAAGGCTTGTTTTTTGTTGTTGTTGTTGGTGTTGTTAATTCATACATTTATTCAACAAACATTTATTATGATCTATTGGTCCATCACGTGATAAGTCCTATGTTACTAGACAACAAAGGAGTTTAGTGAAATAAGGAAACAGGCTGATAGCACTATGTATAGTAGAGGTAAATAGAACACACAGAGGAGAGGCAGTTTTCTGTGCCAGGGAGATTAAGAATAACCTTTTTCTGAGAAAATGTTTTTATTGGATACTTAGGATACACAGAGGTTTCACATATGGAGAGAGGGCAGTTTTGGAAGTTTGGCAGTGAAAAAACAAAGGCAAAAAGCAAAGACTTGCTATGTATCTAGTGGCTGAGTCAGAATTAGAAGTGTCTTTTGTTTTTTTTTGTTTATTTATTTATTTATTTTTTTTAAAGATTTTATTTATTTATTTGACACAGAGAGAAAGATNGTTTATTTATTTATTTATTTATTTTAAAGATTTTATTTATTTATTTGACACAGAGAGAAAGATTACAAGTAGGCAGAGAGGCAAGCAGAGAGAGAGGAGAGAGGAGGAAGCAGGCTCCCTGCCGAGCAGAGAGCCTGATGCGGGCCTCGATCCCAGGACCCTGGGATCATGACCTGAGCCGAAGGCAGAGGCTTTAACCCACTGAGCCACCCAGGCGCCCTAGAAGTGTCTTTTGAATGACCATCCATGATGTTTTAGCATCTTGGACTTAGTAATTTCTCTTTCATTTCTTGATTTTTTTTTTAAATTCTTAACCATTTCATCATTCTCTCCCTTTCTCAAGTCCTTAAGTCAGAAACACTCATTATTCAGGTTATCTGTGCTTGGATTCATTTTTCAAAGTAATGTACAGTCAACTAATTCCAGACTTTTGTTGCTTCTTCTCCCATATACATTTCAAATCCAACATGTCCAGGTCTTATTTCTAACAGAAGAATGTGACCTGGGACTCAGTAGTGACAAAATGTTCCTCATTCTAAGCCTATTTATAAATGTATCACTGGCCATCAATTTTTTTTGTTGTTTGAAATTTTTATTTAAATTCTATTTAGTTAACATATCATGTAGTATTGGTTTCAGGAGTAGAATTTAGTGATGCATCATTTACATATAACCCCCAGAGCTCAACCCAAGTCCCCCTTTAAGGCTTGTTTTTATATTTATTTATTTATTTATTTATTTATTTATTTATTTATTTATATTTATTTATATTAACATATAATGTATTATTTGCTTCAGGGGTACAGGTCTGTGGATCATCAGTCTTACACAATTCATAGCACTGACCACAGTACATACCCTTCCCAATGTCCATAACCCAGCCACCCCAGCCCTCCCACTCCCCCTCCACTCCAGAAACCCTCAGTTTGTTTCCTAAGATTAAGAGTTGCTAATGTTAAGTCTTATTAAGACTTAACATTTAGTCTCCCTCCCTGGTCCCATCTTGTTTCATTTTTCCCTCCCTTCCACCCATGAGCCCCCATGCTGCCTCTCAAATTCCTTGTATCAGAAAGATCATATGATAATTCTTTCTCTGATTGACTTATTTCACTTAGCATAATCTCTTCTAGTTCCATCCACATCGTTGCAAATGGCAAAAATTTCATTTTTGATGGCTGCATAGTATTCCTTTGTGTGTATGTATGTGTGTGTGTATATCTATCTATCTATCTATCTATCTATCTATCTATATCTCACATCTTCTTTATCTGTTTATCTGTTGAAGGACATCTAGGCTCTTTCCACAGTTTGGCTATTGTGGACATTGCTGCTGTAAACACTGGGGTACATGTGCCCCTTGGATCACTACCTTTGTATCTTTGGGGTAAATACCCAGTAGTGGAGTTGCTGGGTCATAGGGTAACTCTGTTTTCAACTTTTTCAGGAGCCTCCATATTGTTTTCCAGAGTGGCTGCAGCAGTTTGTATTCCCACCAGCAGTGTAGGAGTGTTCTCCTTTCTCTGCATCCTCGCCAACATCTGTTGTTTCCTGACTGGTTAATTTTAGCCATTCTAACTGGTGTTAAGTGGTGTCTCACTATGGTTTTGATTTGTATTTCCCTGATGCCGAGTGATGTTGAGCACTTTTTCATGTGTCTGTTGGCCATTTGGATTTCTTCTTTGCAGAAATGTCTGTTCATGTCTTCTGCCCATTTCTTGATTGGATTAAAGCTTTGTTAAATGAGTCCAAAATATCCTTTTTTTAAAAGAAATTAATTTATTTTGAGAGAGAGAGAGTGAGCATAAGCAGAGCCCAGGGGCAGAGGGAGAGAGAGAATCTTAAGCAGATTCCACACCCTGCAGGGAGCCCCACACAGGGATCAATATCAGGACCCTGAGATGACCTGAGCTGAAACCAAGAGTAAGATGGCTAACCAACTGAGCCACCCAGGTGCCCTGCCTTTACTCTTTTACTAGTTTATCCCTATTCCTAAGGCATGAATTTTCTGGGTTTTCCAGTGAATATCCTACATATTCAATGAGGTCTCTTCACTCTGGCTGGTTGAAAGACAAATCTAGAATAGCCCTTTATGAGACCTTGGTTCAGCCTATAGGTTCACCAGGTATTTCTAGATTGGATTCAAGGAATATCACCCTATCCATACATTGTAGTGTTTAGGCAGACTCAAGGGGGGGCTTCTGTAGATTTCTGGAGTTTTTCTATGCTCGTCATACTCACTTCTGATACTCTGTCACAAAAATTTTAGCCTCCTTAGCCTTTCCAAATGCTGATCTCAGTCTCATCAACTCAGCTTGATCACCTTGGTCAACCTGAATTCCCTTCCCTCCTCATTCTCTGGTCAATCATGGAGCTCATTTTGTTTATTTCTTGTCCCTCAGGAAAACAGTTATGTGCCGTTTGTTGCCCAACTTTTAAAAACTGTTTGATATATTTTGTCCAGTTTTCTCATTATTTATAATGGAAGCATATGGCTGCCATCAGTTACTACATCTTGGTTGGAAGCAGACGACCAGATTTAATTTTGAGGAAGACTCTTTTTTTTTTTTTTAAAGATTTTATTTATTCATTTGACAGACAGAGAGAGATTACGAGTAGGCAGAGAGGCAGGCAGAGAGAGAGAGAGGAGAAAGCAGGCCCCCTGCTGAGCAGAGAGCCCGATGTGGGCCTCGATCCCAGGACCCTGGGATCACGACCTGAGCTGAAGGCAGCGGCTTTAACCCACTGAGCCACCCAGGCACCCTTGAGGAAGGCTCTTAATGTTCCATAAATATATGTTCCATAAATTTCAGGTTGTTCAAAGATGAATTTAATGAGAAACAAGAATTACAGAAAATAATCTTTGTAGTCTAAATTAGCCTTTTTGGCCTTTCATCTAGCAATAATTTTAAAAGCATATTTGATACTTTGTCATTTTATGGTTACTTGCTTTATTAAGTATTTATAGTCTATTTTTAAGAACAGTGCATAAGAAATCCAGAGTGTATTTAAAATAGCAAGCAAATCTTAGTAAAGTTTTAGGATTTGAGATTTGATTGATCGCCTGCAGTGCAGTCATGTTCTTATCATAAAAAATGCCTAGGAAGTATTTTTCTGACTTTCAGAATCTTTAGATAAGCCAATATATTGAAGTCAGATTTAAATTTTCCCGTATAACAATGTACAGAGACCTGGCAAGATTTCAATATTACTTATAGAATGATAGCTTACTTTTATTTTTTTTTAAGTTGAAGCATAGTTGATATGCAATGTTATATTAGCTTCAGGTGTACAACACAGTGACTCACCAATAATTCACATTATTCTTTGTTCATAATGATAAGTATAGTTACCGTCTGCCACCATATGACATTATTACCATAGTATTGACTATAGTCCCTATCCTGTACTTTTTGTTCCTATAACTTTTTTATTTTATGGAAGTGTATATCTCTATATTCCCTTCACCTATTTTGCCTGTACGCTCAGCTTACTCTTCTCTGGCAACCATCAGTTTGTTCTATTTACAGATTTGTTTCTGTTTGTTTGTTCATTTGCTCTGCTTTTTAGATTCCCCAGATAAGTGAAATCTTACAGTATTTGTATTGCTCTTGTTTTTTGTATTCATATTGACTTGTTTCACTTAGCATAATACCTTCTAGGTCCATCTATGTTGTTGCGAATGGCAAGGTGGCTTTCTTTTTATGGCTGAGTAATATTCCATTGTATGTTGTATGTATGTGTGTGTGTATATACACACACATACACAGATATACTGCATCTTCTCTATCCATTCATTTATTGAGGAACATTTAGGTTACTTCCATATCTTGGCTATAGCTTACTTTTGTTGAGTGCTTGTATGTGGCAACCTCTGTGCAAACCATTTTATATGAATCATGTCATTCAATTACTCCAAAAACCATACAGGCAAGATTTATTATTATCATTATTTATTACTATTATTATTATTATTATTATTATTTTTTTTTTAGCTGAAGAGATGAACTCAGAAAGATTAAATAACTTTTCCAAGGTTACTGACTATTCTGTGGGTGCTTTTGGGATTTGAATTCAGATTCTGAATGTAAACTCCCATGCTCCTAACCTTATCAACCATTTATTTATTTATTTATTTATTTAAACCTTACCAACCATTTAAAAGGAAAAAAGCACATTTATACACAGGGTGCTCAGTTGCTTTAATTATGAGCTTCCTTGTGTAGCTAAATCTTCTATGGTAACAAATACACAAGCAAAATGTCCAGCAAAAACCTCACTTCTTGAGGAGTGAAGTTCTAGGAGATAAACTTTATGCTCTGTTCTTTCTTCTGTGGGAGGATTTTTAAGTTTGTTTTAAATATGAATTACTTTCAGGCCTCAAGATTCTCACACCTCTTGCATGCTTAAGAGTTAGTGGGTTTTAAGCCCCCCCCCAAAATACACTGTTATGTTAGAAGCCTGGGTTCCTAATTAAACATAGAAAGCTAGAACCAGATCAGCCCTTGGAACATGAACCATCAGTTGACCTATTCATATACAGAAATCGCTTTGTGTCTGTCAGCAGCAGACTGGTGATAGTCATTCCATGTGACTTGCAGTGTCTAAGGTCTGCTCTCATTTCCAGTTTCTTTTATACCCTGCTCCCTGGTTCTTTCATTTGGAGAAAATATTGAGGAGGACTTGGGGCATTTATGATAAATAGATACAGAATTTTATTATTTTTTTTACTCCAGATCTTTTTGGAAAAGTAAAAATAAGTGATTGATTTCTTAAGTGCCTCCAAACAATAGCTAATACAATTTAAAGCACTGAATCATTAAACAATTATTCTTCCTAAATGGAGTGTCAGTGACTTAGTCAGTTGGACAATTCACATTTACTGAGTGCCCAAGGGTGTAGAACACACTGACATGTGCTTGAATCTCTGCTTTGTGTATAGTTCTCATTTTCAGATAAATCATGTGAGTTCTCATAATAACTGAAACAATTACAAAAGGCATTTATTTCACTCATCAAGAGCCACATTATAGATCCATAAATTAGGCATACAAACAACATAATGAACTGTGTGATCCCATCCACCCCAAAGTTGTGAACAACAAGTAAAAATTGGTTATTGTTAAGCCACTGAGTTTTCAGGTTCTTTCGTCCTCCCAGAAAAGCCCAGTATTACTCAGTTCTTAGAGCTGGAACATGATCGTTGGCAAGGATGTCAGTCATGAAGCTATGGCAGTCATTCAGCTGAGAGATGATGAGTGTCTGAAATAGGGCAGTGGCGATGTAGAAGGTGTGAAGGGATATATTTCTCACCCATAAGTGGGGAGCAATGCCCAACCCCATGTTTGTTAGAAGGATTAAATGGTAATGTGAAAGCACCTGTAAATTGTGAAAGCTGGGAGATCTTAGGTGGCATATTTCTTCTTCTTCACATTGTTAACGACAGCTGTCAGCCGCGGTCACCCAGCCTCTTCATGTAAATGTTCATTTTTAACCTACTGTCAGGTTATGTACTACCTGACAGGAGCCCTGAAGATCTTTTTCATCACATGCTTATTATAGTTGACATTTCTGCCACAGCGATGTGCCCAGTAAAATGAACTTGGTATGGCTTTATTCCATACACGTCAGACCTTGGCAGTAATGATTTATTGAAAAGGTGAACATTTGGTACCGAGTGTTATTAGAAAAGAATGAAACCTAGTAATGTGGGAGATAGAGAAGACATTTAGTAATGTATCATGTCATGTTTCAGGGGCTGCACAGTGCTTCATGGGGTACACAGTCTTGCAAATTAGAGAGACAAGGATAATTTTATCAAATCAAGAATTAAAGCCTTTGAAACCTACTAAACCAGTGCCATTTCTGTTGACCTAATAGGTTTGTATTGGCTGCATTCGTTATAGGCAATTAACTAAGTTTTGCATTTCAGCCAGCAACTAATGAATAGGCTGAGGGTGGAAATTTTCCTTGGCCAGAATGCTCAAAGTTTCTACAAATCATAGTTCCCAGGAATTGTAAGTGGAGTAATATATTCTATTTCATGATGGATTATATTAATCTTCATACATCATCACATGGATTTGTTCCTTTCATTGGATGATAATATGATTGTCTTGTACATGATAGTCTCTTGGTGATGAGTCTTTAAAAGAGCCAGTCCTGTTTAAACATAGGATGGGAATTTTTAAAAGTTAGTCAGTGAGGTGCTCTATCATAGATAAAATGTATGTTTATAATGCATGCTTAACATCAGTTAACCTTTTACATCATTGAATTTATTGCTCCAAGCAATGTACAAGGTTCTCCTGAGAAATGCACAATTCATGGAAAATATGTTTTCTTGTTTACAACAAAATTTACACTTTATATGTAGAGAGAAGCTAAATATATACAACTGAAGTGATGCACAAAAAGATTCGGGAACATACAGGTCAACAGAAAGGCAGATAGTACACACTGAATATGCAGAGTGCTGAGATACGGCAGACCCTTCCCAGGCGCCCAAGACTGCAAGGATGTAACGATGTGTGGATGGGTCCCCTGACTTAGGGTATTCTGTCTTGCTCATTCTTCCTCATGTCTTTGGTTGGTTGGTTTCTCTCTCTATCTGCCAGCCCATGCTCTGTTTCAGGTACTCTTAATTTCTTCTTCACAGAGATGGTTCCCAGCCTGCTGGCTCATTCGCCTGTCGTTAGTCTCTTTCACACTCCAGTGCAAGCTGTCTACACCTATAAGAGCAAGCTTTTTCAAATATAGCATTTTACTCTTTAATCATCAAACACTGACTTCAGACTCAATGAGAGAATGCCACTTTGAGACCCACAAAACAGTGGTAGGGGAACACAGAGAGTCTGCCTACCAACCCAACAACTCTGGCTAAAGAGAGCAACAGCTCTGCCAGCTCACTTATACTCTCCCTCACCTAGCTCTCTATCACTGCCTGGATTATTTTTTGATCACATTCAACTCTGGCCTCACCACCTAGCTAGCACTCCTCTTGCTTTTCCTTTAGATAGGCATTACATTTCATAATCGGTTTTTCTCTACATCAGTCTGTGACACTGGTTGATGTAGCACCACCAGTTTTTAGACTTGCTAGAATGGGTTCTTCATTGCTGGCCAGCATTAGCACCCTGGGACTGTGGAAACCGTCTCTCATCCGCTCCAGTGCCTGCACCTGCTCCCTCCTGCCTACTGCAGGGACTGTGAGATGATTTTCCATGGAGATCTGCAAAATGTTCCTAAGGTTTTAATGAATAAAAAGGGTTCCAAGAACAAACAACTATGAAAAATGGTGTCTTTACTGCAAGGCTTCTCAGAGCTTTTGATATGTTAATGAGCATTGTGATATGCTAATGCAAATTGGGGCTCTCAGAGGGAGAGCTAATAGAAAACTTATTTGATCCAGAAACTATTTTTTTAGACAAACATCTATTAAAGTCATAGAGACTTATAGTGTACCAAAAGAATACGGTTTGCAAATTCCGGACTGCTCCATCAAATCAAATTCCTTCTACCTTAGAAGTCATTTTGCCTTCTCTAGACAGAATTTTCTCATGTCACTCATATCTTTTTCAGAATTTACTGTTCATTTTAAACTCTCAGGATCAACTAAATTAGTCTCTATGTAGTCCCAGCAAAAAAAAAAAGAAAAAAGAAAAAAGAAAAAAATGTAGAGGTTTCAGCTTCTAGAGTCTTGGTTTTATACTTTATGTCCATTCAGATGACAGTAAAAAGAGATTTGGGGAATATTCTAGGCTGGGAGGATACAACATGATTCCTTTTAGTCAGCACACTAGGCAGTTTTTGAGATATATTTGTCCAAGTAAAGTGATATGTGTAGGTACTTGCAACATGAGATGTTAGGGCATGAAAACCATCTGGGTTAGATGCTAGTTGATCCCATGACTGGCCAGTCTTCCTCAAGGAGTGAGTTCTGATGCAAAAGCCTATCAGAAGCCCATAGACCTTGTTTCTTATAATGAGGCGAGGGACCATAGGAAGAGGAATTGGAATAAGAATGGAGTGACCCATTTCATCCCTGGTGTACCTGGGACAGATCGACTAACTCCTGTTGTCCCAACATAACTATTGAGAATGCCCTCTTTTACTCTCAGAATGTGTTGGTTTGAATGATTAGTTGGACAGACATCTTAGATAAGGGAGGAGACAAGAGCCGGGAGAGGAACAGTGTCCTGAAAATGAAGGATATGGCACTATTTAAAAAGAAGAGTACAAACTGAGGGTTGCTGGAGTGGAGGCGGGAGGAATGGGGTGGTTGGGTGATGGACATTGGAGAGCGTATGTGCTATGAGCTGAGTGCTGGGAATTCTGTAAGACTGGTGAATCACAGACCTGTACCCCTGAAACAATAAGACATTATATGTTAATAAAACCCACAGATAGGAGCTCAAGAAAAAAAAAGAGTAATGAGAGTTGTGAAGTTAAGTCAGTGTTAAGTCAGTGATGATGAGGCTAACCTGTGATGTTAATGTAGAGCAGTCTCAGTAGGAAAGTAAGGTCAGCCTCCTCTGTTTTGACCTTATTTATTCTTCTAGAGCATTTTGCCAAATGTATTATTATTTAATGATCAGGATTCTTGTGCGTTGATATTTTGTCAGATTTCTGATACCTTGCTGAAGAACATTTTTAAGAAATATGAGGACATACATAATCACTCATGAACACAATTTTATGACCAAATTGGTTTTGGTGTTAATTTAAAAATTTAAAATATGTGTATAAAATTGCACATGTCCGTATCTCCCATAATTCCTAGCATTGTGTTTACATACAGTAAGCACTTAATACATGTGTGCTTGATACGTTCATGAATACCCATGGCCAGTGCACGGGGGGCCTAATTATATTCACAAAATGGCTAAAGTACCACTCTTAAAAGTTTTGACAGTGTGCATAAAGTCTTTATGCTCACACAAACTCGTGGTATAATTTCATCAAACAAGGGACAGAGTCCCTATCACTGTTGTAACTGTTTCATCTTCGTCAGCAACTTTTGTCAGTCACACACTTTGTTGAAGAATATCTAATTATTCTTGAGGATTCTGAAGGAAATAGATGATACTGGCCCTGGATTAAAAAGCTTAAAGAATACATTCATTCAGGGATTATAATGCCTTTCTTTTGATGAAGGGTTTGCTATGCATTACATGAAATTCTCGTAAATAGTAAGATTGCTCATGCTCTGTATAGGCAGCTGGAGTTACAGCCGTGCTAATGTTCTGTTATACTCACATAATCAGAGAAATCGTCACGTCCCTTTGTTTATAGAAGGCTAAATTAACTTTCATGTATTCATTCTCTAGGCAAAACTCTGACGTGGTTTGAAAAAAAGTCAAGGATATAGTTTCTAACTCTCAGTAGCTTAGAGTCTAGGTGGGGAAGTTGTAAATAAAATAACGTGGGGGGAAATAAAACTACTGAGTCTGGCAGATAGATACTTTTTCCCATTGTACAGAGAATCTACAGTTTCTTTCACAGGGCCTTTACCTTATAGACTATGTGCATATACTAAATATTTTTAAGGAGGAAAACAGGATCACAAATTTTAGTCTTTTAGGAGATTTTGCCAGGTGTCCATGTGCACACTGTATTAGAAAATGGAGAACAGAGATAAGGAGAACAGGTAGGAGGTTGTTGTCGTTAAACTAGCCATGGGATGGCAAGACTGGATTCGGAGATGTTAACAGAAAGGAAGCTGTAACAGTTCTTCTGAAGGTAGAATGAAGAAGTCTCCAGCTACTTTCATAAAGGACTCTTAGAGAGGAGCCAACAATGAACCAGATAACAGCAGGGGTGCTCTTTTTTTTTTTTTTTTTCAGGGAGAGAGGGGTGGGGAAAGAACAGAGGGAGAGAGAATTTTAAGCAGGCTCCGGGCCCAGGCCAGAGCAAAGTGTGGGGCTCCATCTCACAACCCTGAGATCATGACCTGAGCCAAATCAGGAGTCGGACTCTTAACCGACTGAGAAGCAGTGGTACCCTTGATCAAAATATCTGCCTCATAAAATTGCTCATTTTTCTTTTGAAAATTGTAATTTTGTATCTCCACCATGTAAAGGATCTATAGATTATATACGGTGAGAAAATGATCACATAAAGAAATTTACAATATCTTATCTCCCTTTCTAGCTCCAAAATAAAAGGCGTCACTCCACCACCCCAAGTGCTATTTATCTGGCTCAGAAACTTGGTGTTTATTTTTTATTTTTATTTTTAAGATTTTATTTATTTATTTGACAGAGAGAGATCACAAGTAGGCAGAGAGGCAGGCAGAGAGAGAGGAGGAAGCAGGCTCCCCGCTGAGCAGGGAGCCCGATGCGGGCCTTGATCCCAGGACCCTGAGATCATGACCTGAGCCGAAGGCAGAGGCTTTAACCCACTGAGCCACCCAGGCGCCCAGAAACTTGGTGTTTAGTGTAGTTTCCAGATAGGAGGAAAACAGGAGGATAGTGACAAGCAGATGGATCTCTAGACTGGACAAGTTACTCTGCCCACTTCTTTAAAGAAAGGGTTCAAATATGGCTGATAAAAGATATTTATTTACTGCTGAGTTTAGTGGGCTGACCTAATAATTGAGAAAAATAGAAGAGTCCAGCTGAAGGTCATTACAGTTATTGCAAAGTGATGACAGAGCATCTAAACTAGAATGTGATGGAGGATCAAAGGATATTTAAAGTACATTTAAGGTACATTTCAGAGTGTACAATATGAGGATGATGATGGGGAGACCATAAGAGTTAGATTTATGGGGCGCCTGGGTGGCTCAGTGGGTTAAAGCCTCTGCCTTCGGCTCAGGTCATGATCTCAGGGTCCTGGGTTCAAGCCCCGCATCGGGCTCCCTGCCTGCTTCCTTCTCTCTCTCTGCTTGCCTCTCTGCTTGCTTGTGATCTCTTTCTCTCTGTGTGTCAAATAAATAAATAAAATCTTAAAAAAAAGAGAGAGATTTATATTGCTCATGTACCCTGGGTATTTTGCCTTCTATGATTCACAAATTAGAAATTCCATTCCATCAGTTAAGTATATATCTAGTTTTCTTGAATTTTTAATTCTGTCAAAATAAAGATTAATGCCTGATTATTATCGATATGTATCTTAATATGTAGTAGTGTATCATAGTGAATAAGCATAAGCAACATAAAGTAGAATTTTCCTTTTATGTTACAGAGATATTAATAAATTTTGTTTTCTACTGCATAGAAAGACCATTTGGGTTTTGTGACAACCCTGGCAGATTTAAGGGTTTCTTGTCTGTATTCATGTAAGCATATCCTAGTTTAGTGATGGTAAATCTCACTTAAGAGGTGCATCCTATTTCTACTTGGCCTATAATGTAGACCCTGGGAGTATTTGATTCTTTGAGATCTCCCATTCCTTCTTAAGAACTTTTGGTTAGATCAGTGATTAGTAAACAGCTAACATTGGCTATAAGAGCTCTGCTATGGGATAGGAAGATTATTATTTGCAATTATCACCATTAAAGCTGATAAGGGTGTTAGGTTGGGTAGTTACTGAGACTGAGGCTCTGACCTAACTTTGGGCAGATTAATTTACTGAATTTGTTTTCTTATGTTTACAGTGAGGATAAAATAGTAACTTGGGGTGATTGTGTGAATTGATGAGATAACCTATATATGGCTCATAATAAGCACTAACTAAAAATTTGCTATCACCATTAGCCTCTTGGGTGTTTAATGACTTTTCATGAATATGTCACCTGGGAACTGACCTAATTATCCTTTATAGAGATTTATAGCCCTATCCTTTCTAAAAATGTAAATAACTTACCCTTTTTGTAAAAATGGTTCATGCTTATTGTAAACATTTAAATGTAGACTAGTGTAAGGAACGCAAAAATTGCCACAAAGTCTGTTGCTCAAATATAGCAACTATTAACATTTGTAAGCATCCTTCTAGTCGTGTTTCTATATATACCCATAAATCAAAAGCAAAGTTGCATGATGTGATCTATGCCACCTTCTACTGGAAGTCACAAAGACAGCCCAGAGTAAAGGAAATAAATTCCATCTATGGTAGAGAAGCAATAAAGTCTCAATGCAAAGACATGTGCATACCAAGGTGGAAAAAAATTGTGGTCGTATTTTGAAATTCACCACAAGGGAGTTGCATAAACAAAGATATGGAAGTAAGAACGAATTGTATTGAGGATCAGCAAGAAGACAGGTTTCAAGAGTATATGAGAAGCTCTTGGTGGTTCCACAGGTACTGTTATTAGGAACCCTCAGGTTGTTGGCAGTGTCACTTCTCTTTTGGATCTTGGATCAGTGATACTTGTGTTTTGGCAAAAAGATATCTTAATAGTATTCAAATCCTGTATCTGGTGCTTCCATCTTAATCTAAGCGTAATAGTAACACCCACTTTATAGATACATAGAAAGAGTAGGTGATTTTATGTTATTCTCTACTTATTGTTTATTTTGTATTCTAGTGCTAAAGATTACAAAAATGACTTGCAGATATCATTACTGAGAAGCAAAGACTACCGAAAAGCAACTAAAATGTGTGTCTGGTACAAAATAAAGAGAAGAGCCATAAGTAAAAGAAATTCCATTTTCACTTTAATGACACCATTCTGAACTCACTTTTTTCCTTTAGCTCATACAGCTGGACTTAAAGCTAGGTAGAGCAGGTTGATCTTGGCATCCATAATTTGAAGGACACAGGAAATTTCCTGTATCACAATCATTGAACTTCTATAGTCTGATTCTTACCATTATAGTTTCCTTATTTTGTGTTTTAAAGTTTTTTTAAAAAGAAAGATGCAAAAGAGAATTTATAAATATCTTGGAAAATACAACTTATATCATTATTATCTATTCATCAGATTAGATCATAATTAAACTGTGTGTGTGTGTGTGAATAGAGATGAGAAAGGAGAAAATGTGCCTTCTCTTAACAGAAGAAAAAGATATTGGAAACAAAATAGAAGTATTAAAAACACATGTTATTAGTTAAAGTAACTTCTGATATGTTGTTTATACTTTCAGTTGTTCCTGGAAACCAAAACAGTAGCAATTTTTAGACATAACATGATGGACCTTTTTATTTTCTGTCTTCTCCAAGTTGGTGTTCTGCCTTTTGTGTTTGTGCTGACCTTTTCCCAGCTTGACACCTGAAATGAACATATCTTATTTTCCTTTAGTCATTTGTACTCAGCTGAAGTTTTAGTCTTTGTCACTATGATTTTTGAAAAATAATGTCAAAATGAAAGTATCTCCTTTCCTTTCAGGCATTTCTGAGTGACTGCATCATCAGCAGTTTCTGTCCGTGTGCTTTTGATTTCCAAACCTCCTCACACTTCTCCTTTCTCTGTCACTTTCTAAGATGGCTTTAGAATTTCTGAGAAACATAGCAAGAGTGACCCGTGTCCCATGGATGGCAGATCTAGCAGTGCCCTTGCTTGAGATAGTGTTCAGTACCTAAGACAGCTCCCTCTGAAGGGTGTGTGTGTGTGTGTGTGTGTGTGTGTGTGTGTGTGTGTGTGTGTGTGTGTGTGAGAGAGAGAGAGAGAGAGAGAGAGAGAGAGAGAGAGACTAATTTTGCCTTTGCATCAGCCGGGCAGTGCACCAACCAGGAGGATGTGATGTCCTAAGCAATATAAGACTTTCTAGATAAGATAATTACCCATCTGTATGCCAGAATTACCAAGTCTTTAACTATGGGAAGCTTGCAGAAGTAGCTTGCCTAAAGTTGTCTTAAGCCTGAAAAGGCTACGGGAGTGCATATAAAAAGAGGCTTATCAAATTTTAATAAATTAGCCTAATTATTATTAGTAAAGTAGGTGAGTTGACTATATAGCTTTGCATTCAAAGGGTAAAATTATGTAACAGGCCTCTACAAAACTGGTCAGGCCAAGCATGGGCATTCATGTTTGATGAATGATAATGGGCTTCACCAATTTATTTATTATCTAATACAGCGAGGGGACGTGTCACCTTAGCCTCAAAATATTTTATTCTCTTACTCACGTTAATCATTTCTATTCCTTCTGTGTTTTTGTATCACCAGTCATGAGACTTTGATTAGCAAAAAGGATGTCTCTGAAAAACTGTTTCTTAGGATTTCGGTATGTGAATATATTGAAAAAGATATTTGAACACTTACTATGTTCCAGAACTTGGTCTGTATTCTAGAAATATAGTAGGGAGCACAAAAGACAAGGCCCGAAATACAGCAGTAAGCAAAACGGACAAAGCCTATGCCTGCACTTATGGAATTTGCATTTCTAATGGGGAAGATAGGTAAGTTGGTAGGTGAATAAATATATAAGTAAATAAGGTGATATGTAAGATTAAGAACTTAGGTGTAGTAAGGCAATGGAAAGTGATCTTGGAGAGAGGCGATGTTTAGAAAGGTAGTCATGGAGGCCGTCTGGAATGAGCTGGGTTTTAAGCAGATACCTGAATGAGGAGAGAAAACAGACCAGGGGAAGATCTTGGAGAGCAGTGTTCCAGGCAGAAGTAATTTAGTGAACGTGTGCTGCAGCGTTAGTGACTGTGGAGTGTTTGAGAAGCACCAAGAGGGCTAGTGTGACTGGAGCAGAGGGAGTGAAGGCAGGTGGGAAGTTATGACCAGTGAGGGAGGTAGTGCTCTGATTATAGGTGTCCGTGGACCATCACCAAGTTGGATTTAAGTCCTGTGATGGGAAGATTTTAAGTAGAGGAGGGCCATCATTATTTCATTCTTTTTTTAAAAAAGATTATTCTTTCTACTCTGTGAAAAATTGTTTGCTAGCTATTTTGATGATGCTGCTGCTGGTGTATATGGTAAGATGTAATATTTCATGGTGGTTTGCTCCCTATTGGATTCTCTTTTTAAAACTGTTCTGAGTTATTTCATTTAACACAACCCCTTTGTGAAGATTCTATTTAAAGTTGTAAGTGAAGAAATAGAAGCCTAGAGAGTAGTAACTGGCCCATAGACACATAGCGAGTGAGTGGAAAAGCACGTGCTCATAAAGATGATGCAAGGATGCTGGGAAAGGTGGTGAGTAGTGACTGAGCTGAGGCTCTGTCCTGAAGGTAGAGCCAACGCTATTGTTGATGGATTAGGTATAGGAGATGCATCAAAAAGTGAATTGAAAGATGACTTTGTAGCTTTTGGTCTGAACACCTAGTTGTGGCTTTGCAATTTACTGAGATAAAAAGTACATTTGGTTTTTGGAAAGAAGGTGTTGTAAATTAGCAGTTCTTTTTTGGATATGTTTAACTTGAATGGCTATTGTGTGTCAATAATTTGGTGGGGCGGTCTTAGTTTGAGAATTAGCAGCATAGCGATCAATCATTTCTGCTGAGGTCAGTTTCCCTCATTACTGTGTATTCTGCCCCTGCCCTCTCTTATTAAACATGTTCCCATTTACTAGAATCAAAAAGACAAGAAATAACAAGTGTTGGCAAAGATGTAGAAAAAGGAACACTTGTGCACTGTTGTTGGGAATATAAATTGGTCCAGCCACTGTGGAAAACAGTGGAGATTTCTCAAAAAATTAAAAATAGAACTACCATATGACCGACCCAGTAATTCCACTACTGGGTATTTACCCAAAGAAAGCAAAAACACTAATTTGAAAACATGTATGCACACCTATGTTTATTGCATTATTTACAGTAGCCAAAATACGGAAGCAACCCAAGCATCCTTCCATAGATGACTGGATAAAGATGATGGTGATGATGATGATGATGTGTGTGTGTATAATGAACTATTACTCAGCTAAGTGAAACAAGTCAGAGACAAATACCATATGATTTCACGTGTGTGCGGAATCTGAAAAACCAAAACAAATGAACAAAGAAACAAAAAGTAGAAACAGATGTATAAATACAAAGAAAAAACTGATGGCTGCCAGAGGGGCAGGGTAGGGGAGTAGGCAAAATGGATGAAGGGGAATGGGAGATACAGGTTTCTAGTTAAGGAACGAATAAGTCACAGGATGAAAGTTACAGCATAGAGAATATAGTCAGTGGTACTGTAATAGCATTGTATGGTGACAGATGGAACACAGCATAACGTATTGACTTGTGGAATCACTATGTTCTATACCTGAAACTAATGTAACATTGTGTGTCAACTATACTTTGATTAAAAAAAATTAGGGGAAATCAATAGAAACAAAAACGCTATTCCTCCCATTATTAAATACTGCCCCCCCAACTAAGACCCAAACAGTTTTTAAAGATTCAGTTATTAAAACCTTTTGGGGTAGTCTGTTGTGTCCTAATCAAGGCAGAGTGAGAGGGAGGATCAAAGGCTTTCCAAGGAATTAGAAAAGTACTATAAAATAAAAAAGAAAAGATTAGTCGATGATAGCCACATTGCTGTCGGATATAAGGCCTATTAAAAATAGACGTTTTGGGAGGTGCCTGGGTGGCTCAGTGGGTTTAAGCGTCCGACACTTCATCTCATCTCTGGTCTTGATATCAGGGTTGTGAGTTCGGGCCCCACATTGGGCTTCATGCTGGGTGTGGAACCTACTTAAAATGAAATACACATTTTGGCAAACACACACAACACAGATATGTGCACATTAATCCTGTGCACACAGACTGTGTGGCAGGAAGCAGTGTTGTTGCTTGCTCTTCCTGTGGTTTTTGAAATGTATGCTAGTCCTAGGCATTGCAGATGTTTTTAAGGAAGAAGTAGTTTCTCTTTTCAAAAATATAGGTGTATTGCACAGATCTTTGTGACACATGATATTTTATACGACATAAATTTTTAAAATTTTATGAAATTATACACCAAAAAAATGAGTGCACGTGAAACAATGGTGAAATACGGGTAAGATCTATAGTCTTGTTAATTGCATTGTGCATTTTCAGTTTCCTGGTTTGGATAAATGACTTTAGTTGTGTAAGATGTCATCACCGCAAGAAGCTCCATGTGGGTACATGTGAACTTTCTGCACTTTTTTTTGCAACTTCAAAGTAAAAAAAAAAAATTTAAATACAAATACATACAATTGAATGCCTTACCTTAAATTCTGACCTTGTTTAGTCTTACCCAGTGTAAGCCACCACACTCCCAGGAAATGGGAAGCAAATGTGGATATCTTTGTAATATGCCAAACTTAATGGGATGTTGATTATATTCTTCATTTATTAATGCTGCCCACTTTTAACACTTTGGCAGTTTTATTCATGTTTTAGTGCTTAAATTTTTCATATGAGCAGAATGTGTGCATATTTAATGTACCCAAAAAGATGAAATGTGTGGTAATTTGTAAAACTAAAAGGCAGTAGTAAGACACTTTGGCAAATATAGCATATTGCAAGCATCTTAGGGAGCCAAACAAGCTGAACATGTCAGAATAATAGGTAGTTCTGTGATATTTATTGACAGCTTATAATAGCTGAACACTCTTCAAAAAAATGATTGTAGCATTATTTCATTAACTTCTGAAGTGCTCATTATTTTAGACATAAATTCTCTTTATTTCTCTTTTCTGAAAATGAAAACTTCCATATTTTATTATATGATTCATCTGCCATTAATTTGTTTACATTTCTTTGTCTTTCCTAATACCAACAATGATGGAATCGAGATGTTAAATCTGTGATTACTTACTTTTTTTGTTTTCATTTTTAAATATAAATATTCAAAGATTTAAAGATCTATCTTGCCATTGGCAGCAACATGGATGGACCTAGAGAGTCTAATGCTAAGTGAATATATAAGTCAGTTAGAGAAAGACAAATACCATATGATTTCACTCATATGTGGAATTTAAGAAACAAAACAAATGAACAAAGAAAAAGACCAACCAAAAAACAGACTTTTAACTATAGAAAAGAAACAAACTGATGGTTATTAGAGAGGCAGTGGGTGGGTGAAACAGAAGGGGATTGGGAGCACATTTATCTTGATGAGCACCAAGTAATGTATAGAATTGTTGAATCACTATATTGTACACCTGAAACTAACACAACTATATCTTAACTACACTGGAAATGAGTGAATGAATGAATGAATAGATAAATAAATTAATTAATTTATTCCCAGATGAGAAATGTCAGCACTATAGTGTTTCTACTCGGGTTTTGTTGTTGTTGTTCTTAGCATGGAAGGTTTATTGAGCCATAGTAAAGTGATAGTACAAACTCCTGAAGCTGGAGGGGCTCTGAGGAGGCTGCCTTATTCCTACCCAGTTTTAACAAAATATCATCAGTCTTAAAAATTGTTCTAAACTGACATCAAAATCCCTAAATATCGGCAAAAAAAAACAACTGAGTAAATGCTTATAAAATCACAGCTTTCTGTTGTGAATTTATAATTTGTTGTATTCAAAGAACAACTCTTCTTAAAAAAATGAATGATTTCTGAAAGTAGATTAAGGTTCTGAAGTTGCTTTACTAGCTTGATTTTATACCACTGTCATCAAATGGGATTTGGCTGATGAAACTCCAAAATGAGCCAGACCATACTCGGTTTAGAGGAATCATTTTTCAAACGCTCGGAGGACGTAGAATGGAAGTGACCACTGGTGATATTCCAGTTATTTGTGAATTGCTTATGGAATGTATGTGGTTGCTAAGTACTGTGTTTATGAATATTAAGGGGAATAAAATACTGCCCCTTTTCAAAAGAGCTTACTGCTGAGCAAGGAATGGAACCAAAGGGACAGGATAGGGTAGAGTGGGTGGAATTGGAGGTACGTTGAATCCGGGCTGAACTCAATTGTTTTTAAAAGCTTTTACAAGATGAGGTCAACGTTGGTAGCCCGACCACATCTGGAGAGAGAAGACTTGGTGAATTATGGGTTGAGGGAGGGGGTAGCAGTCAGGGGCATTAAAAAAACTCTACTGTATTCATAGGGCTCTGTAGATAAGTAACTGGTCTGCAAGTTGGCTTTAAAATGATGGAATCAAAAACCTTACAATGCTGAGATTAAACATGATACTATTGAAGATTTTATTTATTTGAAAGGGGGGGGGAGAAGCAGAGGGAGAGGTAGAAGTAGATTCCCCACAGAGCAGGGAGCCTGATGCAGGGCTCAGTCCCAGGACCGCGCGATCATGACCTGAGCCGAAGGCAGATGCTTAACCAGGTGGCTCCTAAACATGGTATTAAACATGAGTTTAACAATTGGAACGTTTAGGCACTTGCAAAGTTTTAATTTAGCTATTTATTCCAACTCTGTTTCCTTATTTAAAAAATGGAACTCTCTAATTTGTTTTTATTCCCTGTATTTCTGATGTTCTCTTTAAAATATTTATTAATAGAGAAGTATTCTAAAAAGCTGAAAGAAGTAAGCAGTGAAAAAGAGCATACATTTCTAAACTGGATCATCAATCCCTGGAAAATTTAAGTTGATTCAGTTTCTTTCAGGAGGACAAGGCAGCAGGATATCTTAAGTCATAGGCTAGAATTCCGTAAGCAAATTGTAACTCTGGCTTATCTAATTCTTTAGGAAGTTGATTAGCCCTTCTCTTGTTTTGCCACATTGACTGGGATGGCACATATTCATGAAGTCATGTTTCTCAGACTGAAGGTAACATTTACTGAGTGAATATCAAATTCCAGGCTCTCTTCTCAGGGGTTAACGTGCATTACTCTCCAAGACTTTATAAAGCCATCTCTGTCAAATGATTCATTGATTAATAACTATTCATATTTATTTTTCACTTGGGATATTTGTTTTAGTTTCATTATTTCTTCTTTTTCAGCTCTTCTTTATGCAACTATTTTTGGAAATGTTACCACAATTTTCCAGCAAATGTATGCCAACACCAACAGATACCACGAGATGCTGAATAATGTGCGGGACTTTCTGAAGCTCTATCAGGTCCCCAAAGGCCTCAGTGAACGAGTCATGGATTATATTGTTTCAACGTGGTCCATGTCAAAAGGCATTGACACAGAGAAGGTAAGGGTTGTTGTGATTGTTGTTGTTATTTATTTTCCATCTCAATAGGATCTTCAGATGCCTGTAGTTTTCCCACTCAGGTATTGCTTGTATAACTGCTTTGTAAGTGTTACACTGTTTTTCATAAGTGACGTATCAGTCAATTGTAATATGTACTGAGTGCTTAGGAGATGCAGAGCACTCAACCATTAACAACTTAGAAATTGTGGTTTCTGAAAACAACTAGTTACTGCATTTCCCTAAAATACTCGTTACCACTCAGAGTTATTTGCTGCATTCCTCTAAAACGAGCAGTGCTGCCCTCTCTCCTGGTCAGTCTTACTCTTGATTTTTTCTTTGACTTTTTGCCTATTTAAAATTTAGAAAGAAACTTCCTTGCTTGTAAAGGAAAAAAGTGAGCCCTCCACTTAACTCTCTCCCCTCTCTCACATGTGTTTACGAAGCAACATACTATTCTGTATTTGCCTCTTTTCCTTACACAAATCTATAAACTGGATACCACCTCCCCATTCAGCTGACATCTTTAAGTTCTTGCTTGTCTTTTCACGAAACCTCTCCTAATTTTTCCCATCTATCTTATATTAGAAAAGAAGGACCCAAAGTTCTCTTTAAAATAAATAAAACCAAATTAAAAAGATAAATTCTCACTTTGTGCACCAAGCTGATTCACATCAAATATGGGGGATGACAAGTAGGACCTGCACGTGAGTTTTAGAGAATACCCATATTGAGCTCTTTTTCTTTATAAGCATCAGGGGAGACGATTATTTTTAGGTACTGAGTTTTGACATGATAATCAAATAGTACTTTACTTTCCTTGCCATGTCCCACAAATTTGATGTATTCTTTTAATCATATGATGTTGACTTGGAGTTCTTCTTTAAGGTCTGCTCAATACACACTGTTCATTGTCAAAGGGAAAGAACAAATGAGCAAAGGAGATGTTCAGTCAGAGGAATTTCCTTGAGGTAGTTTCAAGCCAGAACAGCTGTTGTTAGGAGCAGATGGTTGAGGGTATATTTAGGGACTGAACATGGAAGAGTTGAAGGAGGGAAGCCTTCAGAGGAAGTGCAGGTGAGATGCTTGGGGTGGGGGGGGAGGGGTAATTATTCTAGGAATCATGAAAGAAGGTGATGTTTCTCCATCTTTCAACATCTTACAAGCTGCAGTATTCATTTTCTAGTTAAATGGCCATTAGAATGGAATGTATGATGGGGAAAGGACAAGCTACATTCTGTGGAATTTGCTTTATATATGCCTGAGCCAAACAGTATATGGTTATAGGGAGGGTATCCAGGAAAGGAAGAGAATCTTCCTCAGGCACACAGGTGAGACTCAGTGTTTAAGACATAAAATGCATGATGTTCTTTGAGGTCCACATTCAGTGAAGCTGAGATCAAGAGGCAATGGTCTACCTTGTTAATCACCATCTCAATCAGAAGCTTTTCCTTTCAGAGAATGCAGTGGGGTCACATGATGGCTGGCAGAAAACATCAACTAGATGATGGAGTAAGGGCCCTTTTTGTTTGAAAGGAGACTGACCCACAGCCTATGCCACAGATCTGTTACATGGCAGACTTTTGAGTCCCTGTTCTCCGTATTCCCAGATGCTGGATTAGTTCAGGAAGGGAGCCGATTAGATTCTCACAAGCTTTCCCTCGAGGACCTGCTCACCTCTCTGCTTCATGGTGTAGTGAGCGTCTGGTACACTGGCACGCGCTGTGTCTGGAGGTGGACACGCCAGGCAGCAGGGAAAGGTTTACGGGTTCCTAGTATTTACCACAGGGTTTTTTGTTTTCGTTGTTGTTTGTTTGTTTGTTTTTTGGTTTGCTTATTCTTTATTTGTGGTCACAGAAATGTACTTCTGATTAGCAGAGTATCCACAGAAAGTGTTGTAATAGGAAAAAAAGATTGGGAGGCTCATATTAAAGGTAAAATAAAATGTTAGTTCAAATGAAAAATTCTTAAAAAAAAGTCAGAATATTAAAGTGGATTAACTTTTGTATAAGAAAAAAAAATCACAGATGTGTCTGCTCACTGAATGGGGAATCCAGAAAGAGTAGTTTTTGACTAAAGGGGGAAGCAGAGTTAAATAACTGGCAACTATGAAAGGTTTGTTTTGCATGTATAAAACATATCTAAAGTTTACTTTAATGTGGCAGCAAACTCACCATGGTTGTATTGATTTCTCCCAGTCTATTAAGAAAATCCCCACCCAAATGTGTGAGAAATAGCTGTAACAGAACTGTAAATAAAGGGATATGCACCAAAATATGGGCCTGGGACAGAGTTATAGGAGATTCTCATGAATTGTATAGTCAATGAGGATGAATTTAAAAATGAATTCTTACAGAAATAGACTCTGAACTATAGAGAACAAACTGATGGTTACCGGAGGGGAGGGGATGGGTGATATAGGCCTTGGGGATTAAGGAGTACACTGGTCACGATAAGCACTGGGTGACGTATGGAAGTGTCGAATCACTACCTTGTACACCTGAAGTAGATAGATAGATTTGGCTAAAAAAGTAAAATCTTTCACACCAAAAACCATCAAAATGAGAATAGAGTATTTGCAACAAATATCCCAAGTGAAAGGTTAATTACCTTAATATATAAAGTGATTTTGTAAATGAATAAGAATTAGAATACCTGAGGAGAAAAATGAGCTAAGTACATAGTTAATTTATATAAATATACAAAAACACAAATTAGTAATAAACATAAAATATTATTTTAACTTAAATAAATATTGAAATAGCAAGAGACCATTTTTAATATGTCAAATGGACAAAGATAATGCCCACTGTTAGCCAAAACTATAGTGACTGACTCTATCATGTAATTCTGGTTTGTGTGTAATTTGGTGTGGCATTTCTCAAAAGCAGTATGACCAAGATAATATCTTAAACTGGGGGATAGTCTAGAGCTCAGTCCTTGTGCCTGTTCCCTTTTCTGTTCATATTCTGTCCTTTAGTGATGTCATACAATCTTATGACTTTAAAAATGTATGCTAACCCTGCCCAAATATACACACTCATCTTGGACCTCTTCTTGAACTGCAGACTCCCCTATCCAACTGCCTACTCATATACCGTGGAGCTGTCCAGAACTGAGCTCCTCCTCATCTCCCATAAACCTGCTCCACGGACGTTCTTCCCTAATGCAGTTAAGGGAAACTCCACCCTTCAGTTGCTTAGACAAACCTCCCCACATTAAAACCTCCAACAAATGCTGCTGGCTCCACCTCCAGTTCTCACCACTCCATCACCATCTCCTGGTCCAAGTCACCATCGTGTTCTACCTGGGTTATTGTACAGCCAAATAACTGGTCTGTCCCTTTATAGTATATTCTCAGCACAGCAGCTTTTGGAGTCTATATGGCTTTCGTAATAAAGCTTTCCTTCCTTCTTTCTTTCTATCTATCTATCTATCTATCTATCTATCATCTATCACATTTTCATCTGTACTTTAGGCTTTTTTGAGAATAAGAATAAAATTGATGAGCTTGTTAAAATACAAGGATGGAAAAAAAGGAAATGAAAGATCGATGATAGTAATCAAATAAATTCTGTAATTCACAATCTTAGCAATATGAATGTATTCAAGGATGTAACTTGAGTAAACAGCATCTGAGTTTTAACAGTTACCCTGTTTTTGATGTCAGAGACCTCTATTCGACTTCCTCAGTAAGCCAAATACTTTGTCTTACTGTGTGTTTCTTATCTCACATTTTGTTGATGGTCTCTTTCAGATATTTTATTAATGTTGGTTGTTATCAGATTTAACTATGAGTATATACTAAAAAAGATTGAAATGTACAAAGTCAAATGTCTTTGTTCTCTAATGCTTCTCTTGTTAGTTCTGAAACAGATTTTTTTCAGTTGCTAGTACAATAGAACTTAATGATGCTTTGCAGCCAATTAGAAAAGAACCTTCGCCCCAGTTACTGACATTTCCTTCTATCATTTCCACATATTTAGTTTTTGAATTCTGTTTTACCCCACAAGCAGATTAATCACCGTGATTTAACTCAGTCTTACCTTGCCTAATGTGAATAGTTCTTTCACTAATACAAATTGTGGTATTAAAGTCAGGACTGACATCAAGATCATAGCATTTAAATCAGGAAAGGTTGCCTTAGGCAAAATTTTCTATATGGAGCAATACTGAGGTTAATTTTTAGTTGAAAGTATTTTATTGATTACTAATTGCTATAGTTGCTTTAGATTCTTTTCAAATTTAATAAACAAAATCCATCCTCTGGGCTTTGCTACTCATAACATCCTGTGCATTTAAAAGACTGAGAAATGGGTGGAATGAGTGAGAATTTGAAAAGGAAAAAGGAGATTATGGGAAAAAAAATAGAATGGCTGATGAAGCTTAAAACCTTGTCATTTTTTATTTTTCACTGTCTCATTTTTTTTCCTAACATGTAATTTGAAAAAGATCAGTAGAAAAAAGCTCTTTGGTCTTCATTTCTTGTTTTATGTGCTTTGTAATAAGCATAAAGTATCAGTAGGAAGATGTCATTATATGAAAAATTCTGGCAGAAATATGCAAAGCATTCAGGCAGAAATACGCCTTTAGAATTTAAACAAATTGAGATTTGAATATTTTAAAATCTTAGATTTTTTTTTAGCCAAATCTATCAAAGAAGTACTCTACTTCTTCCAAATATGGTAGGCAATATATTTTGTTTTTTCTGCAAGTTAAAGTAACTTCCTTTCAGTCAGTTTACTTTTATCTTTTTTTTTAATTGAGAAAAGCATGTCTAAATATTTTTCTTTGTATTCCTAAATGTGAAAAACAGGGATGATATTTTTATACCTGGTCTCATTTTCTTGGTTCAATATTTAAATACTTCAAGAGTTTCCTATGGCAATGTACAATAGAACCTAAGCATGAAGGCACCAGCCTTCCAAGAAAAACTCTACAGACAAATGTGCTATGTTAAATAGATCATGTAAATACATACATGTGAATGTAGTAAAATGAAACTGAATTGGTCTTAACATGCATTACAAGCACTCTTGTCTTTGGATCAAGAGAGGTAAGAATCATTCCAGTCCATGTTAATCAGATCATACATAAAATACTGTGTTATAATTCTAGCTGGATATTTTTAAAGAAATACTATCAAATGACAGCACACTTACCGGAAAATAACCATGACGGCATGAAGTTCTGGGAATCTTGTTATATGGTGGGTAATTAAAGGAAATATGAATATTTAGTTTAGCTAATTGAAGACCTGGGGAGAGCTATGGCAGGTGACTTAAAGTATTTTAAAATGCAGTGATCTAAATGCTTCAGGAGAAAATTAACTCCCTGCTAGTAAAGGATACAGGCTGAATATAGTACAAAATGGACTTGCATGTCTTGACGCTAATTTGGTAATATTAAAGATATTATATGATAATTATGTCTGAATGATATGATAATTATGTCTGAATGATATAGAGTACTATTTATTGAGACACACATTCAAGATATCCTATATAAAAATTATATAGTAAGTCAGTAATGATTTTCTCAACAACTTTTTGTTAGTACATCTACGTACTGTAGTTTTACAAATGAAACTAATTTTTCAAAAATTCTGAGGAACACAGAATCTCTGATGGGGCTAAACTAGGCCATGCCCAGGAGACAACTGGCATTTTTTTCTGTGGTTGTTAAGTAACATGTTTGTTGAGCAAAAGAGACTCTTTAGTCTATTGTAAGGGACTACTCTTCAGCCCGTTTGTAGAATCTTCATGCCCTGAATTCCTGAGAACTCTGACCTTTCTCCCTGTCTAGAAACGTGGTAGGGAACTGAACTCTTGTCCTGGCCACATGGTGGCTCATTTGTTACCCACTGAAATAGCTGGAAGCATTCAGAGTCATTATGGACCTTCCTATGTTGTAGCTGACCTACAGGCCTTTTCTGGAAACGTAGGCTTTATCTGAAACTCCAGTTCTATTTTTCCTTCTGCGTATCAGAAATTAAAATAATACTCAAGGGTTTATGAGAAACATTACAAGTAAAGGAGAACTTTAATATTTTCTTTGATAATGTTTCAGAACATTCAAGTGTATATATAGTTTGTTGTGGCTTTTGGCATAGCTTAGGAATGCTCCAATGCAAGACTTATATTACTGTTAGCCAAGATAGTTATTAGTAAACTTCCTGTGTGTCAGGTAATAGGCAGTATTAGTTTGTTGTAGGAATGACAGGCATTGTATGACTAAAGTAAACCCTGAGTGACCCAGACCTTTCAGGAATGTTAAGTATATTCTTTTATTTTTAATTTTTTTTTTAGAGAGGGAAGGAGAGAGAGCTGGACACGGGGGTTGATCTCAATAACCCTGAGATCATGACCTGATCCGAAATTGAGAGTCAGACACTTAACTGACTGAGCCCCCCAGGTGCCCCTTAAGTGTATTATTTTTATGTATCATGTTGAAATTACTTCAGTGCAGTAGTGTGGGCTGGCTTGTATTTCATATTCTTACCAATCTGCCACTAGTCTCCGAGGAAGGGACTAAGAAATCACTCGATATCTACAGTCTAGGCATGAGAAAAAGGACTTGCTTACGTAGGGCAGTGGACGACTTGTGCAGTAGCATGGCTTTATATAGACCAGGAGGACTGGGTTTCATGCCTCTGTGTTCACATCTGTATTGGAAATACAAACACCTACTTTACTTATTTGACAGGAAGATGAAACGTATCCAAAGAGAAACAGTAATATGTGCTAACAAATAATTTATTCTGTGGTGGTTATGATTTATTTCTTCCTTTACCGGTTATGAATTATGAGAACTTGGTCATGCCTGGCACCATTTTTAATCTTTGTCTTTAATCTTCAGTGCATACTGTCATCTTTAAATATACATGAAAATAGAACCTCAATTGTAGAGTAATTTGATGGATAAAATATTTCTATATACATACACACAACACAAATGCACAGATACATTTTAGACTTAGGGGAAAAATTAAATCATGAATGAATCCACATGCTGCAGACAGTGTTATAGTATGAGTAGGTGTGTGTATCCAACCTGTTACTTTGTTCTGAGCTGCCTTGATTGATCTGTTTTCAGACTCTCACTAGAGTAAATCTTCCAGAAATGTCTATTGAAAACCCTATTTTTGAATGAGATCATAGCGTTTCATACAACTTTTGCAGTTTACTAGACAAAGGTAGAATTATGCAGATGGTTGGATTTTATGAACAGAACTTAAAAAAAAAAGATGTCTCCATTCCTGTGATTTCTGTTATTATTTGACGGTGTTTGTTATATTAGATTTTTTCTTCCAGGGCTCTGTGCCTTTCTATTCCTTAGCCACTTTCCCATCTCTTTTCTGGTTCTTATGGTAATGCCTAAAAGATGCCTGTATTTTGGCTCATGCTGATTGTTTGTTAATTTTGGATTCGTTTATAATTTATGAAGTACTGAAAAGCCACTTTTAGCTCCTTTATTAGCAGTGCCAAATAACCATAGGTATCTCTGTCTGGGACAGCAGAAGACAGCGAGAGGGTAGAGGAAATAAATACATTAAAAGAAAAAAGAAAAAATTGTTATGTAAGAAAGAGATTCCTCTAGTTGCCCACTGCCAATTGCCTGAAATGCTACTTCATGCCCTCCTCCTGGGCATGGTCCTGGAGTCAAGGAGAGGAACACATGGCTATGCAATCTGGTGGCTCTCTCTCAGGTTTTGGTTTTTATGAGTCTTGACCTGTCTCGAGACTGAGACCTTCAGGCATTCTCTTCTTTTGTCACATTAGCATTCTTCCTGATTTCTTTATATTTGGAATTTTCTTGAGAAAGTCTTCACTTCCCTCATTTCTCCTGGAATATTTCTGAGATACAGAAGGCATCCATTAAAGAAGGATTTATATTATGGTAGAATTTATAAATAGGAAAATAGCCATCCTTTAAAATTTACATCCACATCAAACAGAACCATAGTTTTGTAGGATATTGTAGTAATTGCTATGGAGTGGAAAATACAGCCCATGCTCTTGTGATGTTCAGTGTCTAATGGGGGAGGAAAGACTTAAATAACCACAGAGATAAACATAGGATTCCAAATCATGATGGTCCTTGAAATGCAATAGAGGGAGCTACGTAAAATTTTTAACGGTGGAGGAGAGGAGGATGAAGCTAATTTAGTTTAGAAGGATGTGGGTCAAAGAAAGTGATAGAGAAAGCAATAGAATTTGGACATAAAATTCTTCACATATTTTATGTGAAAATTTTATTTTTTGTATGTATGTACATATAAACATGTAAATATAAAATGTTTATAATACATAACTGTTATGTAAAGTTAGAAATGAGACCTAGAAAAGAAAATACAATCATCCATAATCCTACTGCTCCTAGAAATATGGCTTGCCATATTTATTCTGTGTGATTTTGTGAACATATATTTATATTATAAATATATACTACATAAACATTTGTATTCTATTTAAAGGACATAGTATATATTTTTAACCTCCTATTATCGGATTTTTAAGTTGTCTAATAATTAAGATAAACAGTAAGAATGGGGTTTGGCAGATCAAAGAGTATGTAAATTTTATTGTTTATATTACTTTTATAGTTTATTTCTTCTAAAAGATCAAATGAGCTATTAACCAACGTAGGTTTATGTGTGTCCTTTTTCAGAATAGCATTGTTAATCCTGGGCATTAATCTTTTAATTTTTGTGAGTTGAATAGGCCAATAATTTTAGTGTGTTTAATTTCTGCTCTTTTCAACACATAAGTATTTCCATTTACTACATTTACCAATATAGAAATAGTCTATAAGAGATGAAATGTCTTATTTTAGGTCGCATATGATGAAATTAGGTTTGGGTTAGGTCTGTATCACAGGGGTAACGCTCTCAGGCATTCTGTTTCTTGTTGCATATCATTATCAGCTAATATGTTGTGTATTAGTGAACAAGTATATCCTTACCATACCTGAATTTGTCCTGGTTTTGTTTTGTTTTGCCCCGTGTTTATTTCCCTGCTCTTCCAACTCCTCATTTTCTTGTATCGCCAAAATGAATCCCATTAACATTTGATTGGAATTGCACTGTTGTAATGTCAGAGTTAAACCCTGCAGCAGAGACCGTCTGAAAACTTGTGTGAGTCAGTCAGGATGAGGTAGAGTGGACTCAGGAGAATAAATTATAGAGCTTGGACATAGCTCTTCCAGTGCCAAGTTAGAGGTTCCACTCTTAGAAACCAAGTGAAGATCGAAGATCAAGTGAGGATTCCACAGTTAGGGTACAAACTGAGGTAGCGGGGTGGGGGGGAGGAACAATGGACAAATGCTAGACCAGTTGTCACCTTCCAGCTGGATGATCAATCACTTAAACTCACTCAGATTCAGGAGATAATCTTCTTTCGTGATATTTCCATTTCTAAGATTAAAATTTAAACATATATTTGGGAAATGTTTGTGAGAAATATTAGTAGCTTCCTTTTCACACCCAGGAAAAACCAGAAAACTGTCTAAATTAAATATTGTAACCCTGTATCAAACTTTATCTTGGGACAGTGAATGAGAAAGTCATGGGAAGCAGCCTTCTTAGGGGGAACCAGAGACACCATTAGCAGAGAAATGACCCATTCCAGCCACCAAGTCACACCCGGTGGTTTCAGTTAAGATTCCTTTTACCTAGGGCACAATTTAAAATACCAGTACATCCAAAGAGACTTTCCCCATTTAATCTGACAGTTAGAACTTGGCTTCGGAGTGTATTGTAAAGCAGTAAAATCAATGGTCACATAATTTTACATGTGTTTAATGATTCATACACTTCAATAAATCACAGAGCACAATAGGATTAGAAGTAATTCATTTATTCAACCATTCTCAAGACCGTTCAGAACCATCCTTCCATATGGTAAGAAAACAAACAAAACCCAAACCCTAAATCCTCTTTTTTGTTAATGGGTAACACTTCATTATCATTTTAATTTTCTTTTAGAAGGACTTTGATTTAATAATGGCTTATTAGCTTTGTAATACAGTTTTGTATGGTTAGAGGAGAAATGGAAATTTTTTTCTAAAAGAAGTTAAAATTCTCTGTGCTGAGAGCTGAAGCCTGACAAGAAGTTTCATCAAGAATTCATAAGTCTTGGGACACCTGGGTGGCTCAGTTGGTTAAGTGTCTGCTTTCAGCTCAGGTCATGATCCCAGTGTTCAGGGTTCGAGTCCCACATCAGGCTCCTTGCTCTCAACAGGGAGCCTGCTTCTCCCTCTGCCTGTTGCTCCCCCTGGTTGTGCTCTCTTTTTGACAAATAAATAAAATCTTTAAAAAAATGCATATTTAGGTAAATATTGATATATAGGTTGATCTTTAACTTAAAGATCTGTTTCCTATTCCAATCTTCTTTTTTTAAGATTTACTCTTTTTTGAAGATTTATTTCTTTATTTGAGAGAGAGAGAGTAAGCAAGTGGGGGGCGGAGGGAGAGAGAATCTTAAGCAGACACCCCACTGAGTGCAGAGCCCACCATGGGGCTCAGTCTCATGACCCTGAGTTTGAGACCTGAGCCAAAACCAAGAGCCAAACTGACTGCACCACCCTGGTGCCCCATTTTCTGTTCCAATCTTGAATAATAAATGTTGACTGAGCCTCTGTTTAGATTCAAGACATGGTTCTAGCCTCTGCAGTGCAATAGTGAGTCAGTCCTGTGACCTTGGACTTGCATTCTAGCAGGACTGATGAAATCAGTATCTGCTTTCTTTGACCTACTGATACTATTTAATGGTTACACCAAGAGGTACTTGGCGTCTAGGCCTGGAACACCTGGAAGAATGCAAACCAAGAATCAGAGGTAATGGCATACACAGTTAGTGCATGTGATGGCAAAGAAAACGTTTCATTCTGATTCCTAGGTTCTGCCTCCAAAGTCAATGTTCTTTGCCCTACATCACTCACTTATTCCATACCTACTGTGTTCCACATGCTACACCACACTCTGGAGGTGAAACTGTGAGCTAGGTAGGGAGGGTCTTTGACTTTTGAAACTTACAGTTTAGTGGGGGAGAGAGAAGAATAATTATGTGAACAATTAATATTTTCCAACTCCCTAATATTTAAATGAAGTATTAGCATTAAGGTAAAAAATGTGCACGTGTGTGTGTGTGTGTGTACACATACATGTATATATACATACACACATGCTTTTACAAATATGTATATTTGTTACTTTGGTTTTCTTCTTTAACACAGAAAAGGATGGTTCTCCCCTGCATTGAGAATGGTGGAATAAACGCATTATTCCTAAATATGCTGTACTCTGTGATGCATTGAGTCTCTGAGTTTTTATAAACATATTACAATTACGTGATCTTTGATTGTTACTTTGTAATAGTAATAGCCAGATAATAATAGGTGTGACAATTCTTGCTTCTGTTTTTATTAATCGGTAAGAGGTATATAATTTTACTAAACTGAATTGGTGTAATTGCAATCAGGAACAATGAAACTTGGAATTTTAATGAGCTTATGCTACCTAACTTGGTATGAATATTAGATTAATATTAGGGTTTTCCAATACTGAAAAAAAGTTCTTGTACTCTTTCTGGTGTTGGGGTTGGGAAAACCTGCTTTCATTTGTACAGGTGTTTAGTATGCAACATTTCAAAAATAGATACAATTTTATTTTTTTAAATTCCCTTTAAGAACCTAAGTTTCCTTAAGAACTTAATATTTGAGAAACACCTCAGTGGCTCTGTCAGTTAAGTGTCTGACTCTTGATTTTGGGTCAGGTCACAATCTCAGTGTCGTGAGACCGAGCCCTGCCTTGGGCTCTGTGCTCATCAGGGAGTCTACTTGAGGGTCTCTCCCCACCTCTTTCAAATAAATAAATCTTTTTTTTAAAAAAAGATCTTAATATTTTAATGAACAGATTTCAGAAGCCCATAAACTTATACACAACAAAAACGCCTGGTTCTATAGTCTAAGTTTGGTGGATGCGAGAGCCAATATTCCTAGTATTAAATTTATCTTTAATTGGTTTTAAGAAAGTTCGTCAACTGCAATCTCTCTACACACCCACAGAAAGAGAATTTCATTTATTTAGCTTTTTGAGGGCTGTTGTAAAAGTTCCAAAAATAAGACAAAACAAAACACAAAATAAACAAGCAAACAAACAAAAACCCCCAACAGTCTAATTTTCTTTCTTCACACTTCATTTTCAAAGTACTTCATAGGACATTCCAAAAGAGTTGAGAGAAAAACCCAGATATTAGCGTTATGACTTTTCCTTTCTAATTAATGAAACATGTGACATGAGATTATCACTTAATATACCTCCTGTCTCTGTTGGGAATGGTGCTTAAGAATGTTAGTGGCAGGGCGCCTGGGTGGCTCAGTGGGTTAAAGCCTCTGCCTTCAGCTCAGGTCATGATCTCAGGGTCCTGGGATCGAGGCCCGCATCGGCCTCTCTGCTCAGCAGAGAGCCTGCTTCCTCCTCTCTCTCTGCCTGCCTCTCTGACTACTTGTGATCTCTCTCCCTCTCTGTCAAATAAATAAATTTTAAAAATCTTAAAAAAAAAAAAAGAATGTTAGTGGCAAAGATGACTTGGTTCATAGAAGAAAATTTTCCAGTTGACTGAGACTTGTTCTATCCTGCAGTTATTTAAGGATCTTGAAAAGAGCCTTTCAAATGTTAGTATTTTCCTTAATATTTATATAAAAATACTACATATTATATAAATTAGGACAATAACGTGGTCACAAAGGGCCACTATACCTCCTCATGGATTTAGACATGTGCTCATTTCATCCCATAATTCCAGTTCCCATAACAGAGAAGAACAGTTTGCTCATTACAATTTTATGGATAACCTCTTAAAATCGTTAAACCAAACACAACTTATACTTATGTTTGTTCATATTTGTATTAACTTTCAAACAAAATTATAGACTACACAGAAATTAAAATCAGTATAAAACAAGACAGTACATTGACCTACATAAACACATAGACATGTAGGTATAGGATTAAGCCAACAGAGGTGTCTGGCCACCTGATGTGTCATTGTTACTGATGTTGGCCATATTGAGGTTTTGGTTTTCCCGGCAGCTGAATTAGAAGAGAAATGTTTTTGTCTAGTAAAGGAAGCAAACACACTTGTATGAGGAGTTACATATTTCCTACCGGCATTGAATCCAAAAAGAACTTTGCGGTGTGGGACTTTTGTTTTCAAGCAATAAAGCATATTGATCAAGATCAAGGATCCACCAACCTTTTGTATAAAGAACCAGATAGGACATAGTTTAGATTTTGTGGGTCATATAGTCTTTGTCTCAACTACGTGACTTTGCCATGGTAGTGTGAAAAGAGCGATAGACAATAAGTAAGTAAATGAATATTTCTGTATCCCAATAGAACCTTGATTGTGGACACATTAATTTGAATTTCACATATTTTCAAATGTAATGAAATCTATTTTTCTTTTGATTGGTTTTAGCCATTTTAAAATGTAAAAACCATTATTTGCTCAGTGGCTGTATAAATCAGTTGGTGGGCCAGATTTGGCCTTCAGGTTGTAGTTTGCTGACTTCTGCTTAAGATTATTGNGCCATTTAAAAATGTAAAAACCATTATTTGCTCAGTGGCTGTATAAATACAGTTGGTGGGCCAGATTTGGCCTTCAGGTTGTAGTTTGCTGACTTCTGCTTAAGATTATTGGATGTCTATCCATTCATCTGTCGATGGACATCTGAGCTCTTTCCGTAGTTCAGTAAGAGAAAGACAGTTATCATATGCTTTCACTGATATGTGGAATTTGAGAAACAAGGCAGAGGATCACAGGGGAAGAGAGGAAAAAATGAAACAAGAAGAAACCAGAGAGGGAGACAAACCATAAGAGACTCAGGAAGCAAACTGAGGGTTCTAGAGTGGAGGGAGTTGGGAGGGATGAGGTGGCTGGGTGATGGACATTGGGGAGGGTATGTGTATTGGTGAGCACTGTGAATTGTGTAAGACTGATGAATCACAGACCTGTATCCTTGAAACAAAAAAAAGAAAAAGAAAAAGATTACTAAATGTCTAGTCAGATTGTCAGATTTCTGTCTTGTTCAAAATTGCAGCATTTCCACACCTAAAGTTCTTAGGTACCTTCCCTGATTTAGCTTTCTTCACAGTACTCATCATAACCTGAAGTGTGGTGTGTGTGTGTGTGTGTGTGTGTGTAGTTCACTTCTTTGTTAAAGAATTAGAATAGTTCTTAGAATTATTAGAATAAACATTTCATGCAGGCAGACAATTTTGCCTCTTTTTTCACTGCTAAATAATTAGCATCTAGCCAGTGGATGGTACATGGTGGATGCTCAATAAATATTTTATCAACAGATATAATTCTGGGAAACTTTGAGAAACTCCTACAGTTAGGTGTCAAGCAGATAAGAAAGGGCTAGAAGGAACACTGAGCATTAGCTGGTGATATCAGAAAAAAAGTGAAAATATAAGGCACGTGGATGGCTCAGTTAAGTATCTGCCTTTGGCTCAGCTCATGATCCCAGGGTTCTGGGATCAAGCCCCACATCAGGCTCCCTGCACCGTAGAGAGCCTGCTTCCTCCTCTCTCTCTGCTGTTCCCCCTTCTTGTGCTCCCCCCACCCCCCGTCTGTCAAATAAATAAATAAAATATTTTAAAAAGAAAAGTGAAAATATTTGATTATATGTAAGCCAAGAGAGAAAATGAACAACTGTCTTGAAGTCTTCTAAAAGACACATAAAATAGAATGTGAAAAATTCCATTTATATTTTGCAACATAGAGCTTATTGGTGGACTTGATAAACACAGATTTACTAGAGTAGTGGAGACAGATGCAACATCGGAGTGAGGAGGAGTAATGTGTAATAATTAAGACAGTGTGATTTTGGCATAGGGATAGTCAAATCGACATATGGTAACAGCATAAGATAATGAGCTTAAAAATTGCCCCAAACATATGGGGAGATTTTATATGTCAGAGGCAAATGTAGATCTGTGGGAAAGGTGAAACCATTCAATAATTATGTCATTGGGTTTAGTGGCTATCCATATGGGAAAAAAAATTCAATTTAATCTCTCTACACCATGGCAATCAATTCTGGGCTTTAAAGATTTAAATATTAAAAGCTGTCATTTTTTACAGAAGCAGGAAAAAAATCCCTAAAATTCATATGGAACCACAGAGGACCTCAAATAGCCAAAACAATCTTCAGAAAGAACACACCTGGATGGTACTGATGTAGAGACTTATAGACCATACAGAACCCAGAAATAAAGCCTGGTTGACTAGTTTTTGATAAGGGCACCAAAGAATATATAATGGGGAAAGGATAGTCTCCTCAACAAATGTGTTGGAAAAACTGGACGTTTACATGCAAAAGAATGAAATTTGATCTTTATCTTACACCATACTCAAAAATCAACTCAAAATTAAAGAATTGAACTTAAGACCTGAAACTGTAAGACTCCTAGAAGAAAACATAGGGGAAGCTTCATGACATTGGTCTTGGCAATAATTTCTCAAATAATACACCAAAAAAACAGGCAACAAAATTGGTAAAAGACAAAACTCAAACTACATCAAACTGAAAAACCTCTGCATGACAGAGGAAAATATTAAAAAAGGAAAGAGGCAGCCTATGAATGGGAGAAAATATTTGTAAGTACCACATTTGATAATGGGGTAATATCCAATATATATAAGGAACTCATACAATTCAATAGTAAAAAAAAAATAAACCAATAATTTGATTAAAAAATGGACCAAGGACTTGAATTAGTCATTCTTCATAGAAGACCTATAGAAGACATACAAATGGCCAGCAGGTATATGAAAAGATGATCAACGTCTGTAATCATTAGGAAAATGCAAATCAAGATTACATTGAGGTATCACCTAGCATCTATTAGATTGGCTGTTAGAGAGCACAATAATTGTTGGCAAGGATGTGGAGAAATTGGAACTCTTGCACATTGTTGGTGGGAATGGAAAATGGAATAACTGCTATGGGAAAATAGTATGAAGTGCTTCAAAAAGTAAAAATAGAACTACAGGGGCTCCTGGGTGACTCAGCCAGTTAAGTATCTACCTTTGGCTCAGGTCATAATCCAGGGTCCTGAGATGAAGCCCCAAGTAGGGCTCCCTGCTCAGTGGAGAGTCAGCTTCTCTCTCTCCCTCGGCCCCTCCCCCCTGCTTTGTACATGTTCCCTCGCTCACTCTCTCATAAGTAAAATCTTAAAAAAAAAAAAAAAAAAACTGCCATATGATCCAGGAATCCCACTTATGGGTATTTAACCCAAAATAATTGAAAACGGGATCTCAAAGAGACACCGCCCCTCCCATGTTCACTACAGCATTATTCACAGTAGCCAAGATGTGCAAACAGTTTAAATCTATTGGTGGATAAATGAATAAGAAAAATGTAGTATACACATACAGCAGAGTATTATTCAGCATAAAAAGAAGGGAATTCTGCCATATGAAACAATATGTATGAAACAGGAGGACATTATGCTATAATGAAATAAACCAGTTACAGAAGGACAAATATTGCATGATTCTGTTTACATAAAGTATCTAAAATAGTCAAACTCTTAGAATATAATGGTGATTTCCAGGGGCTGGGAGAAGGGGCAATCAGGCTTGCTTTCAGTGGGTATAAAGTTTCAGTTATGCAAGGTGAATAAATTCTAGAGATCTGCTGTGCAACATTGTGCCTATGATTAACAATACTGTACTGCATACTTAGACATTTGTTAAGAGGTACCTCTCATGTTGTGTTCCTACCACAGAAAGAAAAAATAATATGTAGAAATTTTTGATTAAATATATTTTTAATTTCTTAAATATGAGAGTTTGACTAAATATTAGTTTAACTTTATTAAAATTAATACTTTTTGTTCATCAAACTACACCACAAGAAAAGTGAAAAATAATCTACAAATTGGGAGAAAATACTGAAATATAATTAAGTAGTAAAGGATTAGCTTCGAGAATATATAAAGTGTTCCTATAAACTAATAAGAAAAAGATAACCACATAGAAAGAGAACAGATGCAAACAGGCATTTCTCAGAAGAGGAAATACAAAGTAAAAACATAATTCTGACTTCTGGATTCCAATAATACAATCATGGCAGCCAAACTTTGCTCATAATTCTGCTCCCCAAATCTCTAGACTTAACAAGGATAACAAAGTTACCCTCAGAGTATGGCTAAAGCTCAGGTAAGACAGAGAATACTGTAAATTTTTAAATTTTATGTTATTCATGTCCAAACCAACAGAGTAGACTCTGGGACACACAGCAGAGCTGGGAGTCAGGAGGGAAATACACAGAACAGAGGAAGAGGCATGTGGTCTTAGTCAAGATGGAGAACAGAAAACACGACCAGCATTCATCATGAGAGTGAACAATTGCATCCAGAATGCAAAATACTGAGGACAGGACTGAGACCTACGGAACCAGAGTACATGCTTTTGTGGAGTTGGGCTGCTTGGAGTGTGCTTAGGATAAGAAGGAATCGTTTTAGGAAGGCCATACTTCTGGGGAGGAGGAAAGCCTTGGGAGACTGATGTTTTTCTTGGAAGCTTAGTGGAGAAGGGGTGAAAAGAAGTGTCTGAAGAGAAGAAGACTAAGAACAAGATTTAAGAAGTTAGATTCGAATTGTATTGTTTATGGAGAAATTATACTTAACTGCTGTAGGAGGGCAGTGTGCCTTTGAACTGAGGAATCTGGTAGGATAACAGAAGGAAGCTTTCCCCTACGCTCCCGCATTTCTCACCCCCCACTTCCCCTACACACAGAGGAGTGTGTACTTCTCTGCTTCTGCTGGTTAAGAAAAATACAACACAAATAATAATAATAAACAGAAAAAGGAGAGAGTTCGTGTATAGATATAATATATAAAAACACTGGAAAAGAAATCAGAAAATAAAGCTTTTCAACATGAAAGCACACTCCTACAAAAAGCCATGGTATAGAAGAAAAGGCATATAACACCCAAATTAAAATTAAATATAGTGAAACAAATTTAAGATGAGAAAGAACTTTGAAAGTCATAAATCCAAAAAATGAGTATAGAAAGAGAAATACAGGAAGCTGACCAATGTCAGAAAATGAAAGAAAGAAGATAAAATAACCTTCAAGTGAAGACTAAATTACAAGGTGCCCACCTTCTATTTTCTATTATAGAATAATAGTTATAAGAAGATATAGAGAGAATTAAATAAAAAGAGCAAAAAAAAAATAAATACAGAAAGAGGTATACTGTGTACAAACCTGTAATAGAGAACACAGGTATAAAGACCCAACATACATAAAATTTGTGTTTACCAAAACATGAAATAAAGCAAAAAGAACAAAACCAATGTTTAAACAGTTCAGGAAAGCAGGCTGAAACAAACAAACAACACCCCCCAAACTACCTACCTGGCCCACTGCATACTGGGAAATATAGGACCATTATCATGAACTTCAAAGTATGTCCTACACACCTTATAAATGTCCAGGAAATATAGTAGACATGCTAGGTATTGACGAGTGCCCATTTTATGTTCATTGTTTTAAAATAAAAGCATTCATCAGAATTGTGTGATTATCAAGCCAAGGAGAGATGAATGCACAGATGGGGTTTTCACAGCTACTATGTAATGGGGAAGAATCGTACGAAGTGTTTATGATGAGGAGCCGTAGAAATGTATGCTAGATGTTTAAACAGTGAAGACAGGAGAGGTCAACTTGGTAGGGAAGGTGTTAGGGATGGTCAGTGGCTTGGAGATCTTAATGAGGTTAACTGTTGTGACAGGTAGTGTGCATGGATCTGTTGGGTGTTTAGAGGCATTTACTTCCACAAGGACTGAATTGTTCACACCACCGTGCTCCATGACAGTCTGTCCCTTATATCAGGGAAATGTGTGAGTTCTTGGAGTCAGTCACTCTGAAATGGAGAAACTTTTGAGAAGGGGTGAGCTAAATGCAGAAAATGATTAGATTTATTAGGGAGTGAGTGGGATAAGATCGAGGGTCGTTTTGAGGAGCGGGAAGAACATAAAAGGATTAGAAAGTCAGGGCAGGGGACAGATGGCCATGTTGCTGCACACTGGTGAGAGTGTTGTCAGGTAGTTGGGCACCAGAGTCCTAACCTGAGGATCTTTCAGGAAATGTCCCCAAAAGGGCCACATGCTCTTGTGAAAACCAAAATAGATAGCCTTGTGAATCAGGCTTAGCTTCTATAAGCAAATGTGCCTCCCCTGGTCACAAGCTCATCTGGGATAAATTTCTGTTGATTGTCTCTGTCCAGAAGCAATGGTGTGTTACAGAAAGAGCAAAAAGGCTTTAAAGTCACCCAAACCATGAATCTGTTAATGACCTTTGTAAAATGGAAAGAATAATAGCCATATTGTATAGTTTGGGTAACGATTAAGTTGTTGCTGTCCTTTTTTCTTCTAAAGCCCGAATCAATTGAATCAAAGGAAACGATATTGAAATCTCTGCTGGACTGTGTTTGAGCCTTAGGAGAGGGATATTTGGGTTGCCACTCTGCTAAAATGTTAGATGCTGTGATTTCACAGAAAGGCCTAAAGCCGCTCACCATCCTAGGAAAGAGATCTTTTAAATCACTTTATGCTTTCCCAGAATGTTGCTCATGTCTCACTGATAAAATAGTATAGGTTTTTTGTTTATTTGTTTTTTATTTGTTAAAATATCTTAACCAACAGATTAGAAGCCTCTGAAGATAGTGGCAGTGTGGTGGTGATGTTGTTTCTGGCATTCACAGGTGACTGTCCATCGATGAGTGAATGAAATAGCAAAGGAGGACAGAACTGTTCTAGAGTGCTTTGAAAACCTCCGTGAACTTGGGGAAGGAGTTTTTCCCTTTTCTTTGACACTGCTCCCTCAGTGTCCTAGATTAGGTAAAATTGGCAAACCTAATATAAATAAAGGTTCATTAAAGGGAAATGTGTAGTGTAAAGATCTTGTTCAGGTAGAAAACATGACCAAGGGCCAAGCAAACTCTTTGTTTAAATGACATTTTTAAGACAGTTTTCAAGTGTTGTGGGTATTTAAGAAGATGAAACTAGAATATGTTCTAGAGAGCTCTGTTATAAAATGCAAGGTTGCATGTTGATTTCCCAAAGCAAAGATTTTTGGGGGACCAACACCTTTAGCTTTGTGCCGGATCCTAAAGCCTCAGGTCAGAAGTTTGTCATTGGTTGTGCTACCCAGAAGCAAAGGGACAAACTAAAATGGGCTCTGATGAGATCCAGCTCATCTTCCTGCCAAGCTGATGCGTGTCAATCCAGGGATGCAGACGGTTCTCCTGCTGAGTGGCTTTCTCCAGGAGTTCTGGCTTAATGCAAAGTAACACTAAATAAACGCGTGCTAATGGAAACAAATGCCAGGCCCCGTTATTAGTTGATATTCCAGGGGTCCTGGTTGTTTGAGGGCTGTTTGTGTCTTCCTCAGCAGAGAGGAACAAAACTTTTATCTTTTTTCTTTTTTTTTAAAAGATCTTATTTATTTATTTGAGAGAGAGAGAATGAGAAGAATAAGAGGGTCAGAGGGAGAATTAGACTCCCTGCCAAGCAGGGAGCCTGATGCGGGACTCGATCCTAGGACTCCAGGATCATGACCTGAGCCAAAAGCAGTCGTTTAACCAACTGAGCCACCCAGGCGCCCAAAAACTTAGAGCTTTATAAAAACACTTTTTATTTTGAGATAATTATAGATTCACGTGCCTGTTGGAAATAATGCAGAGAGATTCTGTGTATGCCCTTCACCCAGTTTCCTTTATAACCAGAAAATTGACATTGATACGAATCATCAACCTTATTCAGATTTCACCTGTTTTATACACACTCGGATGTGTGTGAGTGTGTGGGGTGGGGTTTATGCCAAACAATTGTATCGCAAGTGTAGATTCATGTCATCGCCACCACGGTCAAGATACAGAAGAGTTCCGTTACACAGATCCCTCTCACCACAACAGCCACCTCCTCCCCCCAACCCCGAATCCTGGCAACCTCTGATCTGTCTATGCTGCTCTAATCCCTCCAAATTACTGCATGTATCCATAGTTTGTTCCTTTTTATTGCTGAGTAGGATGCCTCGGCATAGAGGTGCAACAGTTCGTCCAACCGTTCACCTGTTGAAGGAAATTTATGTTGTTTTCAGTTTGGAGCTATTGCAAAATAGAGCTGCTATAGGCATCCATGTACAGGTTTTTGTGTGAATTTAATATTTTTCATTTCTCTGGCATAAACACCCAAGGGTGCAATTATGGGTCATATGGTAAGCACATGCTTAGTTTTGTATGAAACCATCACACTTTTTCACAGAGTGGATATACAATTTTGTATGCCCAGCAATGTGCAATCTAGTTTCTCTGTACCCTCACATCATTTGGGGCTATAGTTATTTTTATATTTTAGATAGATAGATAGTCGCATTGTGGGCTTAATTCATATTTCCCTAATGGATAATAATGTTGAACATATTTTCATGTGCTTATTTTTTTACCTGCGTGTTCTCTTCAGTGAAACATCTCTTCATGTCTTTTGCCCATATTCTTTTTTTTTTTTAAGATTTTATTTATACATTTGACAGAGAGACACAGCGAGAGAGGGAACTTAAGCAGGGGGAGTGGGAGAAGGAGAAGCAGGCTTCCTGCTGAGCAGGGAGCCCGATGAGGGCTTCGATCCCAGGACCCTGGGATCATGACCCCAGCGGAAGGCAGGTGCTTAACCCACTGAGCCACTCAGGTGCCCCTCTTTTGCATATATTCTAATTGGGTTTCTTTTAATGTTGAGTTTTGAGACTTCTTATATATTTGAAATATCTGTTCCTTGTTGCATATGTAATTTGCAGGTATTTTTTCCCCAATGTGTGGTTTATCTTCTCATTCTCTTCAAGTTTTATACTGTTAAATTTAAGCCCTTGATGCATTTTGAGTTCATTTTTGTGTAAGGTGTGAGGCTTAAGTTGAATATTGTTGTTTATTTGCCAATGTATGTCTAATTTCTCCAGCACCATTTGTTGAAAAGGTTGTCTTTTCTCTGCCAACACCAGACTGTCTTGATTAGTACAGCTACATAGTATAACATTGGGTAGAGTGATTCCTACTACTTTGTTCTTTTTCCAGCGGTCTTAGATATTTCCAGATCTTGTACTTTTCCATATAAATTTTAGAATAAACTTGTCTATGTCTTTAAAAGAGCCTTACTGGGCCTTTAATAGGAATTACATTAAACTCATAGATCAGTTTGGGGAGAGACAATTGACATATTTACTGTGTTGGGTCTTCCAATTCTTCAGCCTGATTTCTTTCTCCATTAACTTAAGTGTTTTTTGATTTGTTCTTTCGTCAGCATTTTGTAATTTTCAAGATACAGATCCTATCCATGTTTTGTTAGATTTGTACCTAAATATTTCATTTTATAAATTATAAATAGTATTATGTTTTTAAATGTGGTTTCCACATATTCATCATTATGTTTTACTTTTTTTTTAAAATATTTGTTTGGCCTTAACCTCTCATCTATTGCTTTTCCTTATAGTCAATACACTCACCTATCAATCTGCTGCCTTTGATCTGCCCTGGGCAGAAATTAGATCACATTTGCAGGATCTGGGCCTCTGGTAGGGTTCCTTGAAGCAATAAGTGAGGGCATCTGTTACATGTAAATCCTACATGCTCTGTGACAGTGTTTTCTCCTATTTGTGGACATTTTGCTTACTCTGGGATCCAGGGGTATTTTCTGGATGATGACAATTGCAGTAAGTTTGATTACTGATATGTCTAGTTTCCCAGCAATGGAGACACTGGTGAAAAATATCAATGTAAATAAGACATAAACCAAAATTCATTTAGGGCTTATTTCCCAAAGTCCTTTTAATAATGTCAATATAACGTGCTATATCAAAAAGATGATAATTTGGTTTCTAGGGTATGTAGAATACTAATGAGTTTTAAAGGAATTTCTTAAACTTAAAAATATGTATTTCCCCTGTGCTACTAAATAAGCTCTTGCCTATAAGAAAAGTTTAATTTTGGTCCTAAAAACATTGTAAAATTTTAGTCCCCATGACAGCACACATGCTATTAAGTAAACAATCAAACGGCTAGCAATGTTCACTGTTGTATTTTCAGGTCTCATCAATAGCATTGATATAAACTTAATTAAGATAGTAAATACTACATTTAGTGATAGAAATTCACAATGAGGGGTGCCTGGGTAGCTCAGTCGGTCGAAAATCTGCCTTCGGCTCAGGTTATGATCCTAGGTTCTGGGATTGAGCCCCGCATCAGGCTCCCTGCTCAGCGGGGAGTCTGCTTCTTCTCCCTCTGCCCCTTCCCCACCCCCAACTCATGCTCTCTCCCTCTGATTTACCCACTCTCTCTCAAATAAGCAAAATCTTTAATGAAAAAAAAAGAAATTCACAACGATGTACCCATCATTTAAGGAAAGCCGCTTCCATTAGATGAAATGAAAATAGAGGTTTCGCTATCATAAAGTTGATTAATTGTAAGATGGCCAAGTTTTCGCTCTGCCTGAGTAGACTTTCCCCCAAACATTCCTTACTTATACCCTCCTCTGACCCGCTATATATTATTTCCCCTAGAGTTGGCTTCTTTTTGCAACATGCCAGCCTTTCCTGTAGCTTCAACTGACCTGATAAGTATGTCTTGTATTCCTGGTAAGATTGGCAGGCAACCTCCATGCAGGAACTGTTGGGTACCAGTTTTTAATGGTATCACATACATATATGTTTCACGTATAATAAACACTGTATACCAGTACTACATAATTATTGAATGAAATCAGTAGTCACGTGTCTTGCGCTATTCTATCCCATAGATAGTACAACTTAATTTTGGCCAAATTTGCCAAATGCTGATATTTTCAGTGGTCGGGAGTAGTGATAGTAATGATTTTCCATATAGTATTTTATCATAGAAAGGCACACACACATACATACATATACATATAACATGTACAAATTTTAGGCATACAGATTGATAGATTTTTTTGTATGTATATACCATGTAACTGCTACTCAGATCAAGCTAATTTTTTTATCATCCTCCAACACTACCCCATGCCTTGTCAAGGCAATTACTGTGCCCTTCCGAAGCTACCACTATTTTAAAAATTGAGTTATAATTCACATATCATAAAATTCGTCATTTAAAAATGAATAGTTGAGTGGTTTTAAAAAAAAACTCTAGAAAGCATACTTGTGCATATAAATATTCAAATAACTATGCCCTTTTGTCTATTCCAGTGGTTCCAGAGAGCTAAATCCCTGAGGCACTTTATTTATCGTGAAGGGTTTAATTGACCAGAAAGCTCAGTCTGATATTGCTATCCTATTTCAACTGTATGTAATAACATAACGGACTTTACTCAGTAAGAACATATTGATCAGTGTCTAGTCTGATAAATGTCAGCATATTGGGAGAGTGAGTGAAAGAGCTTAGCATTTTCTGAAAAGCTTCTAATTTTACAGTTTACAGAGTTATCTTACACATAAACACACTGATATGTGTATATATATTTACCATATCTGTAATCTGTAAGTGTTAGAATTGTGAAAAAATGTTTCAGTGTGATCCTGATTGTGTGAACATTGATATTTTGTTTTATTTCATTTAGTTTTTCTTCCACTTAATAATTTCCTAATCTTTTCAAGACAACATAATTTTCTAGCTATTATTTTATATATACTTGATTTAATCTATCTGTATATACACATATACAGGTATATATGTATATTGACACATATATATATATTGTTTTATACAAATAATCAGATCTCAAATTGGTTTTAGAATTAGATGCAATATGAATGACCGACTCACATGTCTTTTGCTTCATTTACTACTCTGACTTCTTTTGACTGCCTTTGCTTTAAACAGTTGGTGTACACACACACACACACACACACACACACACACACGGAGATATATTAAATTGCACAAATAATTTGAAAGAATGCTGATGAACATCTTTAGGAATTTTAGTTCTCTACTGGAAGAAGCAGCTTACGCGTCAGGTTCTTTTTCTTTTTTTTAATTTTTAAATTTTTATTTATTTTATTTCATTAACATATAATGTATTATTTGCTTCAGGGGTACAGGTCTGTGAATCATGAGTCTTACACAATTCACAGCACTCACCATAGCACATACCCTCCCCAATGTCCATAACTCAGCCACCCTATCCCTCTCCCCCACAACACCCAGCAACCCTCAGTTTGTTTCCCGAGATTAAGAGTCTTACGGTTTGTCTCCCTCGCTGGTCCCATCTTGTTTCATTTTTTCCCCTCCCTTCCCCCCACAATCCCCTGCACTGCCTCTCAAATTCCTCATATCAGAGAGACCATATGATAATTGTCTTTCTGTGATTGACTTATTTCGCTTAGCATAATACCCTCTAGTTCCATCCACATCATTGCAAATGGGAAGATTTCATTTTTTTGATGGCTGCATAGTGTTCCAGGTTCTTTTCAACCAATATTATATTGTTGAAATTCATCTATGTTATGCACAGTTGTTACTTTTTCATTCTTGTTGCTGATAACAGTCCATTGTATGAATATACCACAATGTGTTTATCTGTTCTAGTGTTTATTGATCTTTGTGTAATTTTCAGCTTGGAGCTGTCATAAGTAGTACTCCTACAAATGCTCTTGTTTATGTGGTTTTGTATGTGTATATACATATATGTACATTTCTGTAGGCATAACCTGTAGAAGTGTAACTATTGGGTCTTCAGGTATATTTGTGTTCAACTTTGTCAATATAGTCAGGTAACAGAAGTACCTGGAAGTATGTGAGAAGTGCATTCTTTTAAAGAAGCTGGAACATCATTTATCAAGTTGACTTTAAAATGATCATTGCCAGATTGTTTCCAAAATTGTTTCTACTCTTTTAGATAATTCAGTCAAATATATTTTAAAATATATTTCTAACTTAGAAAATGTTTTCACATGTGGTAAAGTACCCTTGTTTTTACTTTTTAAAAAATTTGAGGTAAATTGACACACAATGTTCTATTTCAGGTGTACAATTTAGTGATTTGAGAAGTTTATACATTATGCTATGTTCCTCACAAGTGTAGCTGCCATCTGTCCCATTCCACTGCTATTACAATATTGTTGACTATATTCCTTATGTTCTTTTTATTCCTGTGCTTTACTCAGTCCATAACTGGAATGAGTAATGAGACTGTTATCTCCCCCACCCCCTTCACTCATTTTGCCCAACTCCCCACCTCTCTTCCCCCAGCAACAGTTTGTTCTCTATATTTATAGTTCTGATTCTGCTTTTTATTTTTTAGATTCCATTTATGAATGGAGTCATGTGAAATTTGTCTTTCTAAGTCTGACTTATTTCACTTATCGTAATACCCTCTAAATCCATCCATGTTGTCACAAATAGCACAATCTCATCCTTTTTTATGGCTCTGTAATATTCCTCTGAGTGAGTGAGAGAGAGTGTGTGTGTGTACCATATTTTCCTTATTTATCTGTTGATGGGCACTTAGGTTGTTTCCATGTCTTGGCTATTGTAAATAATGCTGCAATAAACATAGGGGTGCATATTTCTTTTTGAGTTAGTGTTTTCATTTTCCCTGGATAATACCCAATAGTAGAACTATTGAATCATATGGTATTTCTATTTTTATGTTTTTAAGGAACTTCTATACTGTTTTCCACAGTGGCTCTACCAATTTACATTTCCACCAACAGCACACAAGGGTTCCTTTTTCTCCATATCTTTGCCAATACTTGTTTCTTGTCTTCTTGATTTTAGCTATTCTAACAGGCATGAGGTGTTATCTCATTGGGTTTTTTATTTGCATTTCTCTGATAATTAGTGATGTTGAGCATCTTTATTGTGTGTCTGTTAGCCATCTGTATTTCTTCTTGGGAAAAATGTCAGTTCAGGTCCTCTGCAAAAATATTCTTACTTAGTCAAATATACACACATAAAAAAGTAAAGACATAAGATCAAGAATGGAGAACAACTGAACCTCTAAGTTTCATCAGAGCCCTAAGTTTGGAAAGTTAGTGGCCCAGAACATCGGCACCTTTAGGTAAAAAATGGTAACAATTGCTGTTTGTTTCTTTTTATTCCTCAGTTTACTGCAGAACCAAAACTGTGAAAAATTTGGTAGAATTGGTTCACTACATTTTTTAAACAAAGATCTTAAGTCTCACTTTTGTATATGTAGTCTATTTGCAGAAAATTTATCTCTAAAGTGAAACCTATGAATTTTAACCTATAATCTCTTACTGGTTATAGCAGTTTTCTATTGATATGACCTTTTACTTAAATAATGGAAGTTAATTTGCTTTGGTTTTGTTTCATTACATTTTTCCTGAGTTAATTCCTTGGGGTTTGTATACCCCAGAAATTGGCAGACTAACTTCCAGACAGCTGCTCTCCCTTTGTCCGCATGGCTGCCTGGTTATACTTTACAAAAAAAGAAAATAAGGTGAACTTTCTTTTCTTCCCATAAAATGAATGAGAATTGAATTCCTGTAGAGAACTTTACTTCATTTGTTGGCAGTCTTTGAGCTCCTCATTCCCAAGAAGGATTGTAAAAATGTTTTATGTGCAAATGTCACTTGCCTTACTCTCTCCACTGATTTTCACTAATTTAACACCAATTCAGTTGGATCAGTGAGGGGAGATTAATTAGCAATGCATAACTTAATTGCATCAAAGGAAGCAGGGACTTTGAAGAATGTCGGTGGTAACTTCATTGCCTATCAAAATGTCATTAATATATTCACTCCTTTGTCCCAAGAAAGAGAACACAGGGGTCATCTGCCCTTATCAATTATTATTAAAAATAGCTGATACTGTATTACTCCTGGCATAAGATTTTGTAGATAATGAACAAAATAATTTATTTTAGCAGTTAGAGACATCAAAAGGGAGCCTTGTTTTGTTCATTACTTTCAGACACTTAAAATAGAATTATCACCATTATCTTCATTTTCATATTAGAAATTTGATATAGATTGATTAAAAGTGATCAGTCTGTTGCCACTGCCCTAGGGCATAGTGAGTGATAAGAGACTACCTTCACTAAGATTAAAGCTCTCAGCTTCTGTCTCATTACACTTCCATGTACAATTCCATACAAGCCATGTACAATTCTACTTTTGTTTCAGGTGAAACTGCCTTTTCTTTTTCAAATGCAAATGAAGAAGTTAGGGGAGGGTGATTCTCATCCACTACTGGGTTAGAGAGTAATTTAATAGACTTTTTGGGAAAACAATTTGGCAAGATCCTTGAAAGTGTTTTTATATTTACCCACTAATTTTTCTTCTAAAAGAATCTGTACTCAGACAATCTGACAGAGGGACAGAGTGTTTGTTATACCTTGATTTATGAAAGGGAAAACTACAAATTCAGATACCCAGTTAAATGCAGTGGTTAAGTTAATTGTGTTATAATTATATGATGGAATATTATGCAATGATTCAAATTATGTTTTTAAATTAGTATTTCATGGCATGAGAAAAGATTATAATGTGATCTTGGGTAAACACAGAAAGAAAGGTTTAGAGATTCAGGTTTTATGAAAACGGTGTATATATATATATAAATATGTGTAAATGGAGAAAACTTATGTTGTTCTTTGTAGGTTTTTGATTTCCTACATTTTATATAATGGTTGTTAAAATGCATTTTCTAGTGTATTCGAAGAGTTAATAACAGAGGATAAAGCATTCTTTGGGCTTTGTCAAGTCAGCCATTTCCTTAGGGAATCTTGATTTAACTCTTTGGTTTCTGAATTACTTAGGCTTGCTTTTCTAAGCTTTTGCAACATTATTGATGAACATTATTATGATAGATAAAAGTGATGGGGAAACTGACATTTATCAAATATGTTCACTCATGCTAATATTTAACTCAGGTCCTTTTCCTATATACACTAAAGCTTCTATTTCAAATAAGATAACGTCCTTTTAGCAAATAGTTTTGGGGTAAATAAATAATTTGTCAATGCATCCTTATGTCTTTCCCAACACACTAAAACATTCCACACATTTATTTGAAGCTGAAATTAAAGTGTTTAGAAATAAAAACACATCTGCAGAGAAATCTAGGCTTTTCTATGGTGGTGGTAGTGATGGTGGTCCCATCAGTGATTTCCTAATAACTAAACTGTATTTTGATTAACAGGACCTTAAGTGATTTTCAGAAATCAGCACTTATATTTCCATATCTGCAAAGAACCAGAAAACAAAAAAAAAGTGCCAAATGTTACATTTTATTCTTGGTTGAGCTTCATTGAGGAGCATGGCTTAACACCTAGAACTCAGTTTTGGGTTTTGCTAGTAACATATTGAGAGGCCTTGAGCAAATCACAAAGCCTTTATTCAGTACATCTGCCTTATCTGTGAAATCGGGCACTGGACTAATAACAATGATTTTTCAAGCTATTGCTGACTGGAAGCACCAGGGAGGCAAGGACCATAAGAGTTTTTGTTCTTGGATGTGGAGGGCCTGAATGCTAGCCAGCATGTAACGGTACATAACCTACTCTCACTAGCTCTGAGTTAAATGAGTGACTGGGTGTGCCCTTGGCATAATAAATAAATAAATTTTTAAAAATTTTATTTTTCAGATCATGGCATTCTTTTCTTCTTTCAAGTTTGGTTGCAGAGTTCTGAAAGTGATTCCTTCTATAAAGCTACAAAGAGAAATCTTCCAAAGAGAAATCTTATTCATTGTCTTAACTAAGAATCTAATTTATAACTACTCTGATATGAAGAGGGGATAAATAGTCACTCTTAATATGGATATTTTCTACTGAAATGTACTTTCATTCATTTATAACTATAAGATACCCATCAGGGATCCTACCCACAAGAGACTGGCTATAACATTCAAGGCAGAGTTCATTGAAATTGGGACTAAAGGAGCAGGTGTTAGAGTCATCTTGAATGGTAATTTTATCACTTAAAACTAAATTTTGCCTTGCCTAAGACACTTAGTAGTGCTTTCATTTACAGAAAAAAATAACACTGTACTCATATTTCGGTGACAGACACAGCACGTAAGGCACGTGTTCTATCCAGGGGTAGGGGAAGAGCTTGCCACTGGGTGTGACTTGGGTTTATTTCAACTTAGTTTTAACTGTCACTTCATAACATCTGGACTTTAGTGTAGACCATCAATAAAAATAATAAATGAGTCAGTGTCATACATAGAGTGAAACAAAAAGGGAAAGATGCACTTAAAATGTAATAAAAATCCTCTTTCGATATGCCACTGAACAGAGAATATTGCTAACATTAGAAGATTTCATTTGCAGCATGAATCCTGAAAGAAATAATTAAAAGGACATAAAATGACTGTTACCACAATGAATCTAAAAAATTAAAAATCCTGTAAGGTAAACGAAATAGAAACAGAATGATCTATTTCCCATTAAGCTATTGAGTGTAATACGTATGCATATGTGTATATATTTTGAAATTATTTTTAGTTTTTGGCATTTCAGGCACTAATTTCATTTTCAACTTGAAGAAAATATTAACATGAGCTAGTGCTTGAAATATTTTCAGGTTCAGTGCTGAAATATTTTCTTAATTCTGCCTGAAATCTCATCAAACAGCCAAGATACAGAATTTAGACTAGGGTGGAAAATCAAAGAAAAGCAAACTGCTTTTGCAGAGAACTAATGCAGCAATAAACTTTGTAAGAATGCTCATGTTCAATAGGGGTAATAAAAGCCGACATTTCTTTAGTCCTGGCCATGTGCAAGGCTAAACTGGGCTAAACTCAAGCACTTTTATTTAGTTCCTGCAGTGGACCTATGAAATAAGGACTCTCATCCCGTTTCATAGATGAGGTTTAGAGAGGTGAAGTTATTTAGGCTACAGAGGTAGTAAGTGATAGATTTGCACCCAGACCTAAGTGTTCTTGAGTCTGATCTTTTACGCACCTTGACGCCGTAAGTAATGCCTCCTAGGTGACACGGGCTCCCATGTCACCCTGGCCGTGCCCTGTCCTAGCACTTTTCTCATTGTATTTTAGTAGTTTCTGTACATGCCTATCTCCCCCTACTGTATGGTTAGCTCCTACACAACAAAGACAGTGTCTTATTTATCCTTCTAGTTACCCGGGTTTAATGAAGTGGTGTGCCCCATCATACAGGCTCAATAAGGACCTATAGAATGACTAATGTCAGAAGTCATTAAAGGTTAATATAATAAAGAAAACATTACATTATTATGGAAAACAAGTGACATGGAAGCAAAGTGCTAATTGCTTCTAAAGCTCTGTTAGGCATTGTTTTCCTCAAAGATGAGATTTTTCAGGATAGGTGAGTTGATCCCTACTCCCTATGGGAATTCAAAGGAGTATAAAAAAACCTACAGAGTAGCTCAAGTGATAGAAAATAATAGGGACAGTATTAGGTAAGATTAAGGGAAGGGATACAGAAGTATACTTTAATTCATGGTCTTCACATTTGTGATCGATTCGTCTTCTGCACAGGGAAGTGACCAACTTTTCATTGATAGCCCCAAACAAAAGGAATACTTCGGATATTTCAAGCCTTGGGTAATTTTTAAAGGTTAAAATGCTTGTAGTACAGGAAGGAAAACTATTTTCTATTAAAACTTTATTCAGTATAACTTAATTGAGAAAGATCAGCTTAGACTTCAGTTTGAGGGGTTGAAAGCCTATCAAAGAAAAACATTTCTGATAAGGAATAGTTTACCAAGGGGGTTGGGGCAAGGATTCTAAGTGAGTTTGTATATGCATTCTTTAAAGTGGGTGGTACAGACTTCTCCAATCACATCTTGCTTGATGATGCTCTGATTAAATGTGATGATAGTGTCCCTTTTAATGAGTCTTTAATTGCCCTGTCTGAAAGCTATAGGCAATAAGAGCTCCCTAACCCGTAGATAGAGAGCTTCATAAGCATGTCTCTGCCATTCATGCTCTCTTCTGAAGGGTGCCTGGAGCTCGATTTCTCCTGTTTCCCTCAGCAGTCTTCAGGGGTCAAAGACCAGGATAAACCGGGGCTGCCACGCATTAACGGTCCTACCTCGTTGCAGCACCACTTCCAAGTGTCCAGGCCCTACAGAAGGTTGCTGAACACCCTTTCACTCCCTGGACATGTATTTATTTGTAAAATGACAGTCTTTCAGAGTGGCAAAAGACACACATCGAGGGCGGAGTTCTCTCAGCTAGCGCCAGCACGTCAAGTCGCAAGGGCATTTTCGTTGATTTTGTTTTCTTATAGGTGAGTCATATGAATCCACCCCCAAAATGGAGTAAAGTCTATTCTCCTGAACTTCGTTTCAGTTGTGAAAAACTCTAAAACAGAGACTAGACTAAAATGAACGTTAATGACCCCTCCTGAGACCCTTCCTGACCACCTTAAGACTGTTCTTTCTGTGGAGAGATCCCTACCCTGCTCAGAGCTTGGCTTTGTGGTGCTGTGTTGTGGTGGTCCCTGCATTCAGCAGCCCGTCTCACTGGGTTATTAGGTGCTTGAGAGAAGAGCTGTGTCTTTTAACTTTGCATTCCCAGTATCTAGTACTGTGTGTTGCAGACTTTGTTACAGTCAATAAATATTTATTGGATGACTTTTTTTCCCCCCTGAAATAGCCCTTTCTCTTTTCTTCTCACGTATTCATTTCTCACTTTCTTCAGGTTCTCTCCATCTGTCCCAAGGACATGAGAGCTGATATCTGTGTTCATCTAAACCGGAAGGTTTTTAATGAACATCCTGCTTTTCGATTGGCCAGCGATGGGTGTCTGCGCGCCTTGGCGGTAGAGTTCCAAACTATTCACTGTGCTCCTGGGGACCTCATTTACCATGCTGGAGAAAGCGTGGATGCCCTCTGCTTTGTGGTGTCAGGATCCTTGGAAGTCATCCAGGATGATGAGGTGGTGGCTATTTTAGGTACTGTGAACTTTCCTAATGTAGTAGCAAATGTGTAACAGTTTTAGAGATTTTGCTTCTCAGGTTTCTTAAGAGAAATTTCCTCTACTTGGTGACTTTGGAAATTGGGTCACTAATGAGATGATGAATCTTAGTGAACATTAGTAATGCTCTTTCAGCAAAGAACATTAGTACTGGTCACAGCTTTATGAGCTGCACAAGGGTTTGATTAAACTTTCTTTGGCAATAGCAGGACAATACTTTTTAGATTAGAGCTGATCGTAGCCTAAGGTGGCTGTACCTCCTGGTGTTTGTAAGTGTTAAGATGGCTTGTGGAACTATTTTCAGGTTAATAACCTAGAATGTTAGTCTCAGAGGGACTGTAGAACCTAACTCAACACTTCCCTTTAGAGATGAGCAAAATGAGGACCAGGAAAGTTTAGTGACTTGCCCAGCTAGTTAGTAAATGAGTTAGGACTTGAGTGCAGATCATTTTATTCTAAATATTTCTGCCTCATTCATCACAGTGGACCTAAGTAATGAGCTAAAAGTGATGAGGAGGTAAGTGAATTTGACCCATTATATTGGAGTAATCACAATACAAGTAAGTTTGGGTTCTGTCCATTCATGAGCCAAGAAAATTATTTGGCTAATAATAAAGTTCATTCTGAAATTTGGAGGCCCAGTAGATGGTTATACTAACAAAAAAAGGCAGTGATAGTATATGTAAATAACAAAATTTTAAAGAAATTACATGTTTGGGGTAATATAATATATCTATTGGTAAAACTATATGAAATGGCATTTCAGATCATTTCTGCTCAAATCTCTGTAGCAAGTTCATGAAGTCCACGTAGATATAAAGGGAAGCAATAATGAGGTCAGAAGAGAATCATCCCTTGTTTTTCTCTCAAGTAAAAGAAGTTAGAATTGCAGGATGTCAACTCCATTTTCATCATATTTTTCATGGCTTGTGTCTCATGAAAAATGAGCTCAGTTTTTAAACTATTGGATTTTTTAGCTACTAAGGTCAACCTACCATAGCTTGAATGCCACTTATTTTTGTGAGTCAAAGATCGACTTATGTATCTGAGAAGCTGCAAAAGCAAAATCCAGCACACAAATGGAGAACTGATTTCAAAAAGCACAATTGCCTGAAAAAAGACAGACTTGAGAATTGAGAACGAGTGACCCTTCGTAGGAAAATAGGTTCAGTAAAATTTGTAAGAATTACAGAAAGTGGTTCAGAATTACCGGTGACTGAACACAATTGTTTTATAAACCTCTCAATATACAGTTAAGAGGAAACCTCTTTCAGGAATGATTTTTGCAAGAGAAATTCATACAGTACTTGAGAGTCAGCAGTGGGTGTGTGTTTAATGCCACTTAGTGTTTGTTCCGCTTTGTTTCCTGGAGTATAAAGGAGTTATAGATAATCCTTCATAAAAAGGGTACATTTTGCCAGAACAATCCTTTGTGGTAAAATGAGGCATAAACACACTACAACCATTCTTATTTGCTTAAAGAAGAGGATAGAACACAAACCTGAAACAGGTGTATTTTCTTTTCCTGCACGTTGGTGTCAGGGGTGGGTGGAAGGCATTGGATACACGGTGAAGCAGCTCTGCCTCGTGATGGATGACCTCAGCTGTGTACTCAGTGTCGTTTACTTTGCCCCATTTTCTTCATCACAGCCACACCTGGGTAACTTATTTTCTACAAAGAAGGCTGGAGAAAGCCCTGGGTGCAGTGCCTCCAGCTTGGGTCTGTCAAGCTGGAATCGTTTGCTCAGTGAGACAGACAAAATGCATTTTCTTTCCCTTTTAAAATAAAATGGTAGCTGGTTTTGCACAACGACATAGTAAAAATGAACACAGGGCCCCTGGGGATTGGACCAGCATCCTCATACATCTGTCACATTTTATTTCTTTGTGTGCTTTTTGTTTATCTTCTTCAAAAAATCTTGGGATTCAGAGACTTTTCATCTCTTGGTTTCATGAGTCAAATTATATGTATACCTCTCTCTTCCCTGGAAACTTTTCTTTCCTTTTTTCCATGGGCCTCTACCGTAGATTAATTCAGCTAAAGGGCAGTCAGATGACTTTTATTTAAAAAAAAAAAAAAAAAGTTTTGAGCTGGAAGTGACTTCTGAGGGCCGAAGTGTGTGTGCGAGGTGGGGAGGCGCAGCAGTGGCCGGGGCTGCCAGGGTAAGTCTGTGGTTTGGGTCAGTGGTGATGTGACAGATGCAGGGACAAGCTTTAGAACTCTGTCCTGCTGTAGAGCCTTCCGCCAACCTGGGCTTCTTGGAGAGGCACTGTGAGGACACTGTGGACAAGGCGTGTGGACTTGGGATGACCTTCTGCAGGAGAGGGGGCGTGGGGCTGTGCATGGGCTGCCCTTGTGTTCACACCATGTGCACGTCCACCCTGGAGGCAGCTGAAGCCCCGCCCAGAACGTGCCAGAAAGGCCTTTCCCTACCAGCCAGCCTCTTGACTTGTAGATCCTCACTCCAGCTCCATTTTGTGACTTCTTAGTCTTGTCGTGTCCATTTTGTGACTTTGTCATGTGGTTTTCATTGAGGATATATGTTTTCAGACTTTTCTAAGTTAAAGTACTTTCTTCAACGATTACGAGAACGGTGGGAGTGTTGTTTAACACTCAAGATGCCTTAACCATGTTTTAGGAAAGGGAGAGGGAAAGGGAAATTCAATAGTGTCACGCCTAACATTTTGGTGACAGTCCATTCCTTTCCTGCTCCTTCTGTTTTTTTTTATTCCTCTTCTCATTTTTTTTTTTTTGGTAGTTGAATTTTGAAATAATTACAAACTTCATAAAAAGTTGCAAAAATTATCAGGGTTTGGAGTTTGACATATATCTTCAGGTTTTCTGCATTATTGAGTAAGGTGACTGGGTCTTCTGCCTGTATAACTTTGGGAGGTATTTACAGGTTTGGTTTCAGACCACCACAAAAAAAGAAGGTATCATAATAAAGTGAGTCAAATGAATTTTCTGGTTTCCCAGTGTGTATGAAAGTTGTGTTTACGCTGTAACGTAAGTTCATTAAGTGTGCAGTATTATTCTAAGAACAAAAGTGTATACCTACATTAAAAAATATTTTATTGCTAAAAATTGCTGACCATCATCTGCGCTGTCAGCGGCTCATAATCACTGATCACAAGTCACTATAACATCTACTAATAATGAAAAGTTTGAACTATTGTGAGAGTCCCCTAGTGTGACACAGAGATACAGAGTGAGCAAATGCTGTTGGAAAAGTGATGCTGCTAGATTAACTTGATGCAGTGTTGCCACAAATCTTCAACTTGCGAGAAAACACGATATGTGGCTGTTCACATGTCTTATCACTAATGTGTTTTCTCTGTGTCTCCTTGCACTTCCTGTAGTTCGTGCTGTTCAGTGGATGCCGCTGTATTATTTGGTGCATGGATATTCCTAACTGTATATCCTCATTGTGAACTGTGGCTTTTAGCATTGAGATGTGTCCTTTTTCATCAGGTCTGATGATTCTTTGCCTTGTAGGAGTCAGAAAGAAAGAACATCTCTCACATCTGAGCATGCCTCAGAAAAATGAGAATTTATCTCAGTTGGCCTGATCGGAGAAACAAGTGGGCCTTGCTCTCTTTTACAGTGATTCATTTGCTAGTTGAAAGGTAGAGAAGAGAGGTCATTTTAAAATTAATTAAAATTGCCAAATCCAAAGAACAGCTGCAGTTTCATTCTTTTGGATCTTTGCCTCTAAACAGTCTCTGGGTAGGTACATAATTCTTTAGTGTGTCAAAAATGCTAAGTGTTTAACGAATAAGTTCTGAACCATAACTAATTGATGGAAAGATTAAAAAAATGTAGTCAACAAACACCTTTTAACACTGAAGGATGGCTTCAAGATGTTTTTCTAAATAGGGCAGGTGAACATAATTGCAGTTCATGTCTTTTTCCAAGTTGAAGTTCTTTCATTTCCTACACCTCTACCTTCTTCTTTTCGACCTCCCCACTTTTTTATGAAACACAAAGAATTCCAAATTAAGATCATGATGCATACTTAATATTTTATGTTCTTTCATATCTTCTTGCTTTTAAGTTCCTACTCTATAATTACTTTGAACAGATTTCTTGGTGTGGCTAAAATAGCCACGTTACTTTTAAGTGTCTCCACTAAGGATCTTGTACCTTTAATGGCTATAAAAGTGACATTTCCCGGGGCGCCTGGGTGGCTCAGTGGGTTAAGCCTCTACCTCTATCTCAGGGTCCTGGGATCGAGTCCTGCATCGGGCTCTCTGCTCAGCAGGGAGCCTGCTTCCCCCTCTCCCTCTGCCTGCCTCTCTGCCTACTTGTGATCTCTCTCTTTCTCTGTCAAATAAATAAATAAAATCTTAAAAAAAAAAAGTGACATTTCCCCGTGAACCATAGACCTGGTCCCTAAGGTATTTGTTTTGCTGCACTCACATTTTGTCTATGTCTACTGATTATTAGAATCATGGAGTTGGAGTTATTAATCTAAAACATATTTAAGCTTTTAATTATAAATTCAAATTCCCAAGAGAACTAGGCTCATTTACTTATAGTTGGAAGGGGTTAGATGTTGTTATGGGGCTGGGGAAGGGAGCATAAGTGAGGCAGGGACAGAGTTAAATAACAACATTCTAAAACAATAATTTTTAGTACCTGAGTTAAGATTTCATTTTAATTAGAATCAGTGATTTATAAACATTTTGCATTATCAAAGAAAACTTATAAATTATGGTGCTCAAAATTCAAATTTGCTTATTTTTATTCCAAAAAGAAAAAAATCTGAGATGTGAATGAATAATATTTTGCTATTTTGAGAATCTGTGAAAATGTGACTTCTGTGCTACAGTTAAGATTTCTTCCTGTATACTTGCTATTAGAAGTCAAGTGTTTCACACTTTAAATCCTTAAAAGGGCTTTTCCCAAGCCGCAGACAATTATTTTCTTTTGTATCCACATTTCTGTGTTTTGAGATGTTGAACTATGAACCAGCTAGGTTTGCTGTGCATATTATGATGATGAACACAGTTAATTCAGACATTTCCATAATTCCAGTTATTTGCTTTAAAAAATTGGATGCTGGTCTTATTTAAAATTTTCGAAGTAGTGATTACATGACATCATTTGTACGTGGTTCAAATTATATACTTTAGCATTCGTTGTTCAGTCTGTAGATTTTTGGGGTAAAATATAAATCTTTACAATGTGGTAATTTAGCCTCAACTCCAAATTCTCTCCCCATCCTCCTTCAAAGCTGAGTCTTGTTTATTCTTTCACCTTGTTATTTCTTTATCCTATGCTTACTATCCCTTCCCGTGACAACTGCTCATAAAATTCTGGTCCTGGACTGTGGGCTGCCATTGAAAGGCCTTTTAGCTCACAATCTGTCATCCGCTTCAACCTCCAATTCTCTGTTACGTGGCTGCCAAAATAATCCTTCTAAAATATTATTTATCAGGTTAGCCTGCTCATTAAGCCTGACTTTTTAGCAGCTTGGGGAGAACACGTAGCTTCTAGCGTGACTGATGAGGCCAGTTGGGTCTCGTTTCCTTTCCAGCCTGACTGGTGCCATGCCCTCGCCCCATAGTGTTTTCAGTGCTCTCAGTTGCAGGAAGATTCCTGATACCACCAAGTTCTCTCCTACTGGCAAGCTTCCTCGTTTACAACACATCTTTCTCCTCTTTCTCGTTGTCCTGTCTCTAGCTTCCTCATGTTCTTTCGTTCTTCCCCTTACTGCCCTGGTCTGGATCAGGCGCCTCTAACCTGGGCTCCCGCTGCATGCCTACGCGGCATTCTTAGCCCTTTCCACTTTTATCTTTTACCTGTTTCACTCTCCGTCTGCACTGTGAGCACTTGAAACAGCTTGCTCATTTTTGTCTTTCTGTCACCTGTGATAGGACCCCTTAAATATTAGGTTCTCAGCGGGGTTCAATTATCCAGATTAGCTAGCACTTTATTTTACCATTAAGTGCTTTTCATCATTGTGTTTGTTCAAGGTACCCATGAAAACTATGTTGTGTTCTGTTGCTGTTTTCTTTATGTTCTATCTTGGAATAGTGACTACCCTCTGTTTCTTTTTCCTCTAAGTGCTTATAGTATAGTCCATTTCCCTAAGATTCTAGCTTTAGCATAGATCCGTTATGGATTAAGAAAACAATTTCCTACTATTAATGAGGCACTTGGAACAAGGAGAATATGGCAGGCCAAATGTTAAGTATCTCAAGTCACTTAATACTCTTTAGTAAAACACTCCTTCATTGTTCTTCATCAGGAACTCCCAGTATCAGGAAAGAATCTAATTTATACCATGGTCACTGGCCTCATTGGAAAAACTTGAAATTATACCTATGGAAGAGGACTTTGCTTTGATTCCTGAAAGTGGCATCACTTTCCTCATCACCTGGAATAAATAGTTTTGCAAATCAGAATTAATTTTACTAGAAAATAAACATGTAAGAGTTAAAAGGGGCTTTTAAAAAGAAAAAATTGTGGTTTTTTTAACCACTTAACCCCTCCCCAGGCTTAAGTAAAATTTAAAATCTATGCATATATTTTTATTTTAATATTTTTTAATCGAAAGTGTATTTTTAAAAAATGTACATCGGCCCCTTTGAGAGTCGTATTTAAATACCAATAGTCAAGTACTCATCATTTTATACACATTATTACATCAAATCGTTTAACTCTGTGAAGAGAGCACTTGCCATGGTCAACTTACGGATGAAGAAGCCGGGGCTCTACCTTATCCAGTGATTCACCCCAGGCTGTAACTATTTTTAAATAGAATTTTGAAATTATACAATTTTTTGGTTTAATCCTGACAGAAAATATAGGGCCTATATTAATGTTCCCAATGTGTTTCCTTTTATTAAAAAAAAGATTTTTCTAATACCACTGTCAAATGCTATACCAGTGTGTATTATGAAACCCTTCACCAACTATTACCTGAGTATAAGATGGTTAATCAGCCATTAAGTCTCTAAAACTATGGTCGCCATAGTGACTAGTTACCTTACCTTACCACCAGGAGGTGGTTAGGAGTAGGGAGAACTGGCTCAGAGTGTGAGTCTCAGGAGCCTTCAGAACACAAGATGGGGATCTTAAATTCTGCTAATAGGTCTTTCCTCTGGGTCCTGGAAGAGTTTAGAGTCCACCTTAGTTGGTAGGTATTAAAGTGGAAATGAAACTTTCGAGGATGCTGCGGGATTGCAAGAATGGCCACAAATCTTTGCAGTTTACTCCTTGAAGAGATGGACTTTATTTCTGCACTCCTTCAGTCCGTTCTGACCTTGGGACTTGTCTCAGTTTTTATGCTGAATCCTCCACCCTTCCCTTCAGCGCTGACTTCTCTCGACAGGGTGAGGCTGTTTGGCCCGCTATCCTACTGCTTTTCTGTTTTGCTGAGGTCATGACCTCCACTTATGGAAAGCTTCCTTCTTCATTTCCCAACGGTCTTATACCTCCCATACATCAGTGTCTTGCTCCCACTTTCCTTCCCTACCTTCATCCCTTATTGATGTTAGGATACTCTATTTTTAAATCTACTTAGAGCTACTTGGCTCTTTGTGTAAATAAAAATTTATAAGCTTAATCAGTGATTTTTTTTTTAGTAGTTAAGAATTATTTGCTTCTCTGAAAGTGTCTTCCAGTTTGTACCCATTATAACTTTTGAACAGAATGACTTTGGACATCACTGAAGATTGGCAGACATCAATCTAAATGTTTTATGAGATTCTATTCTAATACACCTGTATAATTTCTTAATTTTCACACTCATCACCTTGTTCTTTCTGTTCTTTAAAACATTACTGTATGACATTCGCTGTTGGTAACTGTCAAAGTCCATTAAAAATCATATAATTCTAAAACTTATAGTATTCACTTATAAATGAATATTTTTAGGCATATGTATTCATAATAAAGTTTATGAGCCTAATGCAATAATCAATCATAGTGAAGGGCTGACTAATAAATAAAAGTGACCACATGGATTCGGTCCATTCAGTGGAAGAATCATCAGAGAGACCCATCACTGCACTGCACGGGAAACAACCTAAGTTTCGAATGCTGTATTTTTAGGGATTCGTTGGCTATACTCACCAATGAATAACCGAGATGATTTTTATGCATTTGTTTAATCCATTTCATTAACTCACCAAATAACATGTTTCAAAATTTTTAAAAAGCTTTGGCTGTGAAACCAGCACCTCGGGGGATCATAATCCCTAAACATACCATGGTCCGCATCACTCCTTTAATTATGTTGTAACTCGTCGTCTCTGTTTTGTCTTGACATTTTCCAGTTTCCCAGTCTATGATTCTGAAACATTTGCTCCTGTTTTCCAATCCTGTTTCCTGTGGTTTCGAAGTGAAATACTTCATAAGACTTGATGCAAAGAACTGAGAAAATATAAATAGGACAAACAACAACTTTCATGTTGAGTGTGAGCTTTTCTACTAATTTTAGGGCTTTGGGGAAGGTTAATTTTCTCAAGCTCTAAAATGTTTATAGCTGAGACTACTTGCACCCAGTGAGAGCTGACCTAGAAACTAGCATCAGATATTCTGTATCCACAAAGATGAACAGGAGTTCCCAGCCCTGAAAAGGTGCAGTTATTGGAGACTCTACGCATAATCGCATGTCTCCACAACCTCGGTGTATATGTGCATAATAGTCCTTGAAGAGGAATATGAGCTAGCACTACTGTGGCTAGCTAAATTAATTAACCGATTTACAAGACCCATCTTCCAGCAGAGCCATAAAAGTTTATTGTGAATTGAGCGACTAGAAGATGATAAAGACAACTGGATAAAGCGAACACACTTTAAAATGATTGATTAAATTAATATCCAATTGACATATTGTGTATCCTAATGGAAATTCTATGTCATAAGACAATTAGTATTGCTTATTATGTAATGTGAGTTCCAATGCTGGGAGCAGAATTATCCACATTTGTCAATTTTGCTGGGCTTTTCTAAACTTTTTTAAGGAGAGAAGCAAGGGATCAGTTTTACATTGGTTGACTCAGTTAACTTTGCTGGTGCTTTTTAGTCTTTTAATGGGATTTGAAGTTGAGGCCCTAGATTTTAAAGTCTTTTTCTTTTACATGTGACATAGAAAAAAATATTACCCTGAAAATATAATTCGATGACTTTTAGTTGACTTACTCTAGAGTTATAGGTACATAAAAACCTTGTGCATTAGTTTTCAGTTTTTATTCATCTTGTTCTCTTTAGGGTCAAAAGAACCGATGCTGATTCAGGGAGTTAATCACTTGATCTAAGCCACACCATTACAAGCAGAGCCCCATATCTAACTTGGATCTCACCTTACCCAGTTTGTTCTGTGTCTTTCTCTTCTTCTCCCCTCTTTTCATTCACATATTTTTTTTCAATAAATATTTGTTGAACCCTTAAGATTTTTTATTTATTTTAGAGAGAGTATACAATGGGGAGGGACAAAGGAAGAGGGGGGGGAGAGAGGATCTCAAGCAGAATCCCCACAGAGCACGGGGGCCATCGAGGAGGCTCGACATTATGACCCTGAGATCACAGCCTGAGCCCAAACCGAAAGTGAGATGCTTAACTGACTACACCACGCAGGTGCCCCTTGAGCTCTTGAACTGTTCTCAGCATTGGATGTTGACCTGAATGGAGGAACCAGAGAAAATTCTCTGCCCTCATAAGTTTATATTCTAGCTTATTGCTATTCTTGTCACATCACAGGGTTTTTATTTATGAATGATACTAAAAAGATAAGTAATTTAAATTTAAATTTAAATTTTTGGAGAGAAGTATGATAAGAATTTTAATTTCAGCAGTTAGGTAAAATAAAATACATACTACACATTTGAATGCCTCCATATTTTGAAATGGTCTATATCGGCAAGGAGAAACTGATTTATATGTGGAGTACCTTTTATTTATTGATGATGCATTCATCGGTCAATGAATATTTATCCATTATTCTGTAGATCTAGGTACATATTTTTATAACAATTTTTGTAAGTATTCCTCAGTTTATTTTTAATTGAAATATAATTAATATATGGTGTTATATTAGTTTCAAGTGTCCAATATAATGAGCCCATATTTCTATACATTACTCAGTGCTCATTCAGTGAATATGCTGATCATTAAATTTGGTACTTCCAATAATGCAGTTAGAATAAATATTTACAATTGGAATTACTTGTTTAAAATTTAGAGAATGCCACTTACAGATTTCTGAAATCTGTGTATGTCAGTGGAGGTCTGTAATTAACCTTCCTCAGACGAATGCATGGCTATCAGACAGTTAGTTGAGTTGTTGAACAGTGTCACTAACGAAAAGAAAATTCTGGAGTGTCCAGAAACAAATAAGATTGCTCAAGAATTGAATATCCATTATGCTTATTTTATGCTGAGCATATGATTACATGGCAGTTTTAACCACTTTCTCAATGATACCCATGTTTTCTCTTTCCACCCCAGAGTGGCTCGTGGTTCTTTAAGGATTTCCAAACTGCCTGTGTGGGCAAGAGTCTGTAATGTTATTCCCTCAACCTCAATCTCTCTGCCTCTCTCTCTCATTTCTCTGGTTACTGTTACCTTTTTTCTCTGCTCGTCTAGCTGACCTGAAATGTTATAAGATGCCTTCTTCTTCCTGTTTTCTTGTTAGTTCTGACTTCAGTCTTCATGATGAGAGCAGACACTTATTCACCTCTGTGGTTAGAGTCGTGTTGAAAGCCTAAGTCTTTGGCACAGTGCCTTCCAGAAGATCTTTCCTGCCCGGCTAGCCTCCTTGTTTGTTCCACTCCCAAACTTTCCCTTTCTTGCAGAGGAACAGAGAATGCAGTTGAGGAGACTTCAGAAGCCAGGGGCTCTCATGCAACCGCCTCCACAGAAAGTCCTTTTGGAACTTCATCTCTGGGTGCTCCTTATCCCCCCCCTTGTTTGGGCAGCTAAATACTCTGGATTTGAGGTGGTGAACTGTGGAGTTCAGGTCATGAATGGATGGTGCTCCAAAGTGAAGAGTTGATTTCTGGGCGATTTGGAGAATTTTAAAAAGATACCCACATTATACTATAGTAGAGCACTCTTTATGGAACTGTTGATAGTCTAATAAACCTGAGTCTCCATGTGTTCCCCTGCTCAGCAACTTAAGCTTTATAGTTGTGATGGGGAGCACACCCCCCTCCCCTTGCTCTGGGTTGGGCCCTGAGCCCCTGCATAGAGTTTGGCTCAGGGGAGAGGGAAAGGCATCCTCAGGTAATAAGTCATGGCCAGTATTCGTCTGCCTGGAGCATAAGACTTAGTTGCTGAATAATGTATGTTTAATATATGTTGAATCGGTTCCAGATTTATAAAGCCTGGAACAGTAGATCCTTATATAGTGCAATCTACTGTCATCTCTGCAGAAGGAGCAGAAGAAAGAATGAAACTAAAAAGTCACCTTTGCTTCTTCTAGTCAGAATGGGAAAAGTTATGATGGCAGAAGATAATGAAACTATTTGTTAAAATGAGATTTTTGGCTTCTCTGTTGGATTTCATTTATTCATACCACTCCAGATTTCCATCAAGAACTGAATTCAGGGTGATGTTACTTTACATATTATATGAAAGTGTTATGTATTGTTACACGTACTTGAATGGGGTCATCCACTCAGGCTCTAAATTATGCTAGTAGATCAATACTATATAGGAAACTGAATAAAAATAGTGATTAGGATAAGAACTAGTGTAGATAGTTGAATCCGTATCTTATACTATTTTCCAGGGAAAGGTGATGTATTTGGAGACATCTTCTGGAAGGAAACCACCCTTGCTCACGCGTGTGCCAATGTCCGAGCACTGACATACTGTGACCTCCACATCATCAAGCGAGAAGCCTTGCTCAAAGTCCTGGACTTCTATACAGCTTTTGCAAACTCATTCTCCAGGAATCTCACTCTTACTTGCAATCTGAGGAAACGGGTATGTCGTATGAATCTTCTTGCCCTTATTAGTATTGATAGGGTTAATATGTCAGTTAGCTGAGAAGTGCAAGAGGTGTTTCATTTTGCGCTCGTAAGTTCTCATTCATGTAAAGTGACGTAATTTTCTTTCCCTTTCTTTATCTTTTATTTACTTTTTAAGGACGGGATTCCTGAGTACATGGTTAAAGACTTGAATCTTTATAATTTAAGTGTAAAATGAAAAACAGAGTCAAAGAGAAACAAAAGAAACTGTATTCTAGCCTAATTAGTTCTTGGGGTTTATAGTAACTGCTGTAAAAATAACATGAGTGTCTCTTACTTTGTTATGTGGATTTTTTTTAGGTTGGTAAGGTTAATCCAGCTGGTTGCTTATTTAATATTCCTGACTCTATTTAGACACCCTTTCTCATTTAATGATCAGTTCATAAAGCTTATTCCCTGTGACTTCTTTCAAAGCACGCTATCTTAAAAAAATAATTAGCTACACTGACATATCCTACAAATAGGAATAGAAACTCTTAACTTTGTACTGCTGCAGCAAATATAATATTCATGGCCATTTTCTTTTTTATTGATGAGTGTGACACAAATTTAATTTGCATAAAGAAATCTCCTAGCTATGATTTATAGGTCATTGGACATAGGCTAGGGCTCTTTTATTGCCAAGAATGAAATACACATTTGGACAACTGCACTTAAGGAATTTTATCTAAAATGATTGCCTGTCTATGGTGAAGTATTTTGAAATAACAAGCCTTCCCTCCCATTGCCCCCCTAAATAGAACCTTCCCTTTGTTCACACAAAGGAGAAAAATCAAGCCAAGAGACAAATCAGCATCTCTGCTGTAGCAACATAGAAGTGAACATAAACAAATCATTATCATTCCCTACCGGGGGTTCTAGGAGAGCATAGGACTGCTGGAGTCATATTCGTACTAGCTGAGTCATGACATGGGATCTGTATTTGACTAGCATTTTCATTTTCTATTTTTGTTATAATAAATGGGTATTGAGCAACCACAACCTGCTAGACAATATGTAAAGAGTTGTTGCAAGCACGAAGACTAAATAGAGTCCCTGTGCTTAAGGCGTGAGTCCCTTTGCTTAAGCCAAGTATGAATATTCCATGAAACACAAGTAAGTGAAACATATATTTGCACAAGTGATTGAAAGTTGAGGTAGTGATGGACGCGGAAGAGCGCTGCTGGTAGGAACTGACTGAGGAACTTTCTTGCTTGTTGGTTAGGGAGTGTGGAGTCTCGTTTAAGTAGAAATATGTCTCCTTTGGCCTGTACTCTACCTTCCCCAATGACAAATTCCTCTTCTACAAGGCAGCCCGTTAGATATTTGAAACTCTTATATCTTATTAAGTCTTCTCCAATATAAATTTTGCCGGCTTTGGAGTCTTCCCACATACCACAAGATTACCAAAACCCCTATCCATCATCGTTACGATCCTCAGGACAGATCTTATTTGTCACTGTCCTCCTCAAAGCATGTTGTTTACACAGTATCTCATCTGATGTTTATAATATTCCTGTGGAAGAAAGGACAGTTATTTTCCCTTCAGCGTGAGGAAACTCAGGCCCAGAGGGATTAATATCCAATAACCAACTGATAAATTTGCAGTGCAAGGTCTCAAGGAGGGATAATTAAGACAACTCACCAGCAGAAAATAAAATTTGGTTCTTCAGGAGTTCATCACAAAGCTCTCTCGCTTTTTATTTTCTCTTTTGCACATCTGAGCATGTGCACACCACACAAACACACACACACACAGTTACGAAGGCTGAGTGCACATACTTCTGATAGGAAGAGAAGCTAGAGATAGAAGTGTGTGTGCGTGTGTGTGTGTGTGTGTACAACCTCCAGCAAACTGCTGAGCGTGGAGCCTGACGCGGGGCTTGATCCCACAACCCTGAGATCATGACCTGAGCCGAAACCAAGAGTCAGATGTTCGACCAACTGCACCCACCCAGTACCCCTGTGTGTGTGTTTTTTTAATAGGACCCGGGGATGGGGCCCCTCCCTCTACGGGTGCTGGTGCCCAAGTGACTTCAAATGGCTTCTTCCCTTTGTAACCTGTTCCCTGTTACAACCTGTGTCACGTTTTTATTTTTAAATAATTCTGGGCCTTCTTCTGTTGATGGATGGTCTCAATAACTTGGCAGAACGTGGGGAGAGGAGTACTGTCAGTCAGTGTCACTTCGTTCTCAGGAAAAGAAAAAGTATTCTCATTTAAAAAAAAACACACAAACCACTGAGAAGATATCGTCCAACTACTCGTGAGAATAACTACTCTTTTGAGAGCCTCTTTGATACCCATGCACTTGAACACATTTTATATGTAATAATTGAACTTATGAAATTTCAGTCACCCACAGATGAGGCACCTCATTTCCATTCCATCGATGAGGAGGGTGAGGTTCTGACAGTGGAACAGCTAGCTGCCAAAGAAATTATGGCTCACAGTCTGGATTTGAATCCATCTCTGTCTGATTCTAAAAGATAGATCTTTCGTTGCTACCATGATGCTTTGGCTTTTTCCACAGCAATATTCCACAGACACACACTCAACAATTTGTAGTTTCTCATGCACTCATTCACTTTCACTTCGTTCTCCATGGAGCTATTAATAAAAGGATATTTTGTTCTTGTGGCAAGCATTCTTGCATTGAGTATTTTTTGTGAATTGGATATTTGTTGTGAGTTATATGAGCAAGCTGTATGATCAAGAGTCGTATGATCAAGACTATATCCTTAGTATGCTCTTGATATAGCTATCAGAACCCCTAATTAAGGGTGTGTTTCTAGTAAGCCGGGGGAGGTGATTTGGAACCCAGATTTTCAGCCATCACAGATTACAGCTCTGGCTACATGAGCAGGTGCAGTGGCTGGGTGGAGGGCTTAGCACAGTGTGGGATTCTTAGTGGTCACAATAGTGGGGGATGTGGCAACACTTTAGCTGCCTGCCCCCCACCCCCCGTCTCCATTACAGAAGAATAAGGGGTTTGTTATGCCAGCATAGTTCCCACTAACCATCCTAAGTTCCTCTCTATAAAGATTCTAGAACTAGAACCGTAATTTCTTTTTTTTTTTAAAGATTTTATTTATTTATTTGACAGAGAGAGAGATCACAAGTAGGCAGAGAGGCAGGCAGAGAGAAGGAGGAAGCAGGCTCCCCACTGAGCAGAGAGCCCGATGCGGGGCTCAATCCCAGGACCCTGAGATCATGACCTGAGCTGAAGGCAGAGGCTTTAACCCACTGAGCCACCCAGGCGCCCCAAGAACCGTAATTTCATCCAAAAACTACAGCAGGGGTTGGCAAACTTTCTCTGTCAAGGACCGTTCAGTAGCTATTTTAGGATTTGAGGGCTACAGAACCTCTGTCTCAACTCCTCAAACTTGGGATGGTGTGAAAGTAGCTGTCTTAGCTCAGGGTGCCCTCACAAAATACTGCAGACTTAAACAACAGGAATTTATTCCCCACAGTTCTGGAGGCTGAGAAGTCCAAGATCGAGGTGCTGGGCCCAACTGGGTACTCCAGGGAGGGCTCTTTTCTTCCTGGCTTGCAGACCTCTGCCTTCTCGCGGTGTCCTCACATGGCTGTGAGTGAGGGGGAGAAAGAGAGAAGGAAAGCAATCTCTCCAGTACTACTTATTAGGGCAGTAATCTCATCATGAGGACCCTACCCTCATGGCCTCATCAAAATCTAATTAGCTCCCAAAACCTTTTCTTCAGATATCATCACATTGGGAGATTAGGGCTTCAAGATACAAATCTGGGGGGGATACAATTCAGTTCATGGCAGCAGCCAAAGATAGTATGTAAATAATTGAGCAGAGTTGTCTTTTAGTAAAACTTTACATAAACAAGTGGCTCCCACCGGCCTTAGTGTGTCGGCTGAAAGAAGACTGCAAGTCAGCCAGGGAGCGCATGAGTCTGCACACAGAATTCTCTCCGCTTGTATTAGAAAGCAGATCTACCACTTGCCACTCAGAGGTTATCATGAAATGGAAAGGGCTATCCAGCAGAGGCGGCTGCAGGAGCCAGGCCGGTAACAGCCATGAGGGAGGCCAGGCACCCTCCGAGTTCACACCACCCTTAACGGCGGCTGCTCAGTCCACTTGCACACTGCTTTGGTGGAATGCCTGCCCAGTGTGGCATGGTCTGCATTATTTTTTTTTTCCCCAGAGAAGCCAGAAGTACACATTTTTATGCAAAAATCGCAGTACTTTGGTAACTAATTTGGTTTCTTTCTTTCTTTCTTAATATGGTCGAACAAAGTAAGTCGGCTTGCTCTTGGTCCAAATGTTTGTGAACTAAATGGAATGAGTTCATGAACTCTTCATCTCATGATAGTAGAAGCCTGAAATTTTTACCTGAAGCCTGTGAATTTGGATAAGAAAAATTATTACATCTTTATTTTCTTTAATTTCTAAGTGAAATGTAGCTTTTCATTCCATTATGAAGGTTGGTAACAAATTACAGTATTAGTAGAAGTACCAAAAGAAATCATAGATATTTTCATATTATATTGTTGTTATTTCAGATTATGTTGTGTTATATTATATAATTATAATATAAATGACATAGTTTGTTGAAGTGTTTAGGCTCAATAATTATAGTTATAGACGTGCCCCTAAGATGATGTTATTAATTATGCTAATGAAAAAAGTACATAGATTACTATTTTGTGAATTATTATTTTTTGAAAGAATATTTAAAATTTATTAGAGAGCATGTGAGAGCATGTGCGCCAGGAGAAGCAGAAGGGGATGGAGAAGCAGGCTCCCCTCTGAGCAGGGAGCCTGATGCGGGGCTCAAACCCAGTACCCTGGGCCTTAGCCGAAGGCAGATGCTTAACCAACTGAGCCACCCAGGCGCCCCACTATTTCGTGAATTATTTTTTAATATTTTGGTAACTGGATTTCAAGATAATGTTTTTCATTTGCAGTACTATGTGTTTTATTTTGTGCATTTAAAGCAACTTTTCTGAATTGAGCCTGTTCCACAGGCTTTATGAGACAGCCGGAGATTACTACCTCCTATACGACAGTCAGAAACTAAACTCAGTAGAACAAAAGGACTGGTTGGCATGTTTTTTCAGTAATAAGAACACAATTCCATACTTTTCAACAAGTTTACACATATTCAGAAAAGGTATAGGGGAGCAACACAGGAAGGTTGACTCACTTGCTGACTTTATGTATTTATTTAGTTAATTAATAGAAGATACAATTTGCTGGAGTGACAAAATGATGTTTCTCAAGCTGAGGACCAAGCCTCAGGTGGTCTGAAAAGGCAGGTGGCACACGCAGCACAGGTGATATCTATATCTTAAAGGATTTTAATCAGACTTGTGAAGTAATTAGTGCACTTCTGCTTTTATTCTGCCGAGTCATGATGCAATGAAGTTTATCATCTGTGCAAAGAGTTAACATAGCAGGTCTGACTGCTGTGCTTTGAAAAACCTGCTTTAGAAGCGAGCCCCTGGCTGGCTCCTGGGAATGTGGGTTTCGGGAGGGTTCTCGCCAGGCTCTCGGGTAGAGTGGCTCACTGTGCCCACATTGTTTGAATAAACAGTGTGGTCTGTGCTAAACATTTACTTATAGCTACATTAAGTGTTGTTGGGGTTTTGAGTTATTTCTAAATATTTCCTCCACTTTCAAGCTAGCACGAACATATTTCCCTCCAGATGGACTATTTAGATAAGAGGAGTAAGGAGTTTTATTTCTATTTTTGGTACCTCTCCTGACAAGACCCTTTGACAAAGTGTGGCACAGGAAGTATTGGCGGGCGCAGTGTCTATCAGTGTATATCCATCATGGCCTTTCTACAAACCTAGGGGGTCATGGAGATAAAAGACCCAGTGCCTGCTCTCTGGGGCCTGCAGTCTAGCAAGAGAGTCAAATAAATCCTAACAGAGTCCGACAAGAGCTGTGTGAGAGTTATATTCAGGGTACGCGGTGGAGAGATGGGGGAGGAGGGGAGGAATCCACCTCATCGCAGGGAGGACACAAGGAGAGATTCTAGGAGGTGATGATGACCCTGGCATTAGGATTTCATTTTAAGCAGAATAATGTTCTAGAGGAAGGAAGGATCTTGTAGGTGACCTGGTCCAACTTATTTTCTTTGCAGATGAGAAAACCGAAACTCAGAGAATTAAATGACTTGCTCAGGTTTGCTTAGCAAATTAGCATCAGAGCTGGGATGGGAATGCAAGTCCTTTGAATTCCATGCTGCTGGTATTTTTACCAGTTAGCCTCGCTTGCAAGTCCTGTGTAGAAGATTGTAAGATGCAGCACTTGATTGTGTTCATTTTTCACAGGGAAGAAGGAAGGTAGATGGCATGAGCTTGCATGTGAGTCGTAGACTGACTTTAGTGTCTCTCACGCCATGATCTGGGATAAAACTAGCAGTGGAGCCCCCAAACCAAGCTGTAGGCGGTGTTCAGAGTAATGAACAGGACTCCCAGTGTCAGCATGAGCCAGTGTACATGCTGTGGTCACAGCAGGTTTGTCACTGGCATTGTGAAGGGTCTCATTTTTAGTAAAAGCATGTAACTTACATATCAGTACTGTTTGAGACATCTTACTGAATACGGCGAAATACTGCCTTGCCGATAATGCTGTGGTTCTGATCCACTCTGCTGTCTTGTCAATACTTTTAAGAACTATACCAGCTGCTGAACCAGTTAGTATAAACATATATAAAACAAAAGCTTCCCACATTGAACAAAACTTCCCATTTTTTTCCATCTTTGTGTTTTGAGTTATTGTAAGAATCTAGTACTTTCACATTAGAAGTTATGAAAAAAATATTGACAAGTTTACTGCTTAGAGTGATATTTATTAGTGCTAAAACTGTTCATTGATTAAAAAAGGGGGTGAGGGAGACGAAGGAAGAACGACTAGAAAAAAGAAATAAAAGAAAAACAAGTATTTCCACAAAGAATTGGGAAATGAGACCCAGCAGCAGGAAGCTGGGCGGGACTGAGACGGTACCAAGAACGACTCCTGAGGGATGAGAAATAAGATTGACATGTGGTCAGTTCCAAAAACTGAAATGAAGAGATTGCTAACTGAAATTTGAAAAGAAAAATAGTTAAAATTGAACAATGTCAATACAGACCAAAAATTGGGTAATAAACTGAGCTTCTCTCTTAGAGGCCGTATCTATTACATTACGGAGTGTGAACCCCTCTTGTGGTTCCATGTTGACTGGTCACAGCCAGAGAACTATATCTTTTCATTTCATGGCTCTGCTGAATTTGTTGCTGGTGTCGTGAAAATTTCTAAGCCAAATGGCTCCAGAGACAATGTTTCTCATACATCTACTGTTGTGATGGAGTAGATCCCCTTGGACATTGATCAAAAGTGATGCCACCTGACACTTGCCATTAGTTGTGGTCTCAAAGAAACATTGCCATGGAGACCCATCTTGGTCCTGGTTTGTACTCCTTTTTACTGAACATCTCGACACCCCATAGTTCAGACACACGCTAACCCAGGACCTGTTAATGATATGAACGTATCCCTTGTATTAATCTGCTCAGAGTGCCATAACAAAATAACACAGACTGGGTGGTTAAACAGAAAGGTATTGTCTGACAGTCTGGGGGCCAGAAGTCGAAGACCACGGTGCCAGCAGGGTCAGTGTCTGATGAGAGTTCTGTCCTTGCGCTGCAGATGGCGCCTTCTTGCTATGCACTCATGTGGCCTTTCTTCTGTGCCTGCATGTGCGGAAAGAAAGAAAGAGCTCTCTCATGTCTTCTCTTATAAGAACCTTAATCCTGATAGAGCAGAGACCCAACCTTACGACTTTGGTTAGCCATACTGTTTAATTACAGGCCCTGTCTCCAGATACAGCCACACTGGGGGTTAGAGCTTGAACATGTGAAATTGTTTTTGTTGTTGTAAATTAAATGTGAAGGAGCAACTTTGAGGAGTATTCTAAAACCCAAACTTAGATCTGAACTAGGTCTGCGTTACTGGGGGTATGAGCAGCAGCAGCGTTCAGTACTGATTTTTGTAACGTTTAGGCCATGCATGATTATCGATACTAGCAAAACATTCTTGGGCTCCTACAGCAATTTAAGAAAGGATTCCCATTTAAACATAGAAAAGTTTTCCTCCAGAATGATGAATACACGTCGTAAATTGGAAAAATAGAACATAGAGGTACTTATCCCTTCCACCCCATCAAGCCAACATCCTTTTCCACAAATGGCCCTGTTCTTAAGTAGAGAGTCCTAGAAGCCAGCTGGCCATGTTATGAGTAGGGAGAGTGCCTGTCCTGTATTGTAATGCTACAGGAGTCAGAAATAGTGGCTGTAGGCTCTCTCTTGCATTAGCACAGGCTCGGAGCTCAGTTACTGTTTTTCTTTCCAGAAAGCATTCTTATCCTGGTGAATCCAGTGGCACACAAGTGTCTTTCTTTCTGTAAGCAGTGAAACATCTTCATAACAAATTACCTTTTATGGATGGAAACACACTGGAATCGGAGAACGAACAGGCTTTGAGTCCTTGCACGGTGGACACATGCTGCCGACCCTGTGTCTCTCAGGGGTCTGTCCTGGCATCTTTGAAGAAGGACTCTAGGATTGTCATAAGGGCAGTTTCAACTTCACTCCTTTCTTTTTTCTCCCGTTTCTCCCACCCTGACATAGCTGCTGAAACAAAATATGGGAGTACCTTCACACAACAAACCTCAGACATTACTCAAACACTGTCCACACTTGGAACAAAAGCTCATACGGTCTCCATAAAACTCCGAAGTGTTCCATAGGCTCTGTGCTGCTCTCATAGCACGGATTGTGGCCCTTTGGTTTCCTATAGGCTTTTTGTTTTTTCAATTCAACAGTGAGCTCCTCAAAGTAGGTTTTTCTGTGATCTCTTTATTGCCAATGAGCAGAATAGCGCCTGCTGTGTCATTGAATGAATGAAAAGGGAAGCAGACCTACGGGCCAGCACAGTTTTGATCCTCACTGACTCGAATAATCACTGTCGTCCAGAAGAACAAATGATACCCTCGACAATTTTGGCAAAGAGCCTTATGAAATAGGATTATGAAAAGGCCCATTACTAATTAGTGTTAAATCACAGTTAGAGTTAACGTCCAGCTGCAGCTTTGAGCCGCATATGCCGGCAGATTCTGCACAAGGCAGCGGTCTCTGCAGCCCATTCAGAGTACAGCAATCTTGACATCATCCTGTGCATTCAGATCACCCGATGCCAGGGGACTTGGAAGAACAAACGTGTTTTCTCCGTTTCCTTTGAACAATCTGCATACACCCTTGGATCTGAGCAGGGGGCAGTTACAATTTTCATCCTCTTAGCTGATCATCAGGATTGTAAATTCACTGTGAACTCCTGGGGCGGCGGCTGTACAAGTTCCCCCTCCAAACTGATGGAGCTCGCTGCCTTGCCGTTTATATACCACACAGGCTCTGTCTCAGAGGGGCTTCAAGTCGACACTGTGGGGAAAGACGCTAGGAGAGGCGAGGTGACTTGCTCGGGCCACATGGCTGATCGCTGCTCTGAGGTTCCAGCCTCCGTGTCTCAGCTCCAAGCTGGCTCTCATTCCACTGATGGTGGTTAAAAGACGCCGACTTTCAGCAATTCCAGAAGTTTATCATGTGCATTTAGAGGAAGCAGAGACTTAATTATGCAGTCTTTTGATTCCTTAAGCTGCTTCTATTTAGGGCTCTCTTGATCCGCTTCCAGATCTGCTTCCAGAATAAAACCTTTTCCACATTTAGTCACCAAGACGTAGGTTCACAGATCCCTTGCTTTTGTGTGATGGTGATACCTCCAAAGCACTATTTAAGGACAGAGTTTCTCAAGGTTCATGGGGGCCGGGGGGTGCAGGATTCATTTACCAACATACTGGACAGTAGATTATGCAGTCTGTTTGATAGTTCCTCTTTTCCAAACTAGAGTTTATTTTTATTGTAAGAAAATATGTATTCTAATAGTAAATGAGGGACATGAACAAGCCTTTAGTATAGTCAGAAGAATATTTAACATAAGAAGGTAGATATTTCATAGATCAGTTTTTCTCGGGAATCCTCAAAGTAGCCAACAGTCCACTTGAAATATTTTTTTTATTTTAGGGCTGAATCCTGTCTGACAATAGTCCCTTTTTAGGGTCAGCATAGCTGGATACCAGACTGTTCATTTCTATGTGTCTACCACTTCTCAACCATTAATGTTTGATGCGAGGCATCCGGAAGCACAGTGCTATATCATACCATTTTCACTGAAAGGAAAGCCCTCCTTTGAATGAACAAAGCAAGGATTTCTATTCATAGTAAGACTGAAATGTATGTAATAATTGCTTTCCTAATTCCTTTTGGTATTGATTTGAATTTCGAATACATGCAGTTTTCCCTATACTAATTTCTTATGTATCTTTTTCCTTCTTTGTTATGGAAAAAGAAGTCAATGGATCAACTCTCTGGTTGTATATATAGTATATATATAATATGAAATATATATATAGTTGTGTATATTTAGTATATAGTATATATAATAGAAAATATATAATATATAGTGTGTATTTTATATATATTGCATGTATTTATTTTACATATGTGTGTACACATTTTACATTTGTGTGTACACACACACACACATAAAGTTTGGATCTTTTCACGGATCTGATTTCAGTATACTGATTTCAGTATATTTTCAGGCAGAGCTCTTTTGGGGGGAGTTCCTCCCTCCCTTGTCCCCAGAATAACATCTAAATTTGATTACATAGTTTGTCCTTGTAGGGATTTCTTCCCTGCACTTTATTTTTCCCCCTTTACTTTTTGAACTTAATCCACTGACTCGGCTTTTTCTGCCCTCTGAGGAACCTGAGAAAATACTGAGCTCAATAGACATGTATTCAAAAGGTTTCCATGCTGATTCTGAGAAGTAGCTTTTGTAACACTTTACAACAGATTTCGAAAGGTTATTCAGAAGAGAGGTTTCAAGATGTTTACAGTGAATTCAGTGAAATCAGACTATTGTCAAAAAAGCAAAATAAATATTGCATTAAAATACATCAATATATGTAGACTAGAAAGTATTTTAGAGCATTATGTAAGTTTTGCAAATGAAAAAAGATCTGCTCTGTGGTTAGACTGAATTATTTATTTTTTAAAGATTTTATTTATTTATTTGTCAGAGAGAGAGGGAAAGAGCACAAGCTGGCAGAGTGGCAGGCAGAGGCAGAGAGAGAAGCAGGCTCCCCGCCGAGCAAGGAGCCCAATATGGGATTTGATCCCAGGACACTGGGATCATGACGTGAGCCGAAGGCAGCTGCTTAAGCAAATGAACCACCAAGGCGTCCAGACTGAATTCTTAATAGTTAACTATTATGACCAAAGTAGTATCTGTCTTCCTGGAATGTCTATCTATTTTCCCATCTGAGAGGTGCGTTTCATAGATTTTGACATTCTAATCAAGAGATCTTCCCCAAAGGAATCAAATCAAGTCATCCTACCAAATAATCAGAGACACTCTGATGACCCAGTGAGGCTACAGTAATTTCTCCAGAGAAAGTCATTCATTTTCTTCTGCCTCTTCTTTCTGAATCAGGTTATACTTGATTTGCCCAACACTTTCGGAAGTTGGCATTTGATTTCACTGGTGTTTGGCCTGTGTCCCCACTTTGATCCTTTAGAGAGTACTATTGTCTGTGGAAGTTCAGTAGAGGGCCTGCCCCTGAGGAAATGCACAGTGTGGAAGGCAGACTGCAGAGGAAAGACGGTAACTGCTTATTTTGTAGGTTGGAAACTGCTAGGTTCTCCTGACAGTGGCACACAGAAGTGATGCCGGGCACTGGAGCCTGTCCAGGAATTGTCCAGTCGTGCTTTAGCAACAACTTATACGTGGTTGTCAATGGCATCTTAATCCCAGCATGTTAAATGGGTAATATGTAACACAGGTTGTTGGGAGTTAGTTTCCCGTGACAGGAAGATATGTATCCCCCTCTTGAGTGATAAAAGAGTGTTTCCTAGTATACGGAAATTCAGAAACTGGGATGTGAAATGACCCGCTTAGCCATTGTAGAATGCACTTTTACGTGGGGAAGGGTCTGCTGTGCCAATAAAAAGCCAGCACAAGAGATCAGATCCAGCCTTCTGGATTTATGATTCCATCAGATGAGGCTGACTGCTGGCAGTCACTGAGTGGCTTGTTACGGTAATCCTACACCAGGAAGACTTTCTCCATAGGCTTCTGGGAGTGGGAATGGGGTGTGGAGTCAAGAATGTGCCTGGTGGGGCCTCAGTCCCTTTATTCTAATGCAGCTGACTTCTCCCAAGTTATTTGCAGAGAAGGCCTCAATATGGCTCTTCACCCTGGTGAGAAAACTATGAGAGAGTTGGATTTGGTTGCTTTGGGAAACTGAAAGGTCTCTGTTTTGGGGTTCCTGGGCCATTCTACTTGGCACATTCCTTTTAGAAGGGTGTTTTTAATTGTGAACCAGCAATTCTGTGGAGGTTGACAAACATTAATGAAGCTTAAACAATGCTGAGAGAGAGAGAACTTTAAAAAATTCGAAGAAACATCAAGACAAGTCTGTCATCAGGAAAGACTTGCAGCAAATGTAATTATATGAGGATGTATCTGATGCTGAAGGGTAAGCTGGCTTTACCAAACAGCATATAAAACACGTGAATTTCCAGTTTTTGAGTAAATTTTATTAAACAAACCTATCAATCTCTTTCTGGAAGCACAGGCACCTTGGTATTTTCCATGGTCAAATATCCATATCCCATAAATAAGCTTGCCACTGATGCCATAGAACTTCCAATTATCCAGGTATTTTTTCATTTTGTCCAAATCCCTTTCAGAAAAATACGACCAATTTAGAAAACTGCTACTTTTAGTGGTAGGATTGAATAGTCAGGTGTGTTCTAGACTGTCAAAGATACAGCTGATTAATTTTGATTAAAGAGGATCAGAGATGCATTTATTTTATTTCTTTATTTTCAGAGATGCATTTAATGCCACACCAGAATAAAATCAAACTAATGTGAGTGACCAGGGCTACGATAAAAGACAAACTACAGCCATTCATACAGCAACAAAAGTGGTTATTTTAAATGGAGAGCAGGGCCAAAGGTATTCCTTTATTGAGATATAAAAATACTTCTGTAAACTAAAAATTGGAGATCACATCTTTAAAATATGGGGCAGTGAAATCATTAAAACTTAGACAAATGGAAGACGACTTGGGAAAAAAAAGACATTATGAAACTTGAATTGCTAGTTTATAAAAGAAACTAATCACCTTGTCCTGTGACTTCAACTCCTTCCTCAAGGATCAGCTCTGTCCTCACTTTCTCCATTGTCCTCCTGTCCTCCAGCTCCTTGCGATCTCTCCTTTCTCGGTACTCCTATACCATGTACCACCGTCACATTTTTTTCAATATTTACTCTGTGTTGCCTTGCAGGGTTATATGTAGTCAATAGATGCCCTGTCTTCATGCTTTGGCTGTTAAGCTATTAAAGATAGAGAAATACCTATTATCCCATACCTCCAACTGTTCTTTGCACTCTAGAACTCCAGTGACATTTGTTGATTGAATAAGTAATACTATTGCAGGGTTCATTGATTCAAAGCAATGTGTGCTGCTTCCCTTTCTAGTAGTAGAGCCTGATGCCCATGGAGGAGTATGCAGTGAGGGGAAAGTAGCAGGAAAAGAGGTATCTGATTTATTTTTTTAAAAATTCTGATAATTATTAGGATAGTTGTGAATGTAGACTTAAGAATTTGCAAAGATTACACTTTTGAGAAATTAGAAAACTCTTTGCAAAATTAAACATGAAAAATTCAGACTTGCTATTGGATTACTGTGAGCAAATACATCTTAGCTGGTTAAAACTTGTCCAACAATAGTAAAGGGAAATGGCAATATTTGGGATTCTCCAGGGGGCACTTGAATTCTTTCTTCGCTAGAATTAGACATGCAATTTAGAATAAATCTTTAGTTGTGTTGGTGAAGGAAGAGGGGGAAAGCACGTTCCAAACACATGGCTCCTTCACTCTTAAACAACTGTTGGCATAAGTGGGCCATAGCTTCCACCCAATTCAAAAATAAAAGTGATCCTCTTTACACTTGTAGGCAAGAGACCTCTATACTCGTTCCTAGGGGATGTTCTAACATCTCCCTTTGTAAGGACTAGAAAGCCAGCTTCACGTTCCAGTGTATGATCTTGTGCATGTGAGTTTATCACAGTGCCTCTGTTCATACGTTTATAAAATGAAATTAACAGTAGCCAATAAATATCCATGGAGTACTTCTTATGTGCCAGGCACTCTTCCAAATGCAGAATATCTAGGAGTGAATAAACCAGATATTTCCCTGTCCTCATCTAGTACCCACCTAGGATCTAGTACCCACCTAGGATCTAGTACCCACCTCACAGATTTGTTGTATAAAGTACATACAGACTCTCCCACATGAGGTTTTAGTGAATGTTAGTGGTGATGGTGCCAAAGATGATGGAGATGAAGATAGTGATAAGGACGCATTTCAGAAATGGCAGTACCAGACGGATGCCCATGATTCTCTCCCAAAATTCTAATGGGAAGAGGAGGTCAGGTTAGAGTCTCAGTATCAGCTGTCTGTCAATCACTGGTGGTAAGAAAGTAAGAGAAATGTTAGCAAAACACCTCACTCTAATCTCTGCAGAAGATAGAATCCCCCTCTTGTAAACAACATGTAATAGGTAATGGCCAGGAATTCCTTACACAGCAGTAAACTATGCTGAAAATTGCAGAAATAAACATTGCTACACTTGCCCTGAGTAATGTTGAGTTTTCCCAAAGGAAATGCCTACTTTCTTCTTTTAACACAAAACAATAGCCATGTATACCTCTTTCTACATTCCACACATTTGGGCGCCTGGGTGGCTCAGTGGGTTAAAGCCTCTGCTTTCGGCTCAGGTCATGATCTCAGGGTCCTGGGATCGAGGCCCACATCGGGCTCTCTGCTCGGCGGGGAGCCTGCTTCCCCCCCCCCCTCTGCCTGCCTCTCTGCCTCCTTGTGATCTCTCTCCCTCTGTGAAATAAATAAAATCTTTAAAAAAAAATAAATAAAAATACATTCCACACATTTAACATAACTTCTGTTCGGGTGAGCTCCCAGTGAGGTCTCTGACACTGGAGGAAATGATTTGGCTGATGATACATATTAAGAGAACAGGCAGGAGTTGGGATGTCAAGTCCAGTTCTTGGCACTTTTCGCTCGTGGGTTGCATTTCTGTAACCTAGGTTAATGGGCAACATCCATGTTCTGTTTTGTAATGTGTGCTAAGTAAGGTTAGAATTAGCCAATGTAATTTGATCTAAAAACTCGCACTTTAACTGTAGGTTCTAAACTTATGCTGAATTATATCTATTGAGTTTGACTGTCCAAGCATTCTGCTCTCCATTGAACTATTCCTCCCAAACAACCCCCGTGGCTGTAGAAAGAGTTACTACCCAAGTGTGTTTGCCTTAAAGGGTGACATTTCGGGAAAGCATTAGAAAAAATGTAAAGAAAAGCTTTCCTATCTGTGTCTAGTCTTAACCCAGTAGTTTTGTAAACCAAGAGCTAAGTTCTTTCTCTTATTTAGAACCTGAAGCTAAAGTTGCGTTGCACTTTTAGAAGTGAAAAGCAATATTTTCTTTGATAAAATTTTTAATTTCACCTGCCTTTAACATTAGGACATCTCTGAAGGACTTATTTAAAAAAAACAATACTATTTGCATCTATTCATCTGCTTGTGAAAGAATGTAATAAAGGCCACTGGCATGTGAAGAAAGAGAAATATTGCTTGAACAAGCTCATTCCACTAGTCAGATCTATTAAAGAAAAGGTGAGCTAATATCTTTCTTTTTTATAATATTCCCTGCAAGAAAAAGTTGCTCATTTTGTTCATGTTTGACATTTCATAAAAAAGGTAAAATTCGTTTTTAATGAAAAATATTTCACGGGCTTATTAATTAAAAGAAATGCAAGGAGAAAGATCCATCATTTAAAAAAAAAGAGCAACTCATGAATAAGAGAAAGTCTGCAGTCAAAAATATAGCTCAGTGAAATCCTCTCAGGGTTGCTGGCTGGCAGGGGAGCAATGTGACCCCAACCCTATATCCTGGACGGCACCCTTGGGTCACCTCTGTCACCTGGGCATGAGACGCTTTTGCAACAAAGCTTTGTTAAACTTCGAATAGTAGTCCCTTGAGCTTAGTGCTTGAATCTTTGATTATACATCTTATTTTTGGCCCATTGTTCTCACCAAATTGTAAACTACTTGAAGCGAAAGATTGTGAATAATGTAGTCATAGCACCTAGAGTAGGATTTTGTACTGTAATGTTCATAAAATGTTGGGCAGGTGAGTGAATCAATATATGAATGCCTCCTATTTACAAGAGGACTGAATATAGTTATTATTACGTGCATTTATGTACCCCTAACATAAATAATATTTCTAGGAAAAGGTTAAAAAGGCTAGAATTGTTTAATTTGTTGAAGAGAAGTTAATGCTATAAAAAAAATCTTCAGCAGAGCACAGTCATGAGAAAATTGTAGCATATATTTTCCCTTTGGTGAGTTCATACTTTCCTCTCACCTCCTGGAACTTCTAATCTTTCTCCATCCCCACTCTCTACAAACCTCATTCTCCACACAGCTTTTTGGAGCTTAGAAATAGCCACTTGTCTGCCAAGTTTTACATCCGTCTCTTGGGGCATTGTGGAGGTATGAAGGACCCAAGATAAGACTATTCCTATGTCTAGCCCATATTTGGAACTGAGAGATCAAAATATGATTATTATTATTATTAAGAAAGCTGATGGGAGGATAAATGGCTTCAGGACGTTATCAAGTGGACTTTCCACATGTTAGCCCTCAGGCAGGTGTATTTACCATCCAGGCACTGGTCTGGCTGGGAAACTAAACCTCTTCCCTAATATGGCAGAATCTTCTTGGATACACACACACCGGCCAAACGCTCCATCTCTGCAGGAAGGATTCTTCAGAAAGGGGAGAGGAAATGGATAGGCTCAGCTTCTTTTTCCAACCTCACTAACCAGAGAGATGGCTCCTCTTCTGGGGAAAAGGAAGTGAACGATGGAGGAAAATATTAGAAATATTAACCCAGAAGTAACATCATCTGGATATATAATGAGGGGAGAATAAGTATTCTGCCCTCATAAGTGCAAGTGGAATCATAGTACTTACGAATCACTTATAACATACAGGCATAACATCCGCATGCATAAAATATATAACATAATGTACAACATTTGTATACATTTATCACATGTATAAAATTCATAATACATATAAATACATAAAAATACACATATATGTATATAACATTTCACAATATAATGCACATATTACATATGTCTGTTTACACTTTAAAAGTCTGTGCAATCTCTACCAATGGAATTGCAGACAAAGGGATTATGGCCTGAAGGATTGCAGGTAACATGGAGGAGTTGCCTTGTGGCCAGACATTTTGGGGGATGATTTAGATCAGACCATAGGGAAAAGTGAGGATTGTGGACTAAGGACACCAGAATCACTTGGATGTTTTTATCATGTTGCAGATTCTTGGGTCTCACTTCTGGTCCTGAACCATAGTTAGCAGTTATGGGGGGTAAGGATTCACTCCAGGTGATTCACGTCAGCAGGACTGGAAGGCCGTCCAGGGCAGCAACTGCCTGACCTTCACGTGTCCAGGGGATGGTGATCACCTAGCCTCCCCCACCCCTTAAAGAGAGGGAAAATGGCTCAGCTCTAAGGTGATTTTGATTATGAATGAAGCTGTCCTGACAATAAGGGTGACCAGGCCAATGGATGTTCTGTATGGAAATTGTGAATAGTTCCAGGTATGCAGCATTTTCTACCTAGAGATTCCTGGCACTCACATCCATGCTGGGACATATGATCTGTATGGGAAACAGGGGTAATATCGTCCAGTCAGTATGTCTTCTCATGGACTTCTGTGATAAATACCCTAACCCCTCACCAATGCTCAGCCTCCATTCAGTCTTTATTCCGAGGGTCTCTCTGGCCCCTTGCTTTGAACCAAAGTCCCTCTTCCAGGGATTGTCTAAATAAAAATAAGGAAAACATATGTAATTAGTTCTCTGAATGTTTTAAACCGTATATCATATAGGTATTAAATTCGTACTTGTTCACACAGCTGATGAACTTGGGACTTTTGAACACCCCATACAGTGTCAGATATTCTAAGGAAAGACTGCTTTTGTTGGAAAGCCAGACTCTGCTTAACATTAATTTTAGGTTAAAGTTGCCTTTTCCAGGATGGCAACCTCTTGTGGTATGAAGATAGCATGTTACTCTTTCGAAGTAGTTCAGCTGCTGCTCTGACAACACAGGACCGAAGTGAGGGGGACAGATGACGTTTCGAGACTTTCCACCTCATGAGCTTGTGATCTACGTAGATAAACTGAGTCACCCGCCACTGACTTGATGTGCCACACAGGATAACTTGTGTGCATTAAAAGCCAGGAGATTTGATCTTCACTCTTGAGGGTAACTTGTGTAATGTCAGTATCCTATGGGGAAGCAAAGTGGTAAAGAACTCTCTCTGCTAGACTCCAGTCAAAACCAAACTGTAGAGGCAAAGACCAAATTGAAGAGATCTGCTGATATGTTCTCAGAAGGATCTCCCTGGTTTCTCATCCCATTTTCCTTCCTTCTCCCTTTTTGTTACACCTCTGGCAACAGTCTTTTGGGTTAGAGGTGTTCTGAAAGCTATGTTTTACTTGTTTCAAAGATTCCAATTCTCCAGCTCATGGTAAAAAGCATATGGTGTGGAAAGAGAGCCCTTGCTGTTTTAGCCATTTCTAATCAGGGGAGGTTTTCTCAGAGGCCTCTGAATGATTACTTGGGTGAGTGACTGACCATGATTTCTGACTATAGTGTGAAGGTTGGTGCCAGTTGTCAAGGAGAGTGGGTTTTCATTTAGTTATTCTGCTTGTTACGTCAGAGAATATAACCGCATGTGGTTATACTTCCTTTGCCAAAGATATGGTCAAGATATGAAAAGCTCTTTTTGTCATTCTTTAATATCCCAGACCATAATAAATTCCCTCTCTTCCTCTCTCCTCTCTCTTTCCATATATATATATATATATTCCATATATATTATATATATATTATATATATATATATTATATATATATAATGTGTTTTTTTTTTTACTTGATTTGAAGTCAGGAAGTCCATTTGGTAGTATTCTGAGACTATCCGTGATAATATGTAAAAAAATTGTTGACTAGCAATTAGAAAATCTATATTTTAATCACAGTAGCATTTCTTATTTCTTTTTTCCTTGGGTGACTGACCACCTTAACCTCTTGTGCCTCAATATGATTATATTAAAACTGGAATAATTATAACATCAGATACTTCCATAACAGAGTTTAGAAATCTATTGAAAATGCAGTCTTTTTATGTTACTTCAGGAAACAGATCATTGTCTCCATTTTATAAATGAGAAAACCAAGTCCTAGAGAAACAAAGTAACTTGCTAATATCTCTCAGTGTTAAATGGCAAAGTAACAGTCCTGGAACCAAAACCCAAATCTTCAGAAAGTTGACTGATTTTGCTTTTATGAATGTGTCTTACAGAGCTCAAGGAATTATTGAGAGCAATAAGTGAGGTAACAACAGAAGATTTTTTTTTTTAAAGATTTTATTTATTTATTTATTTATTTATTTATTTATTTATTTATTTATTTATTTACATGACAGAGACAGTGAGAGAGCACAAGCAGGGGGAACAGTAGAAGGAGAGGGAGAAGCAGGCTCCCCGCCAAGCAGGGAGCCTGACATGGGGCTCGATCCCAGGATCCTAGGATCATGACCTGAGCCGAAGGCAGATGCCCAACCATCTGAGCCACCCAGGCGCCTCAGCAGAAGGGTTTTTTAAAAAATCAGTAGTTACACAAATGTAAATTAATATTTAGTAAAGTGGAATTTTCTTTACAAAGATATCCTTCAATATTCTTGCTTTTCTCTTTAGTTCCCTGAGGTTAGAAGAGTTTAAAGCTGATACGGGATAAAGAAATTATATAGAGACATACCTTTGGATGGCAGTTCAAGAACTTAATTCTTTATTGCTTTGTTGAATTGCCATCCCGAACCAGGCTCTTCTGTGGGATAAAAATCACACTGACGGCTCCTACGTATATGGGGTGCTTTGCAAGCACCTTTCTCATCCTGGATAAGAGAGCTTTCTTTCAAAGCCTATATCATTCAGCAAATTTCTAGTGGCTTCCACAGTTGTGCTCAGTAGAAATGTTAGCCACTGTTTTTTTTTGTTTTTTTTTGTTTTTTTGTTTTTTTAAATGTTAGCCACTGTTAAACAAGTACCTGTCATTGCTTACCTTGAAGCCACCAAGAATTTTCCATGTGAAAAAACGATTTCTTTTCAGATGGAGCCCTGCCATTCACAGCTTCTGTCCTTGTGATTTTTGATGATGGCCTCACATTTGAACCCAACTAGATTTTCTTTGCAATGTCCTGACGCATATACCCTATTCTTCCTGAGTGTCAGTCACTCAGGCTTTTTACTGCGTCTTATCTACCGTGGAGGATGGTTGCTTAGCTCCTCATGATGCTCCACAATATGTGGATTTCATGTATATCACATATACATGAAATATACCCTCCAAATTGGGTGGAAATCAGTCTGTTTTTGGTGATGTGGTGGTAGATTGAAACAGATAATTTGATTCATATAAATTTAGAAACATGTAACAGCAAGTTTGGAAGATGTAAGTTCTAAGTTCAGCTTGGATGGTGTGGTGTTTCCCTACCAGCGTGGTTTCACAACGGACTACAGAGCTTTCTCAAGACAAAGGGACTGCTATAGATTGAATGTGTTCTCTGACCCCCAAATTCATATGTTGAAATCCTAACCCTAAGGTGAAGCTATGAGGAGGTGAGGCTTTGAGAGGTGAATAGGTCCTAAGAGCAGAGCCCTGATGAACAGGATTAGTGAGTACCTTTATAAAAGAGGCCGGGAAAGATCCCTTTGCCTCAGGCTCTGTGATGGCACAGAGAGAAGGCACCCTCTGTGAACCAGAAAACAGCCCTTCTGCAGACACGGAATCTGCTGCGTGAGCTCTTGGTCTCCTCAGTCTCCAGAATGGAGAGAAATAAATTTCTGCTATTGGTAAGCCACTCAGTTTATGAAATGTTTGTTATAACAGTTCAAGCAGATGAAGAGAGCTGCATCCAACCAACAAATATGTGTTGAGTGACTACTATGTGACAAAAAGTGGCGATGGAATGAAAAATAATAGTAATAAAGTAAAAATCCTCTTTTTAGCATCAGTTTCATTCTGAGAATTAAATACCAAGATAGAGGGTGGAATTGAATGGAACACATCTAGGGAATTTGATCCTCTGTGGATACAGGCAACACAGCAAATAAAGTGGTAAAGGGCCATCCCAGCCCCTAGCTGGACATCTGCAGGTAAAGGCGGGTTTGTGTTTTGAGACTGATTTCTAGCTTTCACCTTGACAGTCAAAGCAGGGAATCTTGGAGTGCTGCAGGCAGTGTTTTTCCACCCAGGCTGCCTGTTAGAATCACTCCCGGAGCTTTGAAAAAAAAAAAAGTCTGATGCTGAGCCTTACCCTAGAGATTCTAACTTAAATTAGTTTGGGATAGGCATAAGTATTTTTTTTTTAATGTTCTTGGAGTGATTTTAATGCACAGCCATGGTTGAAAACTACTGTACTAGATTAGTGATTCTAAAACTGTGCAAGAATCCCCCCCGGGGTGGCAGGGGTTGCAGTGGGGGGGGGTGTGGAAGGGTGGAGGGAATTGGTTAAAATTTAGATTCCTGGGGCAGGTGTTCAAAGATTCTGGTTTGGTTGGTCTGAAGTGGGACCACGGAATCTACTCTAAATGATTGTAATTTGGATGCTTCATGGAAAACACTTTGAGAAACACCCCTTGTGAGCGTTAAGTATTTGTAATCTCATCTGCTATCTTGTGGGAACCAGACTAGAGATTTCAGTTCACTAAAAATGAGTATTTAAATGCATCTTTCTCAGATAGCTACAGGAAACAAATGTAGTGATTTATTCCTTCTCGTTTTTAAAAAATGTCTTGCCCTTCTCCATCATCTATAAAATTAGATACTTGTTGTGCAAGAGCTTCTCACCTTTTCAACATAGACTCATTCTATGAAATCTTTAGGAGTTTCTGCTTTCGGTTTTCATAAAAATTGAGTTATTTTTATTCACTTTTAGGGTTTTTGCTTAACTCATTTTTTGTGTTGACCTATTTCTATTAAAGCCTGATAACAATACCTAAAAGAAATGAGGATCTTTCATAAATCTCAAATAAGCTGAATCATACACTGTAAGGTACTTTGTGCTGTTTTGCTACTTAGGACATTAGCTACCCTAAAGCTTCCAATATATGTTGGACACTCGTCATGCCACCAGTTTCGAGGTGTTTTTTTTTTTAAAGATTTTATTTATTTATATGACAGAGAGATTACAAGTAGGCAGAGAGGCAGGCAGAGAGAGGAGGAGGAAGCAGGCTCCCCACTGAGCAGAGAGCCCGATGCGGGCCTCAATCCCAGGACCCTGGGATCATGACCTGAGCCGAAGGCAGAGGCTTTAACCCACTGAGCCACCCAGGCGCCCTCGAGGTGTTTTTTAAATGTAATCCTACCAGGCCTTTGAAGAGAATATTACTGTCCCATTTAAAATTTTTTTTCAAAATTTTAAATTTCTTTTTTAGAGAGAGAGAGAGATCACAAGTAGGCAGAGAGGCAGGCAGAGAGGAGGAAGCAGGTTTCCCACTGAGCAGGGAGCCTGATGTGGGCCTTGATCCCAGGACCTTGGGATCATGACCTGAGCTGAAGGCAGAGGCTTTAACTCACTGAGCCACCCAGGCACCCCCCATTTTATAATCCAGAAAACTGAGATCCACAGAGGCTAAGATTAAGTTGATCCTCAAGGCTGTAACCCTGAGAAGCAGCAGAAATGGACTATACACCCCAGAGTCTCACTTTGAGGCTGGTGGTCTTTTCTTACACTAAACTGTCTTCAGCTACAGAAAATTTTTGCAGAATTATCAACTTACAGTGCTTTTCATTTAAGCCACTAAGGCTATTCTGTCTTTGCACAGGTATTTATTAAAACACAATTGCATAGAGTGTTGTAAAATAAAAGCCAAAACCCAAATTGTCTTACAGCCTAAAATTTTGAGCCTAAAGTGTCTTTCTCACTTTCTCTTTCTGTCTCTCTGACAATACATTTAAAGAACAAATCATAATAAGTAAGCTGCAAATGCCACTCATGGGGGTACATCCTCCCCGGGCATTTCATTACCATGGGGCGAGGAGAAGGGACTAAAACTCAGGTCCTACAAGAGCCCAGAAGAGATGCCAGAGCTTTTACAAGCTGAAATATGGATAACTCAATCTTCATTTTAACTGAAAGTTGGCTTCGTATGTTCAGTTGATTAAAAGAACGGAATCATGGTGTGCTAGCCGTTCACCGTCTCCCAGCGGCCTGTACCCCCATTTACAGAGCCTGCATTAAGTTAGAAGGTCACTCCATCTGCACTGTCATGAGCTTTCCCTGAAAGCTTTTCCTCCCATCCCAATCTAGCCTGTTAGTAGAGCAGGTTCTTGTATTGTCAGTCATCCTCTCATCAGAAAATACAATACAGTCTTTTTTTTTTTTTTCCTCCTACTTCTGAAGCATTAAGTACCCTAGCAAAGTTCTTAAGGAATAGATGCAAACCACTTTATCCATCAGGACATTTGTTTTGCAGGGAAAGCTCTATCCTGAGTCATTTACCTAACAGTCGAAATAGTGGTGTAAGACTATAAAGCCCTTAAAAATGTAACAGAGATGTCCTTTACATTATAAGCATTTTCCTTTTTTTGTTCATACTCAAAGAAATCAAGGCATATGTTTAAATGACTTCTACTTAAAAATAAGATGTATCTGGAAATTAGCAGATTAAGTTTAGTAAAGTAAGTAATAAAAGCCAGAAATGAAGCTATTAACAGCTTCCCATGAATTCTTTGTTTTAAATTGCTGCACGGAGAGCTCATCGGTTGGTATTGCTGTAAAGAGACAAGGGGAAGGCTTCACACGTTAGTGGGTATTAATTCCATTCTTAGCAAGTATTATCCAAAAGTGATTCCTTGACACTAAACAATCAGCTGCGTGATGTAGAGTTGACTCAACTTCATTTCCACCTCCATATTAAATATTTCTTATTTTATGCATAGCCTGCCAAAATAGATGAATAACAAGATAAGCTTAATAAAAATAAACAAATGAAGAAAATCAGAATGAAGTGCAAACATATTTATCCTTTTGGGATTACAGCTCTTCTTTGTCATGTTCTTCTCTGAACTAGCTTCACAGAACAGGGAAGTCTTTATCAGAGTGGGTGCCCTGTTAGAAAACCAGCAGGGGAGCAAAATGGGATGGGAGCTGGTGAACAAGAAAGCTCAATAGATGGAATAGTAGGCAGGCAAGAGGTACAACTGCATTATTAATATTGAGTTTCTGAGATTAGGTAAGACAAGCACACCTAGACCCAAGGATGGACAATGGACAGATGGAAGACAATGGTAAGAACTGTATGTTTCTCTAGTCAAATATACTCTCACAGCCCATATGCACACCTTTTGTATACTGTGACCGCATGGTTGTTTAGCAAACATATGTTGATATCTTAGTCCATTCTGTCGCAGAGTGACCCCTGCTTGCTCTGGTATGCTCCTGTGGGTTTAAGCAGATCTGACTTGTTCAATGTGTGATGTCTAGGAATGGAAAGCAGTTTAACTGTTTATGTAGTCTGTTTGTCTGTCAAGAGAAGGGATTCTTGACACTGCTGAATCAGATGTTAAAACATTCCCATCCCACTCCTCCAAAAACACCATCTTACTTTGCTAAAAGGTTTACATTTAATTATGTTCTATGTTTAGAGGCTATTATAAAATACCCTTAAACTGTTGTCGTAAATCAAAGATAATGTTCTATTGGCAATCCTTGAGATACGCAGCAAATTTTCCTTCAATTCTTCTGCAGGTTTATATGACAAAGAGTAACACTCAGATCCCATGCCCTGGGCCATAGGAACATAAATCCTTGTCTGGTAGTAATGTTTGTGCAGAACTTTCTCATATAAGCCTTTCAGTCTGCACAACAGTGCTGTGAGTGCTGCTGGCAGGACTTCGGGATTTATAGTTTCAGTGAGTCACAGAATTCTCTATCAAGAGTTTGCTCTGTTCAGTTGGCAAATGTTGATGTTCAGTAGACAGTATCTTAGACATTCTCCAATACACCGACGTATAATTTCTTGTTTTTCAAATGCTGTGTTATTTTAACACTGCCTTCAAAACATTTCTTCTAAGAATTTCTAAATGCCTTAGCATAAAAAGGGAAAAACATTCCCCACACAAATGGTCTTCATCATTTTGACTAGAGATTCTGAGTCTGAGGTCCAGATGCAGGCTTTGAAGAATTCTATTAAACTTTTGAATAAGACTTACAATTTTTCGTGTCTTAGACAATGTGTCCTATTGAGGGAGATTTTTAAAGTTTTATCAGATTCCCCCTAAAATATGTAACCCTCAAACGATTGAGCACTTCTTCAGATCTAGTTAATAAGACAGCATGTACCACGCTGTCTTTGTCTATGCACCAGAGTGTAATTCGTATCAGAGGGAATGTTGACCAGAGACCTTATTTATTTCCACAGGTTAAAGATGAGTCCTGAATAACCGCATTGTCCCTAAAACCTACTTACAGATAAAGTCACCATGAATCTGTCTAAATTCTTTCTGAAACTTTTGCTTCTCCTCGAGTTATTCCCCCTTTCTGGCATGCCCCAACACCCTCTTCGGACTTCTCTTCCTCTTGAAGTCCTTTGTGATCTAATTAAAATAGCACCATTTCTAAAAACTTTCAGAGGGCCTCAGTCAGTTTCCCTCTCTCACGATGTGCATTCGGTTTTGCAGTACTTTTACTGAAGAGCCTCTTAGAGTTTGATTTGTGTTGAGGTTCTCTGTGGCTGTATGTTCCTAACTTGACTGCAAAAGAGACCAGGTTTTATTTAACATTGTTCATTCCATCAGGCACAGTGCTTGGCCCTCAATAGATACTTAAGAAATGCTTCCTGTTTAACCGTTGGATGAACGCTAAGTTGATACCAGATGTCCTCAGTATGATCAGAGCATCTCATAGGGAGATGGACACGAACTATGGTATCCATGGAATACTTACTTGGCAGGAACATTATTAGTGTGTGTAAATAATAGTAGGCAAGGTAAATTAAAGAAACCACAGTACTATATTTTAAAATATTTTCTTTTCCCTTTTTAAATGAAGCGATACACTCTCAGTCAGTAATGCTGACTACTGAGTCTCATTCACTTATAATGAGCTCTCTGTGGCACCAAGAAAGCTTAAATGTCCTGGGTATTTTGCTCTATACTCAAGTATGTTGAGTAACTCTTAGCAAGTAATAGCTATTAATAATGAATGCTGCACTTTGCAGATCCCACTTTTTAAAAATCTTCAAGCAGTGCTTGACAGGGACTCCTTTTTTTCTTTTTTAGAATCTATTTTCAGTAAGTCTGACTTCTCAACAATTAAGAATGTCATCTTTTATTAATTACCTCTTACCACACAGAATCACTTCCATTCTAGAAAACTCTGAATAGATTTATTTTAATAAAAGCTAATATTTATATAACACTGTAAAGATTACAGATGTAATTTTATATGCATCATTTAAGTTGACCCTCAGAACCACAGTGTGAGATAAAGGAGATTTTATCCTCCTCGTTTTCACAGATGAATAAATAGGCACAGAAGCTCCTTACCCCAGGCCATTTGCCCCAGGCCATTTACACACACGCCCACACCCACCCCCCCACACACCCCCATAAGTGATTCAGTAGGGGTAGAGGACACAGGATTCTTTCTTCAGGGGCAGTCGGTATTCATTCTACCACTTTGTGTTATCTCTAAGGTACACAAGATAATTGATTTATTCACTCAACAGATACACTGTGTGCATTTTTTTATGTGCCAGATTCTGTATGTTCTGGGCACTCAGCATACCTCAGTGAACAAACATATCAAGTTTCTGTTAAGATTAAATTCATGTTGGGAAAACGACAACAAAATATACTGTCTATAGTATATTACTAGATGATGATGATGATTGTGGAGGAAGATCAAGCAGAGGAAGGGAGTGGAGTATTTGCAGGGGGCTGCCGTGCAGTGGTCTAGAGGATAGCCAGGCCTCCTCCAAAATGGGATGCTTGAGCACAGAAGCACAGACCTGAAAGAGGCGAAGGAGCCGGGCTACAGATATTTAGGAGATACATGCAGAGGAAACAGCAAGTGCAAAGGCCCTGAAGTAAGTTTTCTTAGCATGTTTGAGGGAAGAAAGGAGGCCAGTGGGGCTGGACTGTGGTAAGCAAAGAAGAGAATGGTGGGAAATAGGGTCACAAGGTGAAGAGTCATATAGAGTCCCCTCTAAGGACTTTAGTTTCTATTCTAAATAAGAAGGGATGACATTAAAGGATTTTGACTAAAAGAGGAATATGACATGACCTGCATTTTAAAAGCTTCACTCTTGCCACCATCTTCTATATTGAGAATAGATTCCTGGAGTTGGGGGGGAGGGTGGAGAGGGAGAAGAGCAGAGGAGAGACCAGTGAGAAGGCTACTGCAACGACCCGAGCACTGGTGGCTGCCTTGCTTTGCTAGGGCACAGTTCTGGAGACCCAAAGTCTGAAATCAGTGTGTCAGCAGGGCTGTCCTGTGTTTGGCAGCTCCAATGAGAATAACAGCTTCTAGCTTCTGGGGCTGGCCAACAATCACTGCTGTTTCTGGGCTTGCAGATGCAGTGCTCAAGTCTTGTGGCCATCTCCTCCTTGCACGCCCTTACATCTTTCCACTATACATGTCTGTCTCTAAGTCTCATGTATGAGGACAGTCATCCAGGATTAGGTTCCATCCTAAAGACCCTATTCCAAATGAAGACTCTATTTCCAAATGAAGGCACATTCTGAGGTACTGGGGCTTAGTATTTCAGCATATCTTTTTGATAGACACAATTTAGTCTATAACAGTAGCTTAGACTAGAGTGGTATGAGTAGAAATAACGAAGAGTAGTATTTACTGAGTGTGTGTGTTTACGATATATAGTATAGCACAGTGACTATTACAAGTGCTTATTAATAGCTGTGATTATGTTGTTGCTAAAATTAACATGGCCAGATGATCACAATACCAACAACACTTGTCTGAATGATAATAAGCCCATGTTTCCTTAGGTAATGCATGAAGAAAATGGTATCAGTGAAATTGAGAAACCTCAGGCATCAAATACCTCTCCTCGGTTCAGTGGTCTCCAGGGTAACATCTGTGGTCCTGAGTAGTCCTGCCTCATTGTTCTCTACTGCCTGCTCTGCCTATAACTGGGGTCACTAGCATGCCTCTCCCCACCCAAATCACTTCCTGATTACAACTGCCCCTCCATCATTCCTGTCACCTCTTTATGTCACCAAAATCGATTTGATTATCCCAACTCTTCTTTTTATTATTTTTTATTTTTTAATTTCTCTTTCCTTTTTTTATTATGTTCAATTAGCCAGCATATAGTATGTCATTAGTTTTTGATGTAGTGTTCAACAGTTCATTAGTTGTGTATAACACCCCGTGCTCATCACCACACATCCCCTCCTTAATACCCACCACCCTTCCACCCCCTCCTTTCTGTAACCCTCAGTTTGGTTCCCAGAGTCCAGAGAGTCCCGTGGTTCGTCTCCCTCTCTGATTTCTTCCCATTCAGTTTTCCCTCCCTTCCCCTGTGGTCCTCCGTGCTGTTCCTTATGTTGCACATATGAGTGAAACCATATGATAATTGTCTTTCTCTGCTTCACTTATTTCACTTAGCGTAACCTCCTCAAGTTCCATCCATGTCAGTGCAAATGGTGGGTACTCATCTTTTCTGATGGCTGAGTAATATTCCATTGTATTTATGAACCACCTCTTCTTTATCCATTCATCTGTTTAAGGACATCTCGACTCCTTCCATAGTTTGGCTATTGTGGACATTACTGCTATAAATATTGGGGTGCTTGTGCCCCTTCTTTTCACTACATCTGTATCTTTGGGGTAAATACCTAGTCATGCAATTGCTGGGTAATAGGGTAGCTCTATTTTTAACATATTGAGGAACCTCCACACTGTTTTCCAGAGTGGCTGCACCAGCTTGCATTCTAACCAACAGTGTAAGAGGTTCCCCTTTCTCCACATCTTCGCCAACACTTGTTGTTTCCTGTCTTGTTAATTTTTCCATTCTAACTGGTGTAAGGTGGTATCTCATTGTGTTTTTGATTTGTATTTCCCTGATGGCTAGTGATGTTGAACATTTTTTTCATGTGTCTGTTAGCCATTTGTATGTCTTCTTTGGAGAAGTGTCTGTTCATGTCTTCTGCCTTTTTATTGCCTGAATTATTTGTTTTTTGGGTGTTGAGTTTGATAAGTTCTTTAAAGATTTTTGATACCAGCCCTTTATCTGCAATGTCATTTGCAAATATCAAAATACCGACTCTTCTTTTTGATCCCACAGTCCTTGTACTACAAAATCCTTCTCCCATTTTCAAAACTGAACATCATTAATCTTTGTTTCCTGCAAGACGTCTAATAGGGTCTTAGGTATAGGGGTTGGATATCAGCTCTAACACGTGTTGGCAAGATGTCTTCCCCAGTCTTGAGGCATATAAATCCAGCCTAGCCTGCTTCAAGGGCTTATATGCACTTGCCTTGATTTCTTTTCTTTTAAGTTCATACCACTTTATTCAGTTTCCCAGCAATGTAGCAAGTTTGCATTTTTTTAAAAGATTTTATTTATTTATTTGACAGAGATTACAAGTAGGCAGAGAGAGGAGGAAGCAGGCTCCCTGCTGAGCAGAGAGCCCGATGCGGGCCTCGATCCCAGGACCCTGAGATCATGACCTGAGCCGAAGGCAGAGGCTTTAACCCACTGAGCCACCCAGGCACCCGCAAGTTTGCATTTTCTTGCCACCAGCAGTGGATATTATAATTCTTCTTTTTTAATTAACATATAATGTATTATTTGCCCCAGGGGTACAGGTCTGTGATTCATCAGTCTTACACAATTCACAGCACTCACCATAGCATATACCCTCCTCAATGTCCATCACGTAGCCACCCCATCCCTCTCACCTGCCTCCACTACAGTAACCCTCAGTTTGTTTCCTGAGCTTAAGAGTTGCTTATGGTTTGTCTCCTTCTCTGGTTTCTTCTTGTTTCATTTTTTCCTCTCTTCCTCTATGATCCTCTGTCTTGTTTCTCAGATTCCACATATCAGTGAGATCATATGATAATTGTCTTTCTGATTGACTTACTTCACTAAGCATAGTACCCTCTAGTTCCATCCACCTCGTTGCAAATGGCAAGGTTTCATTTTTTGATGGCTGCATAATATTCTATTGTATATATATACACCACATCTTCTTTATCAATTCATCTGTCGATGGACATCTAGGCTCTTTCCATAGTTTTTTACTTGGCTTGGTTTCAAGTGAACACATGGTGTACACTGGTATATGGCTGCAGCACACAATATATTAGTTTATGGCTTCGAAAACTATCCTGTAATATAATAGAATACTAACTTTGTCATGGATATTCAAAACACTTCAATGCTTATTTTCTAAGTAATGACACTGAGGTTAAGGAGTAACAAGAGGCTTATTATTATTTTTTTAGATTTTATTTGTTTGATGGAGAGAGACACAGTGAGAGAGAGAACACAAGCAGCAGGAGTGGGAGAGGGAGAAGCAGGTTTCCCACTGAGCAGGGAGCCCAGTATGGGGCTCGATCCAAGGACTCTGGGTTCATGACCTGAGCTGAAGGCAGACACTTAAGCAGTGAGCTATCCATGAGCCCCAAGGCTTGTTGTTATTAATAATTACTTTTAATTTACAGAAATTGCTGTTAGATATTTGCTTTGATTCAGGAAACTGTGCTCTGCAATTGTTAGAAGATGACCAAGTCATCTTTCCTGCCTCAGAGCACTTTAGGTTTAATGAGGTAGAGAGATGCTGACAGATAATTTCAGTATTCTATCTTAAATTCTCTGAAAGATTGGAAGGTATTCTGGGAGCCCAAGTGTCACCAGAATATACAGATAGTTGTCTCAATATGCAGATAGCTAGATTTGGACAGTGGTGGGTATGCTTAATGTCTTGAGAGTAGAGGACTTCACTTAGGAAAAGCATATGATATGAAAAGAACATTGGGCCAAGGACTGAACTATGGGAAGCACCAGTGTTTGAAGAGTTAATTGTAAAAAGAACCCATTAGTGAGAGAGAAAGGGAGAACAATGGCGGTATTATGCACACGCTGGGGAAGCAGATTTACTGCAACAACGGAGTGGCCAACAGTGTCAAATAGAGAAAAAAGGTACAGTAAAATATGACTGAAGAATGACCACAGGATTTGTGTACATGGGGATCAATAATAGTGGCCAGAGAAAAAGAAAATAATTTTAGCATATGGATGGTTGGGACAAAAGCTAAGTTGTGTGGGTCTGCAACTGAATAAGTGTGTAAGTACTATCTATTTAAACCATTCTTTCAAGAAAACTGTGCCAGCCTGGGACCCAGCAGGAGATAAAGGGAAGACTCTTACTGGATAATTTGAGGAGGCTAAATAAAAGGTTTATATATAAACTGGGCAACTGACAATAGTTTCTTTATATAAGGAATAGTACTACCTACCCATGCACTAGTTATAGCACATGGTTACCACCCATTGGCCAAAAGAGCTAAGATGAAGGAGAGAGAAGAGGGTAAGGAGGTGAAGGGGAGAGACAGACCGACAGACAGACAGACTGTATAAAGAAGGTTGCCTGACAGGAACTGTGACCTGGAATTAAGTAAAAGAATTGAGCTGGCCTATGGCGACACCTCAAATAGTAGAATAAAAAGACTCTGATTCCTTCCTCTCCTTCCTCCCTCATATCTCCTTCTAGTGCTGCTCATTGGCCAAAGCAAACTGGAAGGAAGGCACCAAATAAGCCCCCTGGTACAGTCATAGGCCAGCATCCAGGGAATGGGTCTAGATGGGTAAACAGCGTATGTGCAGTACAAATTTAGTTTGAGTCGAGCAGTAAGAAAGAGACAATATTCGTTAAAGTGGCTGCCAAGTAAAAGGGGTGGAGTTTTGCAAAGTTTTTTCCCCACTGCACCAGTATGGGAGAGATGAGCTAAAAGCTGAGGTAAAAAGTCAGTAGAAAAGAAGTTAAAGCTATCGAAGAATATAAGGATAATTGATGGGAGAAAAGTCCTGGAGGATTCAGGTGACAGATAAAAAGTCAAGGTGTAAGGGTTGGCTTTAAACAAGAGGAAGAAAATTTCATCTTCTCAGACTGGAAAGGAGGAGAAGCAGAAGCACAGCTGTTCTGAATCTGTAGGTGATGAGGAGACCAGAAGGGAAAGTCAAGAAATTGAGAGAGCTGATTACTTAGTCTCAGTTTTTCTGACAAAGAAGGCACGATCATCTGCTGAGAGTGGAAGCGTGCGATGTGGGCGGATTGTGAGGAGAGAGCTCTATTTCTCTGAATCTGTCACTGGGCCAGGGTCAGGGCGGGCAGGAGGAGGAAGTGACCAAGACAAGAAATGTCCACCAAAAGCCCTGTGGAAGTTGGAGATTCTGAGCTATCCCTGCACAATGGAGGGATATTCTCTTTCGGTTATGGATGCCCAGCAACCCGGCTCTGTAACTCAGGAAGGCCAGTTGAAGGGATGATTCAGGATCGTGGCTTTATCACATGAGCTCAGCAGCGGGGCATACTCACTGGAAAGGACCCCGCTGATGCTCACCCTCAAAATCCGTCTTACACAACTGAGACCATTTTATTTTCCTCCCCTTCTTCCCGGTGCTCTTTTTAAAAACAGTATATTTGCAGTACACTTAAACCCACAATGATGGTGGCATTCTTAGAATTATTTCATAAAATTCAGATAAAATTCCTACAAGTATCATAATTAGCATTTTCATGTTCAGTACAACACATTTTTTCCCGAAGGTTAAAGCAAGTGTCACATAAGGCAGATAAATAGTTGCAGTTTAAATTTTAGTAAAAAACTGTACATTTATATACTTACATTCCATGTAGAAAGCACCCATTTGCTAAATCCACATAGCTTACAACTAACAAATTAATAATTTGGTTCCATAGGAAGCAAATGAATTGAATTCTTGCAATGACATTTTCTCTTCATTTCTTTCCTTTTTCTTCCCATCAGTATGATTAGTGTTTTTTCCCCAAGATTTTATTTCAGAAAGAGAGAGCGAGGGAGAGAGAGAGAGAGAGAGAGAGAGAGAGAGAGAGAGAGAGAGATGGAAAGCATGAGCAGGGGGAGGGGCAGAGGGAGAACCAGACTCCCTGATGAGCAGAGAGCCTGACGTGGGGATTGATCCCAGGACCCTGGGATCACGACCTGAGCTGAAGGCAGGTGCTTAACCAACTGAGACACTCAGGTGCCTTGATCAGGGTTTTTTTAAGTGGTCAGTTATATTTTCAAAGTTCTAAACATTTTATTTTTTACAAATAAAGTCAATGGAGAAACGGTAGTGTTTGAAAAGAGTGTCACCTGCTACAGCTACTACCCAGCCGCCCAAATCTATACTGATTGTTGGGAACATAGTTCAGTGTCACCCAGTTGGAATTGTGCCTTTGCAGGTTTACTCTACCAGCTTTTGACACGTGTGTCCTTGTGTGGGAGATGAAGCCTGCCTACTGGTAAAGACAGATTTTAATTATACACAATGCCCCTCAACAAAAATGATTTCTGTGAGTTTGTTGTGTTCTCAGATTCATTTAACAAATAAACACTCCTATATTGTTGTTCTTGATTGGGTGTGGAAACAACTTCTTGATTCTGTTAATATTAAACAAGAAATAGCAATTTGGAGAGATTGCTTTCCATATAGTGAAGAATAACAAAAGGAAAATAAGGAGCTGGGATGTGTCATGTAAATTGATTACTGTGCCACTGATTGCCCTAATTGATACATGGTGGACGTTGCTGCTGTAAAGTTAATTGATTTTGCTTCTCTTGCACCATTTTTCCTATAACCATTAAAGGAGGTAGGATGATTCTACAGGAATCACTAATTCTAAGGCAATGCTTGAAATTAAATTACTATACTTTAGCAGCTATTTTATTTTGACTTCAGTAAAATAAGGATCAGACAATAATAATACTTTGTCCACGTTTCTTGTCCTTGCATACAATCCATTGAGTCCAAAAAGTGTATTTTCATTTCAAACTATAAGGATACATGCTTAGAATAACTATGTTGTATTCTTGCAGAGTCTGAAAAGAGAAAGACTTGGTTCACATGTAAAGTGCAGATTATTGTAACTTACTCTTTGACTTCAATTTTATAAGATGATATTTATTAGGGAAAAAGTAGAAATGGTGACTACTGTCATGGGACTCAGTCTTTTGAGGAAGAACAGAATTGTAAAAGTAAATGAAAAATTACCTTTCTAGGTTAACTGTCCATCTCTTAAACCCAGGGACATTGGACTGCAAGAATCTAGAACTCAAGGTTCTTTAAATATACCATGATCCCAGTCTTCTGCACTTCTGCACCAGCTGTGTGTCTCTGCTAACAGTTCCTTCCAGGCTTTATTTCTTTGGTGAATTCCTCCTCATGATTTAAGATCCTGCTCAAAGTCTTGTGAAGTTTTCCCAAATCCCCACACCAGGCAATGTTTGTGGCTTCATGCAACAGACTAGTATTAGTCACTTTTTCCTTTCAAGATTCATCCTATTTGTCCTACACCTTCTAGTACTATAGCTCTCTTATGTGATAGGACCAGAAATATTAATAGCTAACTGATCAAGAAAGCCGATATGATATACTAGGCATTCTTCAGAGTTCTTTAGCTACAGCAATGTGTTTATTCCCAACA
>LNAC01000702.1:501930-553453 GCA_002007465.1 Ailurus styani
TTTTTTTGGTAAAATGCTAATTTTTCTATCAGAGTTGTCTGTTCTTAATGATTTGTAACAACTGGAATAGAATAGAGATGGTCCAAACATGCAGGACAAGATCACTTGCATATCTAATTTTGCTTGTATGGAAAGTTGAAAAATCTAAGTGGTGAATGAAAGAGGAGAGATTTCTGCACCAGAATCTGGTTATTTTGCAATCAACAAATACTCAGAGACTGCATTCTCAGTTCATCTGGGTGAACACATGCTATACTTATGCCACTCATTAGATTCAACATAAGCAGTTGGTGTTTATTTTACATGGAATGGCTGTATCATTCTGGAAAATAGGGAACCATTTACCTTAAATAGATCTTTAAGTACATCTGATGTTTAGAAGGGCTAAGTGGCTTGGCCAAGTTTATACAGGTAGTCATTGTCAGGGATAGTATCTAAACCCTTGCTTCCTGACTCCTGAGAGGTATTTCAAATTTTTTTTCTTGCCACACAGTTCTGATCTAGAAACAAGAGATACCCCATAGAGAAAATGGAGAATGGACTTAGAAACCAGAAAAAGTGAGCTCTAGGTCCAAATGTCAATGGCTGGATATATATCCAAGTGCCTAATCCTTTTGGCTCCTCTGAGTTTCAGCTTTCACATTGCCCCAAATTAAGAAATACTGAAGAATTATTGCATTTCAAGTAAATTTGATTACAGCTGTAGAAGATTGAAACTAATATATCATCTAGGCTAGATATACATTTCTAAATATTTCTAGAAGATAATACTCCAATAGAGAAAATNGAAGAATTATTGCATTTCAAGTAAATTTGATTACAGCTGTAGAAGATTGAAACTAATATATCATCTAGGCTAGATATACATTTCTAAATATTTCTAGAAGATAATACTCCAATAGAGAAAATTATTTACCTAGTCTATACTTCCTAACAGTGAAGAATTTGTGTGCTATTAAGTAAAAGCTGTATTATTGTTTCAGAAATCAAATGCAAAAATGAACATATACTTAAATAAATGTACTAGAATTGGTTTTCCTAAACAAAAACTGTAGAGATTTCCTTTCATTATGAACAAATATGTTTGAAGGTATTGCAGCTAACTGCCCTACCTCAGTAATTGTTCCCTCTGAGGCACAGCAATTATCTTACAAGGCAATAGCTAAAGGCACATATTAGATGTGTTCCTGGGGACAAAGGAAGAGTATCAAATGCGATTTCATAGGATAATACAGTTGAGAGTGCATTATACACTATAAACAAAATTATACACAGCATTGCGAATATCAGCGCCTAATAGTGGAGGGAACACTGGAGTTGGCATTAGGAAATAGATTTCAGTCCCAGCTTGGCTATTTACTAGCTAAGTGAGCTTAGGCAAGTCCCATAACTTCTCTGACCCTCCTCTGTTGAATAGGGATGATAATAATTGTCCTGCTTGATTTATAAAGTTTCAGAGAGATATTAGTTAACGTAAGCTGAAGTGCGTTGTAAAATGTATTGCATTTGCGAAATGTTAAATAATTGTACATACTGTGACATACTGTTAGTTACATACTTAAGACTCTCATTCCATACTCATATGTATGTATACCCTTCTGTGTGTTCTACTGCCAAGAGAGTCGTGCCTTTGGTCATCCGCCATCATGAAAATGATTCAACCTCCTTTATCATATGATTGCTTTCTCCCCAGGCCTTGATCTTTTAGACCCTTTGCATCTCTCTTAAATTTAGATTAGGAATTCTCAAGTAGTGTAGCCTACTCTTTGAGTCCACTAGACTTGGTTTGGAAACCCTGCTTTGTCACTCATTAGTTCTGTAGACAGGGGAAGGTCTTTAAATCACTCTAAGCCCCGTTTTTTTTTAATCTTTAAAATGGATTATCGTGGGGTACCTGGGTGGCTCAGTCATTAAGCATCTTCCTTCAGCTCAGGTCATGGTCCCAGGGTCCTGGGATCGAGCCCGGCATTGGGCTGCCTGGTCAGTGGGGAGTCTGCTTCTACCTCTCCCACTGCTTCTGTTCCCTCTCTCACTCTCTGTCAAATAAATAAAATCTTTAAACAAAATGAAAAAAAAATGGATTATTGTGAAAATTAAATAAGTACTTAATCCATGAAAAATACTTAGAACAAATCTTCTAATGCTGGCATTTTTATTGCAAAGATTTCAAAATGAAATCATGTGGAAACAATCACTTCCGTGACCAGAATACTTATATTCTCAAAGACAGTGTGGTCTAATGGTTCATTTAAGACTCAGTCAATACAGTGGTGCCTGGGTGGCAAGGTCGGTTAAATGTTAAATGTCTGGCTTTGGCTCAGGTCATGATCTCAGGGTCCTGGGGTCAAGCCCCATGTCCCGCTCCTACCCAGCAGAGAGTCTGCTTCTACATCTCCCTCTGCCCTTCCTTGCTGCTTGTGCTCTCTCTCTCAAATAAATGAATAAATAAAGTCTTAAAAAAAGACTCAGGCAACATTGCAGGGTTGTGTTCTTAGATTCTCAGCAAAGCACAATGACGATGGTTTTTATCAGTTTTGTTCTTTTGAACCTGTGTTAAAAATTCTGTGGTGAGAACTTAGAAATAAAACAGTTGTATTCTTCTGAATTTTCAAATGCTAACAAATAGATGGTAGTTGCAATGCCACTTGGACTTTAGTTTAAATTGACATCAGTACTGGGGCTCTGCCACTGCTTATTTCAAAATATGTGGCATTAACATAGCAGGAGTGGAAATAGGTAAGAAAATTGATATTTGAGACTTGGAAAGATGAAGACAAATATTTATCGGTGACAAAACATTTGGTAAAGTTGCTTCTTGTGATTGCCTTTCAACATTGTAGCTCTTTTGGAATTTCTACAGCTTTTGTTTAGGAAAACCAATTCTAGTACATTTATTTATGTGTTCAATTTTGCACTTGATTTCTAAACATTAGTAGTGAGTGGGGGTTGTGACTAGTTACTTTTAGCAAGACATGAGAAGGAAGAGGTGATCCCAGATAAAGGTTGGATGGCTTATAAGCAAAGGAAAGGAATCGAGAATGGGAAGAAGTAGAAATGAGATTCGAAAGTCATTGTATAAAAAAGTCCATTAAGACTCTATTTTGTAGCAAAGATCAGATAATGGATATGACCTCTCACAAAGCCTGATGCTTTCAATGTAGCAGCCGTTGTGGTGTGGGGGGGAGCATGAGGGGGAGGGGAGTCAGTGGGGGGAGAGAAGGAGACACAGGGCCAAGAAAGCAAAGCATTAAATCAGGCTTGAGAATTATAGATAAGAAAGAACTTTTTATGAGGCTACAGGCACATGGAATTGACCGTAAACAGGTCAGAAACTTTTAAAAAATTTTTTGAAGATGTACATTACCAGAGAAACCATAAGCTTGGTCTTAAAAAATCCTTTTATTACATGAGCCTGAAACCACACCTTAGGCCCCCAAATGTTCACAGGCAGGAAGTAGCTAAGGAAGTTCTTCAGTCCTTAAATAGGACAAACTCTCCAATCCCTGTCTCAGGTCTGACTATGGAATATGGACCAAGAACCACCTCCAAGAAGATGGAGTCGGGAGCCACAGAGAACACAGGATGGGAGAGCTTATCCCATGCAGCTTGTCCCATACAGCAGGCTGAGAGACTAATAAAGGAATTTATCCCACTGCTGGGGCAGAGGGGCCTTCCAGTGCCTGCCGGGCAGACTCCATCACTGCTGTGGACCAGTGACTTGGGGAGTCTTTGAGCCGTTTTCCTTGCCCCCTTGGAATCGGAGTGTTCCGTCAGCCTATTCCTGCTCTGCCCTTGTCTATTGTGCACGTGTGTATGTGTGTGTGGCTGGGGCTGGGGATAGGTGGATAACTTGCCTTTCTAGTTTATAGGCCACTCCATTCCAGGCTTCCCCATCTCAGAAAATGGCATTACCTTGGGCTTATCCTTGGGCTTAAAGAGACACTTTTAAAATTTTTTTCTTTTTTTTTCCCTCAAATTGTTCATCCGCTTATCTGCAAACCTGTCAGTTTAACTGGCAAAATAAATCCAGAATCTGACCCTCTCACTACTCCATTTCTACCTCCTAGTTCTGAGTCATCCTTAGGTCTCACCTGGAGGACTCCAAGAGCCTTCTAATTGGTACTGTCTTTCTCTCCTCCCCACTTTCCAGTTTATTTTCCCCACAGCAACCTGAGCGATCGTCTCAAAGTGGCAGTGAGATCATAGGCACCCTCTCCCATGAATTCCCTCAGATCCAAGTCCTTGGCCTCCCCCTTTACCCAGTGCTGCCCCCTTTGTCCTCCTTACTGCTCCTCAGCCCTGCAAAGTACTGTCTCACCTTGGGGGTCCCCCTCTCCCCATTGGTATCTGCATGGCCCACTCCTCATTTCATCACTACCTTGGCTCTTAGATTCTGTTCCTCAAAGAGACCCAATGACTCTTTATTTTTCTTTGTAGCCCATATTGCCACCTGACATTTTCTAGAGTATTTAAGGAGTTTTGTTTTGTTCACTGATGTATACCTAAGCCCAAAACACAGCCGGGAACATGGTGGGTGTTTGACAAACACTCATAATGTGAACGAAGATCTTGTTTGCGGCCGCATGCCGCCATCAGTAAGTGTGACAAAGCCAGTGCTGTCAGGGTGTAGAGTAGGATGCACCCAGTTCTTCCTGGGGCAGTAAGTGAAAGCCTCCCAATGGGCGAGCTTCCTGGGTGCTCCACCTGTGCCATACGGGCCTTTGCACTTAGAAGGGCCCTGTTCTCGGTTTAATGCTCTGCTGTTGTTATCTGGAAATTCCTAATAATTTTGAACAAGGAGCCCCGCATCCTTTTAATTGTGACATAATTCACACACCACACAAATCACCATAAAGTGTACAGTTTAGTATTTTCCAGTATGTTCACAGAGTTGTGTAACCATCACCACTATCTAATTTCAGGAACTTCTCATCCCCTTCAAAGGAAACCACATACTCCCGAGTAGTCATTCCCCATTCCCCACTTTCCCCTCTGGCCTTAGATAATACCCTCTGACTAAATTTGCCTCTTCTGGACATTTCATGTAAGTGAAATCAAACCCATGTGACTTTTTGTGTCAGGCTTCTTTCACTTAGTGTGCTTTCAAGGTTCGTCCATTCTGTAGCATGTGTTGGTACTACAGTCCTTTTTCTGGCTCGGTAATTTGCCTTTGTATCCATATAGACCACGTTTTGGTCGTTGATTCACCAGTACTGGATATTTGGCTTGTTTCTACTTGTTGGTGATCATGAATAATGCCGCTATGAACACTGGTGTACTTGTATTGGTGAGACTGTATGTTTTTATTATTTTTCTTGGATATCTACCTAGGATTGGGATTGCTGGGTCATACTGTTATCTATGTTTAGCTTTTTGAGAAATTGCAGAGCTGTTTGCCATAGTTTATGTTCCTTCCAGCAATGCATGGGGGGGGCGTCCAATTTCTCTACATTCTCCAACACCTGTTATTTTCTTTTATTGATAACACATTACTTTTCAATTATAGCCATCCTAGAGGATGGAAATTATATCTCATTTGTTTTGCATTTCCCTAGTGACTAATGATGTTGAGTATCTTTTCATGTGCCTATTAGCCATTTGTATATCTTCTTTGAAGAAATGTCTATTCAAATCCTTTATTAATTTTTCTTTTGTCTCTTAATTGTTGAGTCATAATAGTTCTTTATATATTCTAGATATTAGACCCATATCAAATATGATTTGCAAATACTTTCTCCCATTATGTGGGTTGTCATTTTACTTTCTCTTTGAAGCAAGAGTTTTGAATTTTGATGAAGTCCAGTTTGTTTATTTAATTATTTTTGGTGGCTTAAGATTTAGGTGTCTGAGAAACCCTCCCCTAATTCAAGGCCACCCAAATTTATGCTTTTGTCTCCTTCTAATAATTTTATAGCTTTACTTCTTACATTCAGGTCTTTGATCCATTCTGAATTAAATTTTGTATGTGGTATGAGGCTGATATCCATATTCATTTTATGTTTGTGCATCATTTGTTGAGATGATTAATCTTTCCTCATTGAATTGCCTTGATATCCTTGTCAAAAAGCAGTTGAGCATAGTTGCATGGGTTTAATTTTGGACACTTCTGTTGCATTGATGTGTGTCTGTTCTTATGCCATATGTCACTGTCCTAATTATGGTAGCTTTGTAATGAGTTTTAAAACTGGGAAGTATGAGTCCTCCAATTATATTCTTATTTTTTTGGTATTGTTTTGGCTGTTCTGGGTTCCTTGCATTTCCATTCAAATTTTAGGGTCAGCTTGTCAATTTCTGAAAAATTGGCAATTAGGATTTTGATAGGAATTGAGTTGAATCTGCAGGCCAATTACAGGAACATTGTCATGTTAACAATATTAGGTCTTCTAATTCATAAACCTGAAATGTCTATTAAGTCTTTAATTTACTTCAACAATGTTTTGTAACTTTTGTGTCTAAGTCCTGCACTTTTAATTTTTTGTCCTATTTTATTCTCTTTGATGCCATTGTCAATTACATTGTTTCCTAGTTTCTTATTTTCAGATGGTTCCTAGGTAGTATATAGAAATGCAACTAATTTTTAAAATATATTATTTATTTATTTATTTGTCAGAGCGAGGGAGCTGGAGAGAGCACAAGCAGGGGGAGTGGCAGGCAGAGGGAGAAGCAGGCTCCCTGCCAAGCAGAGAGCCCACCACAGACGCTTAACTGAGTGAGCCACCCAGGCGCCCAAAATACAGCTAATTTTATATTGATTTTGTGTCATGCATCCTTCTGAACTCCTTTATTAGCTATAATAGCTGTGTGTGTGCGTGCGTGTGTGTGTTTCTCAGGAATTTCTATATTTTTTCATTCTGGATGTCTTTTATTTCATTTCTCTGACAATTTCCCTGGCTGGAACCTTCAACTGCAATGTTGAATAGAAGTGGCAAGCTGGTGCATAGTTTTACCTCTCTCCCCATTTTAGGGAGAGAGCTTTCAGTATTTTACTATTAAGGATAATGTTAGAGCCTGAGTATTAAAGGATAGGTATGAGTTCCCCAGCATGCGAAGGGGAGGAGAGAACAGTATTTGTATCGTCACAGATCGGTTCTGGGTCTCCAAGTGTTTGAGTGTGGCAGGAACATGAAGATCAAACGCAGAGTGAAGGAAACAGGTTGGACAGGCAAGGCTGACCTGAGCCACAGTAGGCTTGCTGACTTATTAAAGGGCTTTACTTTCTTTCTCTGATTTTTTTTTTGGCCCGGGGTACTATGATATTTGATACAGAATAGCAAAAATGAAATGAGGGGAAGTGAGACTAGAAACGGAGGCAGGAAGGGCAATTTGTGGATTACTGTTGGAGACAATGAATCTAAATCTTGCCAGGTTTACCTTGGAATAGCCATTTACTTGGTTTTGAAGACTTTATATTCCTTCTTTTGTTATTTTTCTTAATTGAAAAAACCTTTAGTAATAGAAACATAAATACTGAGCAACTATTTCAGAGTTATGCTAACACCAGTAATGTGGCTTACAACATATGTTTTGTTATTCATGAAAAATATATTTTCAAATTTATGATAACATGGAAAATTGAGATTAATGATCTTTTTTTAAAAGTTTGCTTCTATTTATTTATCTTTATGTTCAGTTAGCCAACATATAGTAAATCATTAGTTTTTCATGTGGTGTTCAATGATTCATTAGTTGTGTATAACACCCTTTTATATGGTAAGGAAAAATGGGGCCTAGAAGATTTCATCAGTAAATTTCGGAATACTATTAGTAATTCTAGGATGTTTTGCATTTGCATCTTACTAACCACCCTTATCCACATTAGGCATTACCTGACACATTAACAAAGTCAAAAGGTACTCCTTTTCTCCCATCCCCCTCCCTCCCTTCTTTCCTTTTTTTCTATTCATCTTCCTTTCCCTATTTTTTTATACTTATCAATTAATTAGTTAATTCCTCAAAACTTATTTAGGACCTAACAGGCTGAACTAGATCTGTAACACATTTCTTGTCCGCGAAGAGCTTATGAATTTATGAGGGGCTGAAGTAAAGCAAGGCAGCCAGATTTCAAAATAGAGTGTGATGTGTCATCGTTACCTTTCCTTCACTTGTCTAAATTTATTGAATGACCATCTGCCACAGCCCTGTCACTGCGGCCTTCATTAAGATGAGCTTATAGGGGCGCCTGGGTGGGTCAGTGGGTTAAAGCCTCTGCCTTCGGCTCAGGTCATGATCTCAGGGTCCTGGGATCGAGCCCCCGCATGCATTGGGCTCCCTGCTCAGCGGGGAGCCTGCTTCCTCCTCTCTCTCTCTGCCTGCCTCTCTGCCTGCTTGTGATCTCTCTCTCTCTCTGTCAAATAAATAAATTAAAAAAAAAAAAGATGAGCTTATAGCCTCTGTTATATACAGGATAGTGGTTAATAAATACTGCTTTGTTGTGTTACTTTAGCTTGGAATGGATTGAAAGAACTAGGGGTAGAATTAGTGACTGAGTTTACAGAAACAGTAAAAAAAAATGAAAGAACAAAACCAACTAGATCCTATAAGAGTGAGATGAACTAGAGCTTCTGCCTAATCATGTATGGCTATAAATTCCTAGTCAATTCCCTAGATTCACAGATCTGGAAAGTGATGGGCCATTTGAGGGGAAACTCCTCTATCTTCCTTCAAATTATATAACACTAAATCCATGTCATTAAACAAATGATTCTAACCCTTTTTTTCCTTGCCTTATTGGATTTCAAAGTTCAGTACACATTCAAATTATTCAATTTTGATATCGCTTTTATGATCAAATGTCCTACTTTTGAAATGGAAAGCTCAGTTGGCCATGTTCCCTGTTAAGTTTAAGAAGCTTTTATCATTTAAATAAATTAAACCTTCCAGCATGGGCTCCACAGAACATAATGAAGCACAGAGAAGAAAAGCTTAAATGAAATAAACCTCTTTGCTGATAGAAAGTAGTACAGAATGATAGTACAGGCTATTGTGCATTCTACCAATAAATGTGTGGCTGGAGTCATAACCTGATTCATGATTTTTCTTTTTTTTGATTTTGTCTTTAATTTTTGTGTTGTTCATCAGCAATTTGATTTGCCATTGGGCAAAAAGATAGACACAGAGTACATCAAGTGCAAGGGTTCTAGGTTAATAATACTGAGGAAAAAACCCTCAAATATTAGATTTTTAAAAGCTGACTTAATGTCATGTTGAGAATCATGGATATACATTTTTTTCTTTCACATTGTTTAATTCATGTGTTGTATGAACACTCAGATCTGTCACTTTTTCTAAAATGATTTCTTTGGGGAAATTAAAATTTTTTTCTAGAGAAAATTCATTATCATTTCTATGTAATAATTGGGTAAAATTAATCTGTATAACTTATGTGTGCATTTATTAGGAAATGTTTTCCTTTCTGTATGACACTTTGCCCATACAGGAATCAGCTGAATTATGAAAATGCTTATTGTTTACAGATCTTTCAATTGCCAAGGACTAGTATGTAAAAATTTTTTAAAAATTTAAAAACATGCTCTTTCTAAGGGATTTACCTAGATAAATTTATCCATCTTTCCATTCTGTTATTAAGTTGAACCATTTTATTATATGTACAGTTAAAAAGTTAAAGGTAGAAAAGGCCTTCTTAAAAGGAAGGATTCAGCAGAATATATTTGAGAATGCTCATGCTTGTAATGGTAATGTGGAATAATTACCCTGCTATTTTTATGATGAAATGTAGTCTCCTTAGTAATAAAAATGCATTGTTATTTGAATTTGGAGTGTAGGGTCCTAAAGTTATCTTTAAAACATTGAGAACTGTGCTCGCTTCGGCAGCACATATACTAAAACATTGAGAACTTATAGAAAGGACCTATTACATTTAATGTTTTTGAAAAACAGTGAGTTACTTCCATTAGGCGCCCCTGCTGTTTTATTTTCTTTATCTATAATGCATTCATTATAACTTAAGACAGAACAAAAAGCTATCATACTTTACAGATACGTGGTTCAACTCCTAGTGGCACCTCAGTGGATAATTAGTCTTTAAACCTTGTGATAATGATAAAATCATCTTTTCATTTTTTATTTAATTTCAGTGCCTTAAGAAAGTGTGGCATTGTCACCAACTGGAAAATAAGTTCTTAATGGATGTTACTGCATCCTTACAATGGAATCAAAGATAGGTTCTTTGTTTTTAAATTTTTAAATTATTTTTTCAGTGATCCAAGATTCATTGATTATGCACCACACCCAGTGCTCCATGCAATACGTGCCCTCCTTAATACCCACCACCAGGCTCTCCCATCCCCCCTCCCCCCTCCCCTCCATAACCCTCAGTTTGTTCCTCAGAATCCACAGTCTCTCATCTTTTGTCTCCCCCTCCAATTTACCCCAATTCACTTTTCCTTTCCTTCTCATTCAAGTTCTTTAATGATTGATTTGTGGGTCAAAGGTTTGAATGTGATTATATTCAGCCAGTATTTGTTAACTATCTACTTGTGCCCAGCAGTGGGCTAGGTACTGAGGATACCAGGAGGTAGGTGATGTCGTGTTTGCCTCTGAATGAGGAAATAAGAGTAGACATTCACGATCAATTACAATAATATAGATAACATTGAGTTATTGTTTAGAGAGTGAAAAATAATTTTTAAAAAGTAGAGAATCCATTTGTAGTATTTTCTATTCATAGACCTATCACAAACATACTTCGCTGAATGTATGAGGTTATTGAATTAACGAATAACATTTACTTAGTGAGGACCTTCAGTGTAACACTGTTGTAGAGACTAGAGATACAGTATGTAACAAGGATACAAAAATCTCTGCCCCCATAAACAAATGAATTAGGTATAGTGGGATCAAGAATGGGATTAGAGCCCGGGGTAAATTACACCTTTTGAGCTGCCCTGCCCCCTGCTTTTGGTAAAGCCAATATATTTAATATAAGTAGAAGTAAGTTAGAAGAAAACACAGGAGCTGCTTGAAAAGAGCAAGAAGCTACAAAATGCAGCATGTATTTTAAAGGAGAATAGAATGAAGCCAGCCTACTGGGTTTGCCTTTGAGGATAGGATGCTTAGAGGCTGCCTCTCCTAACACCCTCCCCAGCAAGCACAGAGCTGTGGTCCTTCCTTTAGGTCACTACTTTCATGGATGGTTCTCCATGGCAAATGTTCTGTTGGGTATGAAACTGCTGTATCATTCCATACTTTACCCACTCAACTATCCATATCTTTGTGGGGCCCAGGAGGAAGTGTCAAAATTACCTTCCAGAGCTGCAGTAGAGTGTAATGGTTAGGACTGCTTGCAGTCAGACTTCTTGGATTTATCCTGGCCACTTACTCCTTGGGTGACCTGAGGCAAACCACCAGATCAACTCTGTGCCTCAGTTTGCTCTTCTGTAATTTGAGAATAATAGGACCTGCATCAAAGAGTAGTTACGACAGTTAAATGAGATACCACATGTGTGGAAGTGACCCTTTGTTACATGCAAATTTTTAATAACTATTTTTCAGTAAGTCATAATTTCCATTCTACAGCCAAAAGAAATTTCATCTCATTCAGTAAACTTCATCTAACCCTGTCATTTTTATAAAGTTACCTCCAGCTTAAAAGCCTAGTTATGGTAAGTAGTTGATCAAAGCCAAGTATTGTTTTCAGTTGGGCTCCAGGTCAAATTGTGTAGCTTGGGTGAGAAATTTCCTCATGACCCTCTCTTCCCAGCCCTTCCTCTGCACCTGCTTCTACTTTCACTGGGCTCATGATTGCCTATGTGCCTGCTACTAAGGGAAGGGGGGTCCGATTCACACCCAGGGCTTGTCTGTGAGACCTGGAGGGCTTTGGTAACTCCTCAGAGGGTTGGCCTTTGAGCTGGTTGCACCAGCTACTGGGCACGTTTACTGTATGCATATTTATTGGTCTGCAAGGCCCTGGCAGCAGGTGTCCTACAGAATGCAGTAACTTCTCCCACTTGGTAAAGTACCTTCGGCTTATCTGACTTCTAGGGGGGTGAAATCACAATTGTCTACCTTCTGTAGTTCCTGGGCCCGTGGGGATCCTAGCCATGCCCCTCCAGGAACACAAGAAGTGTGGGTAGAGACGAGGAGGCGAACCTTTCCCCTCTATTTCCCCTCTAAAGAGGGTTTATGCTTTTTCTAGTAGGCTTTGTTGGCTCTGGAGAGTAAACTCATGGGTCCTGCTCTCTGCAAACTCCAGATGAGAAGTCGGGGCCCATCTCAATGTGCGTACCCCTCAAGCTCCGGGGGCTATGTCTAGTTCCACTTCATCTCCTATCCCCCCGGAGTGGGGAGTGGAGGGAGAGGAACAATGTGCAGCACTTAGGATTCTGATATCACAAATCTCTCTTCTTTTTTTTTTTTTAAAGATTTTATTTATTTATTTGACAGAGAGAGAGAGATTACAAGTAGGCACAGAGACAGGGAGAGGAGGAAGCAGGATCCCTGCTGAGCAGAGAGCCTGATGCGGGCCTCGATCCCAGGACGCTGAGATCATGACCTGAGCCGAAAGCAGAGGCTTTATTTAACCCACTGAGCCACCCAGGCGCCCTTTCTTCTTTCTCTTTCTCAATTCCTTTTATATCTTCATGGTGGCCGAATAGGCCAACCCACTTCTATCTCATTGGTCCCCTGATACAGACCAGCTGCCTGGTTCTGTGACAGGACTCCCTTTGTACTAGGCAGTTCGGCATTTGGAGTCTCTGTTCTCAACTTAATAGTAGCAGTCCAGACACCTTTGTTTGCTCTCGGTTTGTGGATAGGGGCCAGATGGTGGAAAGGGAAACTGCACAAGGCTTATTTTATTGCTGTTTTATGTGGGCTTAAATCACTAAACATTCTAAACTTGCTAAGCACACAATAATTGTAAGCAGTCATTAGCCATTATATTGAAATTTTAAAACATAATGCTCTAGCCTAAAATACCAACAAATTCTCAGTTTCAGGTACACAAAATATTTCAATATAATTTCTAAAACCTGTGAACTTCACACAGTACACATGGACACTGTGGAGATAGTAATATTATAGTCTATTATGTAGCATTGCCAAATTTAGCAAACAAAATACAGAACATGAAGTTAAATTTCAGGTAATCACAGGTAAACAGTGAATATAGTTTAAAGTGTAAATATGTTCTATTCGGATAAATAATGTCTGATTTTTCCATATAAGTATGTCCCTAATATTGCATGGATAGCCTGCATTTTATCTAACATTCTTATGTGCCAATAACCCACCTTCCTTCATTGAGAGTTTGAAATAGATCCTTCTATTGTAAATGTAAAGGGAACTCTGAGTTACTACATTGTACCAAGGCTGTATCTATCCAAGGCTAAGGAGCTACCTTTATTTTTTTTTATTTTTTAAGATTTTATGTATTCATTTGACACAGAGATAGATTACAAGTAGGCAGAGAGGCAGGCAGAGAGAGAGGAGAGAGGAAGCAGGCTCCCCGCTGAGCAGAGAGCCCGATATGGGCCTCGATCCTGGGCCTCGATCCTGGGATCATGACCTGAGCCGAAGGCAGTGGTTTTAACCCACTGAGCCACCCAGGTGCCCTAAGGAGCTACCTTTAAAAAAACCAAAAAGGTTAGAGTTAAGTGGGAAGGAGGATGTGGCCAGTCATTTGTCCCCTCACGTCATTTCCTAAAACCAAATTGAGTACCTTTTCAATGGAAAGGGATAGAAAAGGAATACCAGGAAGGCTTAGCATAAGCTCTGTTTACTTAGGAAGCATGAGAAACATGTCAACCCTTTGAAAAATTCCTAAATTAAACTGCTGGAACTTTGATGTCAGACTTTCAGATTAGTATTACATCATTTAGAAAGATCCAATTTTGGGGCACCCGGGTGGCTCAGTCGGTTAAGCATCTGCCTTCAGCTCAAGTCATGGTCCCAGGGTCCTGGGATAGAGTCCTGTGTCAGGCTCCCTGCTTAGTGGGGACCCTGCTTCTCCCCCTCACTCTGCTGCTCCCCCTGCTTGTGCTTGCTTTCTGTCAAATAAGTAAAATCTTTTTTTAAAAAAAGGATCCAATTTCATGTGCCATTGGAGAGGGAAAAATATGCTGGTCTTTACAGACAGTTATTGAATTTAGAAAATATTTATTTTAAAATACATATCATTACACTCGATAAGCTGTATTTAGTGCATCAATCTCAATTTAGAAAGTGTGCTCTTAGAGAATTGCTATCTTCTGTTAAGTAACCATGACCAGTATTGGTTTCTAGTATAAATTGATGTTTGTAGGTTACTCTGGAAGCTGCTGAATCTTCAAGAGGTGATGGAAATGGTTTCAAATAGAAAGTATTTTATGAGAGTTCAATGGAGAGAACCAACCTATTTTGAGTATCTCTTATATGCTGTGTACTTCCCGTATATCTCCAGTCTAACCAACATGTTAATGAGAGAGGGTGATGAGGTAATTTCTCCAACCTCATAAAATTGACTGATTCTAAGAGCACTGTATCTAATATAACTCCCTTCTGAATTTTCCTTATAGCCCACCTGCAGTTACTTTGTTCTTCAGAAGGAGACTGAGCAAAAAAAAAATCTCACATTCATTAAATTCACTTCTAATTTTGATAATATGAGTGGTAATTTCTTACACGGTGAACACTTTTATTCTCTTGATGGAGTTATAAGTTCTTGCTGGTATTATTTTCAAAAGACATATTAATTTTTTTTAGAAGTAAATTATAACTTCCTAGAAGGTACTGAGTCCTACATAGAAAAACAAAGCTGGGAACTCCTATCAATTGGATATTGGACCATCTGGCTTGATTCTTCTTTATATTTTGAATTTCTGTTACAGCCTTTTGCCTTTGGGGTTCAAAAGACATTTTAAATGAAATTTATGCATACTTATTTGTGGTTACCTAACAGCCCATGCACTGTGTATTTAATTCTACAGTTAAAATTTACCTTCAAAATACAAAAAGAAACTAATTTAAAGGATACATGTACCCTCCTTATTACAGCATTATTTTCAATAGCCAACTTATGGAAGCAACCCCAGTGTCCACTGATAGATGAATGGATAAAGATAGTGCGGTATACATACACAATGAAATATTATTCAGTCATAACAAAGAATATCTTGCCATTAACAATATGGATGGAACTAGACAGTATAATGCTAAGTGAAATAAGTTGGTCAGAGTAAGACAAATACCATATGATTTTTTTTTTAATTTTAAGCACCACACCCAGTGCTCCATGCAATACGTGCCCTGCCTAATGCCCACCACCAGGCTCACCCACCCCCCAAAACCCTCAGTTTATTTCTCAGAGTCTGTAGTCTCTCATGCTTCATCTCCCCCTCCAATTTACCCCAATTCACTTTTCCTTTCCTTCTCCTAATGTCCTCCATGTTACTCCTTATGTTCCACAAGTAAGTGAAATCATATGATAATTGACTTTCTGTGCTTGACTTAGTTCACTCAGCATAATCTCCTCCAGTCCCGTCCATGTTGATACAAAAGTTGGGTATTCATCCCTTCTGATGGCTGCGTAATATTCCATTGTGTATATGGACCATATCTTTTTTATCCATTTGTCTGTGGAAGGACATCTCAGCTCTTTCCACAGTTTCGCGATTATGGCCATTGCTGCTATGAACATTGGAGTACAGATGGCCCTTCTTTTCACTACATCTGTATCTTTGGGGAAAATACCCAGTACTGCAATTGCAGGGTCATAGGGTAGCTCTATTTTTAATTTTTTGAGGCATCACTACACTGTTTTCTAAAGTGACTGCACCAGCTTACATTCTCACCAACAGTGCAAGAGGGTTCCCCTTTCTCCACATCCTTTCCAACACTTGTTTCCTGTCCTGTTAATTTTGGCCATTCTGACTGGTCTAAGGTGGTATCTCAATGTGGTTTTGACTTGAATTTCCCTGATGGCTAATGATGATGAACATTTTTTCCTGTGTCTGTTAGCCATTTTATGTCTTCTTTGGAGAAGTGTCTGTGTCTTTGACAAGATTATCTGTTTTTTTGGGTGTTGAGTTTGAGGAGTTTTTTTATAGATCTTAGATATCAGCCCTTTGTCTGTTGTCATTTGCGAATATCTTCTCCCACTCTGTGGGTTGTCTGTTTTGTTGAGTGTTTCCTTTGCTGTGCAGAAGCTTTTCATCTTGATGAAGTCCCAAAAGTTCATTTTTGCTTTTGTTTCCTTTGCCTTTGGAGACATGTCTTGAAAGAAGTTGCTGTGGCCAGTGTCAAAGAGCTTACTGCCTATGTTCTGCTCAAGGATTTCGATAGATTCCTGCCTCCCATTGAGGTCTTATCCATTTTAAGTTTATCTTTGTGTATGGTGTAAGAGAATGGTTGAGTTTCATTCTTCTATACATAGCTGTCCAGTTTTCCCAGCACCATTTATTGAAGAGACTCCTTTTCCACTGGATATTTTTTCCTGGTTTGTCAAAGATTATTTGACCATAGAGTTGAGGGTCCATATCTGGACCCTCTCCTCTGTTCCATTGGTCTATGTGTCTGTTTTTGTGGCCAGTACCACGCTGTCTTGGTGATCACAGTTTTGTAGTAAAGGTTGAAATCAGGCAACGTGATACCTTTTTCTTTTTCAACATTTCCTTAACGATTCGGGGTCTTTTCTGGTTCCACACAAGTTTTAGGATTGTTCGTTCCAGCACTTTGGTGGAATCTCTGGGCAATATAGACATTTTAACAATATTTATTCTTCTGATCCATGAGCATGGAGTGTGTTTCCATCTTTTTGTGTCGTCTTCAATTTCTTTTAAGAGTAATTCCTTGAGTACAGATCCTTTACCTCTTTGATTAGGTTTATTCCAGGGTATCTTATGGTTCTTGGTACTATAGTAAATGGAATCGATTCTCTAATTTTTCTTTCTACAATTTCATTGTTAGTGTATAAGAAAGCAACTGATTTCTGTGCATTGATTTTGTATCCTGCCACATTACTAAATTGCTGTATGAGTTCTAGTAGTTTGGGTGTGGAATCTTTTGGGTTTTCCATATAAAGTATCATGTCATCTGTGAAGAGAGTTTGACTTTTTTGCCAGGTTGAATACCTTTTATTTTTGTTGTCTGATTGCTGTTGCTAGGACTTCTAGTACTACGTTGAGCAACAGTGGTGAGAGTGGGCATCCTTGTGTTCCTGATCTCAGTGGGAAGGCTCTCAGCTTTTCCCCATTGAGAATGATATTCGCTGTGCGTTTTTCAGAGATGGATTTTATGAAGTTGAGGAATGTTCCCTCTCTCCCTATACTTTTAAGAGTTTTAATCAGGAATGGATGCTGTATTTTGTCAAATGGTTTTTCTGCATCAATTGAGAGGACCATGTGACTGATTTGCAAATGTTGAACCACCATTGCATCCCAGGGATAAATCCCACCTGGTCATGGTGGATAATCTTTTTAATGTACTGTTGGATCCTTTTAGGATCTTGTTGAGAATCTTGGCATCCATATTCATCAGGGATATTGGCCTGAAATTCTCCTTTTTGATGGGGTCTTTGCCTGGTTTGGGGATCAAGGTAATGCTGGCTTCATAGAGTCTGGAAGACAAATACCATATGATTTCATTCATTTGTGGAATTTAAGAAACAAATGAGTAAAGGAAAAAAAAAGATAAACTAGGAAACAGACTCTTAACCATAGAGAACGAATTCATGGTTGCCAGAGGAGAGGTGGTTGGGGGATGGGGGAAACAGGTGATGGGGATTAAGGAGTGCACTTGTCCACTTGACGAGATGGGAGCTGGGTGATGTATGGAAGTGTTCAATCACTATGTTGTACACTTGAAACTAACAGAACATTGTATGTTAACAATTCTGGAATTAAAAAAATGAAAAAACTTCTAGAAATATGCACAGAAAACTATTAACAATAGTTCTGAGGCAACAAATTGAAGTCTGAATGGGAGAAACACTTTACACTGAAATTGTTCATAATATTTCAAAAGGTAAGAAGAACCTATAAGTAGGTTGGAATAATGATGAGAGAAAAATGAATACTGAGTCCAATCTCCCACCCTGTGACAGTATTACATGGACAACGCCCTTACTTCTGTTTGGATATTTTAGTGGTGTGAAGTTCACCAGTTTTCAGGGCTGTTTATTCGATAAATAGATAGCAATTTAAAATGAAGTATATTTTGAGCTGGTATTTGCCTCAGGAACTCATAATTTAACCCCTAAGCAGGGTAGGTTATTAAAAGTGGTATTGAATATATTCATATATAAAAGGAAATCCTATAAGAAACAGTGCTATATTCCAAGGAAATTTAATGTATTTCCTTACACATATATGCATACACACGTATATTAACATATTTTATATAGTTTCTGTGAAACAAGAACATAAACTAGAAAGCAAGTACTGCTCTTCAGCTGTCTCTCCATTATATTCCCCGTCCTGTATGCAAGGGAGTAGGACGACATAGGCTAAGTCAGTGCTCTGACGGTGAGTTCTCAGTATACTGCATCCGTTAAATGGCCCTGGGGTATTTTTTCCCTTCTGAAGTGATCTTACCCTGAGTTTGAGGGTTTCCTCAGTAAAACAAAGTTTATCCAGCATCCCGTCACATGACTAGCAGTCCATTTATCTATGTTTATAATCACGTTCTGAACATCTCTCCCCCTCCACAGATCATTTTCCGAAAAATCAGTGACGTGAAGAAAGAGGAAGAGGAGCGCCTCAGGCAGAAGAACGAGGTCACCCTCAGCATCCCCGTGGACCACCCAGTCCGAAAGCTCTTCCAGAAGTTCAAGCAGCAGAAGGAGCTGCGGAATCAGGGGTCCACCCAGAGCGACCCCGAGCGGAACCAGGTCCAGGTAGAGAGCCGCTCCTTACAGAATGGTGCCTCCATCACGGGCACCAGTGTGGTCACCGTGTCGCAGATCACGCCCATCCAGACGTCTCTGGCCTACGTGAAAACCAGCGAGTCCCTCAAGCAAAACAACCGTGAGGCCATGGAACTCAAGCCCAATGGTGGTGCTGACCCCAAATGTCTCAAAGTCAACAGCCCGATCAGGATGAAGAACGGAAATGGGAGGGGATGGCTGCGCCTCAAGAACAACATGGGGGCTCACGAGGAGAAAAAGGAAGACTGGAATAACGTCACGAAAGCCGAGTCCATGGGGCTATTGTCAGAGGACCCCAAGGGCAGCGATTCCGAGAACAGCGTTACCAAAAACCCGTTAAGGAAAACAGATTCTTGTGACAGTGGGATTACAAAAAGTGACCTTCGTCTGGATAAGGCCGGAGAGGCCCGAAGTCCCCTGGAGCACAGCCCGATTCAGGCTGATGCCAAGCACCCCTTTTATCCCATCCCAGAGCAGGCCTTACAAACCACACTGCAGGAAGTCAAGCATGAACTCAAAGAGGACATTCAGCTGCTGAGCTGCAGAATGACTGCCCTGGAAAAGCAGGTGGCAGAAATTTTAAAAATACTCTCTGAAAAAAGCATGCCCCAGACCTCTTCTCCCAAATCCCAAATGCCACTCCAAGTACCTCCCCAAATACCATGTCAGGATATTTTTAGTGTTTCAAGGCCTGAGTCACCTGAATCTGACAAAGACGAAATCCACTTTTAATATATACATATATATATACATATATATTTGTTAATATATTAAAAACAGTATATACATGTGTGTATATACAGTATATACACCTATATATTTTCACTTGCTTTCAATATGAGGAACACAATATGGATTTTGATATGTAAATATTGCATGTCCAGCTGGATTCTGGCCTGCCAAAGAAGATGATTATTTAAAACATAGATATTGCTTGTATATTATGCAGTTGACTGCATGCAGACTTTCTAATACAAAAAAAAGTATGATTTTTGTTAACCAAGGCAATGTAATATTTGAAGAATCAGGGTCCAACCTGCCAATGTTGCCATGACAAATTTGATCTCAGGCTGAGTATATCGAGCTGTCATTTTCTCACTGTTCTGTTAAGTTAAAATTAATTAGAGATTAATGCCAAGGGAGAGTTCAACCTTTTAGACTGTTGGTACCATTTTATAATCTCTTTTCATAGGATATTTTTCTGTAACTTAGTGTTAGGTTATTTTCCCCAACAGGCAGTGTTTGCTCCATCTAAATGACTGTTTTGTTGCCTAAATCAGATAGCAGTGGGGGATATCGAGAACGTATTGCTATGAGTTTTGTGCATGAATTGCATTTTCGCTCAACTATACCTCTCCTTTTTTAACACTGTACTTAGATAGTAATCATTAACTAACTCTTATGTAAGGAAATCCCTACTCCCTCCGTCTTGGAGAACAGCTGCCATCTTATAAGCTGATTTTATCAACCCCGTAAATACAAAACTATTAACATAGTGTATATTATTATAGAAAAACTGCACCACAGGGTAAAAGGGCCTTTTAGCAATTCACGTTAGTGATACTGGGTCTCCAGATGTGATGAATGTTCTAAATTTGTGTTTCTAAAACTTGTTCAAAGGTGAGGTTGAAAGGCTCTCGGCAAAGCAACAAACAAAACACATTTGAGTAATCGTATCAAAATCTTAAGTATAATGATATAAGTAAAAAAGAATGTAAAACAGTTTTTGTAGCATATCTGTAACTTAGGGTAAAACACAGGTACAGAATTGTTCACACATGATTCTTAACGATGTTTATAGGGATAATGCATCAAACGTGGTTAGAAAAAAAACCTAAGAAGTAGATGTTAAGTTGCTCAGTTCAGATAACTGCTTTTCTATAATTTTATTCTGGTTACAATTTTCTAAAGCTTTTTTGCACACAGTTCTACTGTAGGACTTCTGCTGAGTTGCTACAATAGACTACTGTGGCTCAGGCAGATCCATTTATGAAAGGGGGGTACTAGAGACTGAATTTCAGTCTTTTGAGTCATAAATCCTCTTAGAAAGTGCCTATAATCAACTTAAAAAAAAGTCACAAACAGTTGTGTACAGCTAGTCCCTTAAATGGTATGTATTGAGAATAAAATACATGTTCATTTGTAAGAACCCAGAAAAATTTTTCTTTTGACCAAAGTATATTTTGTGCAGTTGATCAAAGAGGCATACTTTTAAACTGGTGCATGCATGATGTTTAACTGTGGGAACAGGGAAGTTATTTGCATCAAGTTGAAAACAGACTCCAGTAATTTGTATATTATCGGACCATCTGTACATATACATTAACAACATATACAAGATGATAGCAAAATCAAAGGTGATTTTTTGACTTACCATTGCCATTTTTATGAGCTTTTCTAACTGCGTCCCAGCATCCCCAAGCAAAACCACCAGAACTGAAAGACACGTTATCACAATCAGACTGGAGAAGTGCAGAACACAGTAATTCATAAAAACAATAGGTATTTTAGAATTTCTACTAGAGCTTCTTCACATGCCCACAAGATGTGCCTCTTTAATCCAGGAGTCTCAGAACAGAGGTTATGTGCCATGGTTTCCATTTCCCCTTCTTTGTGCCCACAACTTCTTCAATTACTCAGCATGGAAATTTCCAGGGGAGCATGTTTCCATGCTATGCTACCTACCACAGGCACGAGAAAATGAGGTACTCACAATATAAGGAATCAGCCTTGAAATTGAGACTTAAGTTGCTTTCATGGTGAGGATGGTACTTTTTCTTGACCTCTGACATTTATTGAATTTCAGGGTATTTTTCCACTTAACCATGTATGAGACAAGCTTGGTTAAGCTTTTAAAGGTGAATGAATGGTAAAAATAATCTGCATACAGAAATGGTCAGTTTAACTTTAGCCACATGCTTCAAAAAATAACCATTGCTGTAAAGCTGTATCAGAATGACTAAAACAGCAGGGCAATTTGATGTTGCAATCCACGCCTTTGCTTATTAGTGGTGCAAATATTCGCTGTGTTCTGCCATTGACTCAACTGACCTACGATATTACTGTTCATATCCATGGGCAAGAAACATGGTTTTGAACTCCTCTAGGTTGTCACCAAGGAGGAAAAAGTATCAACTGCTTGTTTATGGTGCAGTTACCACAGTATTCTTTTCCAGCCACCTGTGTTCCTATGTGCATGACATGATGAGGTGCTGAATGCACTCTGCTGTTTTCAGCAGAAATGCATGTGTTCAGCAAACATTGTATATAGAGTAGTCTTTTAGGTTCCCAGATTCCGCAATTCTTACCAGTTGAACTTACCCAGATTTGAATGAAGGGTGAACACTTGCTTTAATACGTGCAATAATGATATAGTCCTGTTCTGTGTTGCCTTGGCTGGCACATAGACAGTAGATTCTCTTGTGGGGGACCAGACGACTGCATGTTTTATTCTTACACTGTATAGATGCTTTCGGTGCATCCAGAATAAAATTTTTATTATTATATTTCTGAACAATGTACTAATAGGAGTAAATAGATACGTATTTAAAATCCAAACATTTTCCAAAGCAACGTACATACCTTCAATATTTTTCTATGATGATATAGACGATCAGATGCTGTACCCTGGACAGGTGGTTGTAATGAATAGCAAAAGTCAAACAAAAATGGAAATGTGAGCTGTTCATCATAACGACAAGTTTTGTCAGTCTGTATTAGGGTATTATTGCACTAAATATGATCTAGTAGATAGAAGAGCTTATGATAAAGAGAACACAGGCACACAAAAGGCCGATGACAATACCAAAGCTACTCGTGTCCCACAATGACAAAAATAGTACTTAAAAAGGTTTGGGCATAGATGTTGAATAGAGACATATACATCATTGTTAAAATGGAAAAGTTTTATTATGACACCGGTTTCATCTCACCTTAAGTAAGGAAGTACAACTGTCCTAAGAACTCAGTTTTTAAAAAAAAGTATGTAGATCAGAGCAAGAGAATTAGAAAATTTGGGATTTTAAACTGCTTTTAAGAACATGTATATACTCCCAGAGTTCCCAGCACATTAACAAGAATATTAATTATGACAACTAACAAAAATTCCGTTTTGAAAATTAGTCCTATTGGAGCCCAAATGCAAATCACAGCTTCCTTTAAATTTAAGGAGATTTTGTTCTCCTGAGATGTGGCCCATTTGCTGTTCTATTTTAAATTACTAAATTCTTTCAGAAAACTTTAAAAACATTAGTCTTCAAAGCAGTGACTGTTTTTAAAGTGTGTAATGGCTGGTACTGGTGAAATCATGTGTCATATTAATGAATTCTACTATCTTGTATAATTTTTATCTTTTAAGCTATTTATGTCTCTTTTCCAAAATTTTATGTAGGTAATGAGAAAATTAATCTAAAATGTACATATCATACATGGAAAACTTTAAAATATGAATATTTTGTAATTATGTGAATGTTGTGTTTTAATATTTTGTTACATATAAGAATATTTCTCTTGTGGTCTTGATGGAAAGGGAGAGAAGAAAAAACAATTTTTTTGGAAAACATCCCAGGATTAGTATCTGAGCTCTGTCTTGGATTCTGAATCTAGCTTTGCCGCAATTACAGTGTAACTTTGGGCAAATTAACTGTTCTTTGGTGTGTCTGGGCTTCAGTTTCCCCACCAATAAATAATAAAATGAAGATAAGAACTGCTCCATTTTTATATCAAGATGTTAGGTCAGTGGGAAATCATCTTCCTCTCAAATGAAAATCACATTAAGATAAATTATTAATTTTTTTCTTTCTTTTGTAGAAGATCAGCTGAAATGTACTCTCTAAATATTTTTCTTGGATTCAGAGAAGATTTCTCTGGTCAGAGGTTGGTGGGGGAAGGTATTGATGGCTAAATAATTATTAGCCACTGGTATGTGAGCAAAAGAAAGTTGTCTGGGAATTTAGAACTACTAATTATTTAAACATGCAAAGAGTGAAGGTCTTTTGAGAGAAGAGAAAAAGACATTTAAATATTACGATTTTTGCTTATTCAATATAATCATACTGCTCGGCAGAAATTCTCAATCTTGTGAGAAAAAGTAAAGAAAGTGTTGAGTATTCAAGATACAGAGCAGTTCATCTTTCAAGTTTTTGTATAAAAATAATCATGACTCACTCAAGATACATGGCTCCACGTGGGCAGATGTTCTTAAAACAAAATTCTTAATTGTGAAAGAATCTTTTCCAATAACCAATCGATTTTTCAATATATATCTATCTTGACCTAGGGGGAAAAAAAGTCAAAAAAAGGAAAATCATTTGAATTACATTAAAAAAACCACTCATGTTATTGAGTCCTAGAGTATTCTAATTTAAAAAGTTATAATATGTGATTAGTAAGATTGATAACTCTAGGAAGCCACTTACAATATGTAAACATTTTATTTTTGAAAATGAGATTCATTTTGTTAACATTGGTTCAGTCTGCAAAGATAGTCTTGTATCCTAAAGAATACATTCAAACCTGCAGTCACTACATTTGTAACGATCCTTTGTGTAAAGAAAATAACAAGGGCACCAGAAACAAGGAGGCAGATCTTACGCACTACAAGAGACATTTTGATCTCTTACTAGGCTTTCTAATCTTTCCGTTGTATCAAAATTTTAAAACTATTACTACGAACTAGGAATTAGGCATCATTTCGAAAGCAGATACAATTTCTCAAGTTAAAGAAGGATTAGTTATAAATGCCTCGTATATTTAAGAAATATTAAGGGAGATTTAAGGGGATCACTCATCACAGACCATGACTTTTTACTATCATTCTAACATTTTTGATTTATTTGCTAAATAGTTGATAACATTTATATTTGTATCCACTGTGACAGGCCCATGGCATTCCAATTCACAGCTGCACTACATATATATTTCACACATAGGTAAATAAATATTTTCAATCAACTTGCTCTCAGTGTAAACTTTGTATTTACAGCCTACATGTTACCAGTCAGATAACAAAAACTCTTACAACTATGGAATGACGTATATAATTTTTTTAGAGGGTTGATACAGCTCAACTTGACATTATAGGAAATGTTCCTATATCGGTCCAGGAAAATAAACCAAGAGGCGATGTGTGTGGGGCTACACAGTCACAACAAAACCAAGAGTCAGGTTTTACACAGGTTAGTAGTGCCAGGCTACAGGAGCTCCTGAGGGTCCAAGTCAGGGTTTCCATCCCCAACTTTGGAACGAATCTACAAAGAGAAGCATGATGATGGTCACAATCTAGATCTAAGCATGCCATTGGTAATGCTTATGGGTACATCAGATTGAGTCTAGTGAGTTTATATAAGATTTTTTTCTATTGTCTTAGGTTTACTGGTGTACACTGCTTATAAACATTACTTTTATTGACTATTGTGTATGCGTGTGTGCAGCCTTCTCCATGAGGACTATGTCTGGATCTGCCATTAGTCCTCAGGAAAAAAAATGTGGAAGGGCAACAAAAATAGGGTTATTTGAACAGAAACAAAACCATAACATCCATGTTTCTAAAGTTATAGCTTAGTTTTCTCACTGGCACATCACCAGGCAAAACAAAAGGACAAATATGGATGCATTTCCAAGTGTCAAAGACTCCTAAACAATAAATAACATGAATTACAAAATCTAATGTAATCCTAGGACTTAAGCAAGTAATAAATTCAAACATATATATGGTGCATACATTTTTCATTAGTATCGTTTCTTTCTCATTCTTAAGTAAAAGAGAGCTTATTTTTTTATTTTTTTATTTTTTTTTAAAGATTTTATTTATTTATTTGATACAGAGAGAGATTACAAGTAGGCAGAGAGGCAGGCAGAGAGAGAGGAGGAAGCAGGCTCCCTGCGGAGCAGAGAGCCCGATGCGGGCCTCGATCCCAGGACCCTGAGATCATGACCTGAGCCGAAGGCAGGGGCCCTAACCCACTGAGCCACCCAGGCGCCCGCTTAAGTAAAAGAGAGCTTATGTGAGATGTTTCTAGTACCTATAAATGAATTATGAAAAATGCAGTTTTAACAATGAAGCTACAGAATGGACTCATTAAAAGAGACACGTGTTTGGGTTTTTCATGCCTCTTTCCTATGAAATTTAGATCTTTGATAAAATATTTTCCCTCAACTTTATTTTCACAGAATCATCACTCACAACTTAATATTAAAACCTGTACTACTTCGTTTTGGCATTTGCCACTCACCTTTTTTTTTTTCTTCCACAAAGGTGTCTATTAATTTTTTTTTTACAAATTTACAAGTTTTTTTATCTCCTGGATTTTGCCCAACTTTTCTCATTTAGAATATTTCTAGAACTAGAGATTTAAAGGCTGCAAATAATGACTTTATTAGTAATTCTCTTCCTAGAAATGTGAGTTATTCTGTATGTTTAACATTGACAAATCAATAGACTTTTCTTATATTAGGATAAAATACTTACTCTGTATTTTGCTGGTTTTATTTTCCACCCTTGATACTTTTCCCCTGAAAACAATTTTTAAAAAAGTGACTTAAAGATAAATATTTTTCTTTGACCCTAGGCCTTTTTCTCCATTGGAAATTATGAAGATAAACATCTACATAATTATAAATTTGATCTTTGTTTTCATGATAATGGAATTAAGTTAGAATTATCATAATTTACTTTATAATTCTCGTTTGTGGTAATATTTCTAAAAGCTATAGTGAAAATCAGTTTGGGGCCATAAAGGATGTAAAGATGAGAAGTGTTAAAAAAATGAACATTCTTTATTAACAAAAAATAGAACTATGATGCCTAATTATATCAAACAAATCAAGTTGTTAAACTTCCATGTGAAGTGTTACTAATATGTTTAACCTTCAAAGCATTTTATGTAAAATAATTAGTTCTCAACCATCCATTGAGGGCAGAAAATATCTCTTACCCAAGTCCAGAGGCCAGGGAAACACAATGTAATTCTACTACCGTGTCTTTCTTGTCCTTTTCTACCTCTCAGAACACTTGGGGGGATGCACGACACACATAACCAAACAAATCATCTTCTACATAGAGAAAGGCAGTTAACTTTCATTCTTTGTTGAGTATATTTATTAAACTGCATGGTGAAGTTTTTGAGTGAGAAATTATTTCAGTAAAGAGAAAACAAACAGGTCCACATTTATGCTGACATTCTTGTTTAGATAGTACTAAAATTTGCAGTTAGTCCCACATTCTAATTAAAATTTTGAGTCATGTTATGTAGGAAAGGGAGATATGAGCTAGAATTTTTTTAATGCCTATTGTGTCAGATGTTGTGAAATGTACTGATGTGGTGAGAGTATCGGTCTGTCTTCTAACTGGAGATATTCTTCTATCTCTTGAATTTCATGATGAGACCAGTGTGTTTGCATGCTTTATGATGTTCAAGACCATTGAGATTTGGACTGAGAATCAGGAAAATGATGAAGGCAAAGGATGAGAGAAGACTGAATGAAATCTCTCTGCTTCTTGATCTTCAGTTTGAAGTTAAATAAGTTAATTTGGCTTGTATTTTATTGAGTGCTCATTCTCTGTTTATGCTGTGCTAAATACTTTATTCAGATTATCAAATTTAATTTTTCAACAACCCTATGAAGTACAGATAAAGGAACTTGTCAGGATAGCATAGCTCCTGAGTTGTAAAGGTGAAGTTCTATCAGAGGCAGGCAGACTTTAGAGAGATTTTTATAGAATACTGACATTGCAAGGGCCATCTAGTCCAACCACAAATTCCAAGTCTTTCAAGACATATACTTTTAAAGTATTCTGAAATTAAAATAACTTTTAAAAATTTCACTCTGTAGTATAAATGTAAATATTTGATTTTTCATGGTAGGTTATATGACTGAGTTGAAGTCATAACTAATAAGCACAAGGTGCTCCACCCCAATAGTGGAATTTTCCTTCACTTCTCTCAACATTCAAAAGGCAACTGTAAAGGTAAATTGCCAAATATGGTAATATGTAAGAGTCAAGTTGTGATCACTGATATTAACACTGTCTTTTCCAATTGAATTTTAACCTAAGGAGGCAATGCATGATAGTCAAGGAAAACAAGAGATATTGAGGATTTTTTCTATAATTTCTCTCCATTTTTAATACTGGAATTTGGATGAGACTCTAGAAAGATTTTATTTTTACAATTTATTTTTTGATGTATGGAGTTTTAAGTGGATTATGTAGATCTTTTTATTGATTACACTGATGTTGCCTTCTTGGCCAAACCACTATTAAATGCATTACCCAGATGAACCATTTCTGTTTAGAATGGCAATTTGTATTACTTCCAAATTTAATAGGCCTGTTGTATGTATATTTCCTTTAGAAAGTTTAAATAATTTTCTCTAATGAAAAAAATGTTAATTTTCTGAATGTGATTTATTTGTCTTACCCTCTGAGATTTTTTTAAAGCTAATGTGTTGCAATAAGGAGAAGCAACAAGGTTAGTACAGCATTACACTCTGGGATCTTTAGCTCAAACCATCTTTTTCACTTTAATGATAACACAACCAGAGGTAACCATGGAAAAGACCATTTCACTTTTTCTTAACAATTGTAGAGGCCCCCAGTGATACTATCCAAGGCTCTTTATGGTTATCTCACTTTCATCCTTGACTACTATATTATCGCTGCATTATTTTTTAAATGAGGTCATGACTTGTACTACATCTGAATGAAGGTACTTGGTCAGAGAACAATTGAGGAAAAGAAACAGAAGAGTCGGGCTAGCAGTTGCTTCCTCATCATGGGTTTTCTGTGTGATGTTATTAAATAGTTTTTATTATTTTTTGACATAACACATTGTCATAACTACTGTTAGGATTTTAATGAAACATGAGGAAGCAGTTTGAAAGCTTGTCAAATGTTGGGGTTTTCAAAAAATAAATATGTAAGTGAGGGCTCCCCCACCAACCAAGTTTAGAACCTCTGGTTCTGACCGAGAAGCCCAGTCATAAGCACTTGGCTGTCTAAGGTACACATCATGGGGTAAAGCCAAGAGGCTTGACAACCCTCTCCTTCATGCAGAATCAGTGACTATTGAATGACCAGTCAAGGCCAAAATAACCACACTGTGCCTGAATATGCCAGAGTGAGTATTCATAGCAACTCAGTTAAGTACTCCATTGTCAAATATTCTATCCTCCCTTTCTCCTAAATCATCTTTGATAACACGAGGGTGAATGCCCTTCTTCTCTGTTGAGTTAGGGAAACTGGACTTCGTGACTAAAGCAACAAGATTATTGTCGATTGCAGAGCTTTTGGTGTCATGAACCCCTCATTGGCTCCTCAACTTTTTTCAATTGAAGTATGAAAGGAAATATTCCTGATGAGGCCATGATTGAATAAACAGAAAGAATATCTAGCAAGCTATACAAAATTGCAATACAGATTCATTTTGAACTCCATGTCAAAGTTTGATAGGCCTGACTCTTTAATATTGGTATATTACGTCACAAACATGCATTGTCAGTTTATACCAAAAACCAAATGCCCTTTCATTTAACACCAAGATTATTTAACATATTCCATATTTAGGAAAGCAGTGGCAAGGATTGTTTTGTGATCTTGGTGGGAAGGTTTTCAGGTAGTGATTCTTGAGATTTTTCAGAGGTTATAAACACAGTATTCACTTACGTCTTGTTTTGGTTGGCAGCACAGGCATCTTCCACCCTCGAACCCATTCACAATTAAAGCAAGACAGAACATGCATTTCATATTACGAACAATATGATTGTTACCACACTGAAATTGGAAACCAATCTAGGACCATTTCTACCCAGAAACATTCACTGTAATTTATCGGAAAACGCAGTGACTCCTAGAATTGCTTGATAGTCACACAACACAAGTAAAAATGTGCATATTTATAATATATTGAAAACCACAGATTTCTTTTTATTCTATGTTCTAATGACTTTGTTTACTCCAGTTGCAGCATTTTGTAAATCATAATGCAAACTCCTCACTATAACACTACTGTTAGTATGGGAATTTATTTTGCAAATTCATAAATGTCTTTGCAACTGAGACCATACTGGTGGTAGTTTGGGGTATTAAAAATGCCTCTGTAAGGGTTAGGGTTAATTTACTTCAGTTTCCAACAACTGATTCATGTATTGGCCAAGGAAACAATGCAAAAACTTCATGTGACGTTTTTAACATCATTATGCTAAGCAGTACTTGTTTGCTCTTTTAAAAAAATCTGATTCATGCTTAGCGGATCATTTCTACTTAACAAAGGTACTGCAATATAGAATATAGACATTTTATATGTACTGTTAACCTATCACCTGATTGTTGAGGGAATGTGTGAAAATATTTTAACTTTGACTTGAGGGTCAATTCTGGAATACGTGTGATCAAAATTTGATTGCTTTTGGGAAGTTTGTGGTGATTAACACTTTATTTAAAATTTGTTCTCAAGAAATTGTCTTTTTAAAAAGTCAATTGGCAGGTGGAAGTTTCTAACCCAAAAGAATTCTGGGTTTCAGCACAATAAACTGTATTTCATCAGGGAGGATTATTTTGGGTTTTTTCACACTTTATTTAAATGTGAATATTTTTTCATGACACAGAATAAAATGTGCATTTTATGGAACTTGTTTGAATTGAGTCTTTGTTGAAAATTATTATTTTGAATTTGGTTTAATAAATAATAAGCTCTCCATTACAAAAATATGGAGCAGTGGGCTCAGAGAAAATACTCTTTTGGTATAGTAGCTTTGTAAATGTTATTTTAAACTTCTATAATATTTTTCCTCTAATAAATTACACTGTAATGGTATAAGTAATAAAATTAGTGTCATACTGGAAGCTAAAATTTTAAACCCCCACAGTATATTTGTTTGATATAAAGATTTCTCTGTTCTAATAAAGAGAGAGAGTGATAAAACCTAGATAGAAGTTTGGGGAAAATTTTATTTTAAAATGAGATTTCTTTTAATGTTTCTTAATTCTATCAATCTATCAAAAATGTAATTATTTTCCAAATATTATGGGTTTATCCCAGTCTGTGCTATTTAGAAGCATAAAGACAGAATGTACATGGAAAAATAGAATACTTCCATTCTTTGGAAAAATCCATAAATAGTTTGCTACTAGCCCTTGAGGCATTAAAATGCAAAATCTGGATATGTAATATAGGAAGGCTGTTCCATGAGGCCTGTATATTTTTTCTAACTAAAGAAACACAAGATTAAGGAATGCTTTTTTTGAACATCGCTGAAGAGTTAACTCCTATCTATTGTTTCTCTGTGCAATATAGCGTTTTGATTAGAGGACAACTAAATAAAGATTTGTCTCTGTTATGGGTGTATGAAAGTATATTTATAGAAGATATTCTAGTCAGTTCTTGTTTATAAAGGAGTCAAGGATATGATGACCACAATTAAATGGATTAGTACACAAATTATCAGTAATTAACACCTTTCCACTCTGCCTTCTACCCTCCTTTCCTTACAGAAGCACACACACACACACACACAAACAGCAGTTACAATCTCTCCTTGTAAATTCTGTGATAATACATCTATTGAGAAAGATACCAACTTTTGAAATGTGAGTATTGTGTAAGACTGATGAATCACAGATCTGAGCCCCTGAAACAAATACACTATGTGTTGATAATAAGATCATAAATAAAAAACAAACATATTATAGATTTGGATGATTAAGTACTCAAGTGCCAAATATCAATACCTAAGAAGAGGATGAGACAGAAATTTCGGTCTTATGGGCTATTTTCTCCAGAGTGAGATGCAGAATGGAACATGCTTGAGCCCCCAGTCCTGTCTTGTGTCAGTGCCTCTACCCCCAACCAGCAGGGAAGGTTTTGCTTTCTGTAAGATCACTGAAAACACCCAGTTTGCCTCTGTCAGGTCATATCCATTTTGTTTAATCTAAGCAAATTAGCACAATGTGCTTTAACTGGATTAAATAACAATGTGCCCTGTGAACAACCCAGAACTGGCAGACATGTTACAGCTGGAACAGACCTTGGAAATGAATCAGCAGCATACCTACTTGGAGAAACAAAGAAACCAAACACTGGAGAGGGTAAGTGGTTATCTAAAATTCTATGTATAGTTGGTGGAGAAGTTGGGATTCAGATTTAGTTGTCTTGATTCCAGGTCCAACATTTCTTCCACAGTGCACTGCACATGCGTGCATGCACGCACACACGGACTTCAGCTAATGCTACTGGAGATGTTACTAGACTCATCTCTGGGTGTTGCTGAAAGGACAGCTGTGTGTCCATTTATGCTATTTACATAAAGATGTGTGTCTTTTATTTTAGTTTTTTTAACCTAAAAATGTATCTCACAAAAGGTGTACACTTCATGTGCTATGAAGGTTGTTATTCAGTGTCCTACAATCGTGATACCTTGCACACCTAAGAGTTTTAGAATAAGAACTAAATACATCACCAGTTTGTTGTCTCTGGCTAAAGCTGCACAACAGGGTCAGAGGTTGAGAAGACTGGAAAAGAATGGCCGGAGGTCAACCACCTCAGATCATTATGTGAGGAACAGAAACCGGAGCTTCTGTGTCTCTTCTCTCCTGTGGGCCCATGTGGGTGCATCAAACACTGCTTTCTATCTCATCTGATTCTACTGTCTTCTAGTGTCCAAGCTTAAGGCTTTGTGTGTGTGTACACATGTTTGGGGAGGGCAGTCCTCTCAGTTCTTAAAATCTACTGGGGCTATTCCCCTGAAAAGTCAAAATAAATGTCTATGATCATGGTTTACAAATAACAATGTCCGATCTGGTCAGTGGCGGGTGAAGAAGTGCTAACATCTTCTCACCTGAAGTCATTCAACCCATTAACAGATATTCCTTCATTGTATGATATGGTGACCACACTGACCAAATTCAGCTGCACCCAAAATGTGGACCTTAGGGTTGTCTTCCACAACTCTGAGTACCCTGTTCTAAAACCAACAAGATTCTGTTGAAATTCTTCTATATTAGTGACATTTGAGCTATCTACTTTACTGACAGGCAGGAGTTCCAGGAACAATATCCAGGTTTACAGAGGGAAGAATTTTAGCTCTCTTAGGCCTTCTTTAAATTTCCACAGCTTCCACTCTTAACATCCTCCCCTCCAGCCCCACCCCCTCGGATTTTAACAACTCAGGCAAGGAGAGAAAGGAAGAGATTTTCAGAGTCCTGGTTCTTCTACTGTTGCACACATAGCCTTATCTTCTGTTTTGTGTAGTTTTCCACTGGGCTTGAAGCAGGGGGAGGAGAAGAAACATTCTGTAGGTGACCTGAAGCTGGTGGCTTTGTGGTTCACTGCCTGCCTAAGGAAGAAAGGGAGTACTAAAGCAAGTCCTCCGGCCATGACCACTGAGTCCTCTGAAAGGTAGGTAGTCTTACAGGATGGAAGGCAGGGAGGGGTTTTGCCTTGCAGCAGGTAAGCAGCAAATAAAACACTTCTGTGCTGGTGGAGTTGCCAGGAGCCTCTCTCCTCATCCTTCCCTCGACTAGTGGGGACTTTATTCTTTGTGTAGTCTAAGGTAGGTGGGGACCAGATCGAGTGAGGTAATAGCAATGAAAGTTCTTTGAAAAACATAATGGGTTATACAAAACTTGAGGTTCTTTCTATTTGCCATTGATTTTCCCAGGAGTCAAGAATAGATTCCAGAACTTATTGATAAGGAGTCATAAATATTAATAACATACATTGACACCCAGCTTCTAGTGAGGTTCCAAATTTTTCTCACTTATATAGAGAGAAAATTGGACATGACTATAGTATGTTCAGGTGTGGCTAGCAGCTGAAGTGTTTTTATTTCCCTGTCAACCATAAAGGCAAGCACAAACACTGCACACACCTAGTCCTGTGCCTCACCCCACTTCTAGAACTAAAATATTTAAAAAGAACTCATGAACATTTAGGCTACATCATAAATATAGCCTTAGCTTCATTAATCTGAAATTCTCAAGAAAGCTGTACTATTTGTACTATTTGAATTTTTCACTTTCAGAGTTAGTTATCAATATCTTGTGAGATTTCTGTCACACAGATTAGGAATTAAGTACTGTTTCAGAGTTCTTCCTGATTTATGATTGAGAGTTAGAAGATAAATTTTCAAAGTTAGCATTTAAGCAATAAAGAGGTTCCTAGACATTGAGTTAGTTTAAGACTTTCACCCACCTTACTTAGATACAAGTGAGAAAATAATGCTAGAGTTGACAATTGAAAGTGTTTATGCTAAACAAAACACAAGACCAAAATTCAATACTAACAACTTTATCATCCCCATCAAGATGTCTGTACTTTTTATAGAACTCCAACTGTTATGTTTTTGCTGCTGCTGTTATTGTTATACTTGAATTGATTTCGATACAGAACCAAGGCCTTACTATTTTGTATGCTGTATATGGATGGATGGATGGATGGATGGATGGATGGATGGATGGATGGACGGATGGACGGATGGACAGATAGGTAAGTAGAATTATCTGTGTGTCAGATAGAGTTCTTGCTCCCAATAACCCCACAGAGAGACAAGGCCACAGGCTCTGGGTAACTAAAAGCCTTTTATAAGCTCACATACCTATGTCAGAGAAAGTTTTCAAATCCAGATTTCTGACTCCAAATCATGTTTGTTTGCCTCAAAGTGACTCTCAGACATGCCTCAGATACCTGGTTTTCATGTCAGCATTTGTAGAAATAAAATGTATTAATATTATTTTGGGGAGGACTCTTTAGTGGTTCAAGGTTTTCACATAAAGTTATCTCATCACAGAATTTCAGGGTTTGGTCTTGTGCTGGTCCATAAGCAGGAGAAATGCTAAGATTCACTTTCTTGTATGGTCTGCCTGTTCAAAAATATGAAATACTGCAACTCACGGCATCACCTTAGTTTTTCCTTTGCACAACGATCTTTGTGGAAAAGTCCCACAGGAGCACTGAGATCAGTACAGGACAATCTGGTGATGTGGACATGAGCCACTTGAAGGAAAGGGTTGTGTTTTCTTCTTTCTTTCTAGCTCCTTGCTGTGTTTAGAGGTATGCGCTGTGGCTAGTACAGTTGCTTCAAAGTCTTGAAAGAATGCTTGGAGTAGTTCAGATCTATTCTTTTAAGACTCACTTCTGTTTTGAAAAGCTTTAACACAATTAACTCATGTGGGAAAGATATACCTACCATTTGGTGTTATCTTTGCATTCAAGATGACTAAGACATCACAAATCACTTCTAACTGTCTGAGAATATGATTTATAAGGCCTACAATTCCAAGTGCTGCCTTGATATCTTTGTGTCTCATAGGGCCCCAAAGATGTAATCATGAGTTCCTCTGTTCTTGCCACACATGCAACACTCCCCACCCCACTTCATCCCTAGTAGGAAAATCTTCCCCCCACCTGGCTAGTTCTCCATTAGCCAGAATAGCTGCATTCCAGCCAGTCTTCAACCTAATAGGATTTTACTTCCCTGACAGCCCAGGAATTTTTTCCAACAAGCCAATCATATCCTCACATGAAAGCCTTACCCTCTTGCTATGATGAAGCCTTCCCCAGACAGCCCCTGTTTGTTCTGTTCCTGAATGTAACTTCAGTGTAAACCTGCAAAGTCCTTGTCCTCCAGGCTGTGAGTATATGTGACTAGTAGATTGCTATTTCATTTGTTCAGTGTTTGTTGTACATTTAACCATCTTGTACTATTTAGAATGGGGGATTCCTCCCTTGCCAACAAGGTGAATGGGATGCAGCTAGAACAAAATATTTATTCACTTTATTGAAGAGAATCGTAATGTCTGTCAACAAATACTATTCATCAAAAACAAGCACATTATGTCTCTTCACTTTGATGGTTTAATTAAATGACAATCTGTGGGGCTTTGTAGTCAAAAGTAGTGATAAGATTTGATTTGGTATAAATTTTGGATTTTTTTTAACAAAATGTTGCTTATATTTCATAATAAAGACAGATTGTTTAGCATAGGTGGGGTCAGCCATGCAGTAAAAATTAGTCCCTTTTTATTCAGTTGGAATGCTTAGAACAAACTCATTTCCCTCATTCACTGTTCCAGATGTTGATGCAAGAAAACTGAAGTAATGGTACTTTTCTTCTTGTAAATGTTTTCACTTTCCAACTCAGTTTGCATTTTCTGGGTATCAACTAATCAGACTCATCTGGACAATTCAACGGTGAGAGAAATTATACTTTTTCAAGTTCTTATGCAATGCTTTGACTACTCTAAAGAGTCTGGACTGATCATTTAGACCATTGGTTCTCCACTGAGGACAATTTTATTCCCAGGGGAAATCTATCAATTCCTGGGGACATTTTTGGTTATCCAACTAGGGAAGAATCAGTATGGGTATTTACTAGGTAGAGACCAAGAATGCTGCTAAACATCCTACATTACATGGGATAACCCCCACAATAAGGAATTATCCAACCCAATATATCCATAGTGCTGAGGTTGAGCGTGATATTGTGATTTATACTAAAGATATATATATTTGGCTTTTGTGCCTATTGTGCACACAGGTTCTAAAACTCCTGGACTTTAAGTGATGAGAGCAATGGATATCTTTTGTTATGTTAATGAGGTGACTTTTGGAACACACCTAAGGATGGGGGAGCCTGGTGGTGGGTATTAAGGAGGGCATGTATTGCATGGAGCACTGGGTGTGGTTTATAACCAATGAATCTTGCAACACTGAAAAAATAAAATTAAATTTAAAAATAAATAAATAAATACAGAAAGCAAGAAAGAAAGAAAGAGAGAGAGAGAGAGAGAAAGGAAGAAAGAAAGAAAGGAAGAAAGAAAGAAAGAATAATCTAGTAAGTAAATATTTCTCTGAGTTCTGTGGGCCATTCTAGCAAATTAATTAGATCCATGGAGGAGGTCATGGGAACTGATGATATACAGCCAGTCAATCAGAACTACAGATAACAATTGGCACCCAAAGTGGAGAGCAGTCTTCTGAGACAGCCCTTAAGATGTGGAATCTCATGCAGTCTCTAGGTAGAGTGTTGGAAACTAGCTGAATTATGACACCCAGCTGATGCTAGAGAGTTGTTGGATGTGTGGGAAACCCCTGGCCCTGACACACATATAAACTTACATGGTATTTGGTGATCATAACCCTTTTATTAGGAAACACTGGTTTAGACCATATGATGTGCTGCTTGTGACTTTTCAAATTATAAAAACAATAATATGAATAGTTTGACCTGTAATAAGGTCAGAAGTTGGATATTTGGAAAGCAGCCCTTGAGAACATTCCTAAAAATAGTTATAAGTACCACAACAGAGGCTGGAGGCTGGGGTGTGGCTGATCCAAGGTTTTTAACCCTTTCAGTCTGTATATAATCTCTACACCTATCTGTCTGCACAGAGCAGAATCACATTCTACCATGATGAAATGGCAATTCTCAGTCCAATGCTGTAACTTTCAACTCAGTATAACTTTCATGGAATACTTTCGTCTTTCACTTGATATTTAAGTTTTCATATATTTACAGTGGTTTCTTTCAGGTGAAATTTGTAAATTAAAAAAATAATAAATTCCTAACTTCATTTTGCAAGAAGTTTTTTTTTTTTTACCAGTCAAAAGACTCTTTTAAAGTATCTCTCAGATTACAAATTAGCCTATTTTGATAGTACCCAGTACATTATAGCTTAGATTATAGGGGAGAGAATAAATGTTGTCAAAAATGTGTGAAATTTTGTGAATGAGTGATTCCTAGAATATTTCTTGACTCCAGCAATTTTGCTTCCCTTACCCCTGCTAGTGATTTACACTTTGTTGACAAGTAAGTTCTGCCTACTATTGAAACATTGCTGCCAGGTACAGATCTATAGGAGAAGATTTTACTGAAGAAGCTTTATTGCTTCTTTACAAATAATCTTTTGAAGTGCAGTTTAAATAGCATAAATTCACTCATTATAAGTACACAATTCAATGACTTTTAGTAAATTTATATCATTTCACATTCATCATTATGATCCAGATACAAAACATTTCCAGAATCCTGAAAATATTTCTCATGCCCATTTACAGTTAATTCTCACAACCACCCCAAGCCCTAAGCAATACTGATCTGCTATTTCTTAGATTTGCCTTCACAAGAAATTTTATTTTAATAGAATCATACAATATGTAGGCTTTTGTGTCTAACTTTTTTCACTGACAAATGTTTTTGAGGTTAATCCATCAGTAGTCCCACCAGTAGTGCTGGGTTGTATTTCAATGCAGTTACATCTCACTTTGTTTATCCATTCACCAGTTTATGACCATGTGGATTGTTACTTTTTGGTTATTATGAATAGCGCTACTCTATAAACATTTGCATACAAGTCTTTGTGTGGACATACACATTCACTTGTTGGGGTAAATGCCCTGGAGTGGAATTACTGGCCCATCTGGTGGGTGTACGTTTACCTTTTTAAAGAAAATACCAACTGTTTCTGTAGTTACCGTACCATTTTACATGTGTACCAGCAATGTATATATACTGGTCCAGTTTCTCCACATCCTTGCCAATACCTACTATTTTCAGTGTTTTTTGAATATAGCCATTCTAATGGGTCTAAGTGGTATGCATCTCTTTGTGGTTTAAATGCGCATTTCTTCAATGAGTAATGAAATAAAGCATCTTTAAAGTGGCCTTCCTACATCTTCTTTGGTGAAATGTTTATTTGAATATGTTACATTAAGAAACCATTCAAATCTCTCACCTTTGCTTTGCCTCTTGGTGACACTATTTTCCAGGTCCATGAAATGACAATTAACTGATTAGTGAGCTATAAGAATCTCTGTTCAGATATTTACGTGGATTGATGAGAAGATAAAAGACACTAACACTTTGGAAAGGTATTAACTTGAAGTTACCAAGCTACCTTAGCACTTAGTATGTCTGAACCCATGTTAACTACCTCCTAAATGCAGCTAATAGGTGATGGACAACAATTCTGGTGCCAAAGATTTTTAATCTCAAAAAAAATCTTAATTTATCTTAAGAGTTGATTTCAAAGAGGAATTCAGAAAAAATTTATCTGAATGAACTTTAACCTATAAGAAACGTCAAAGGTGAACCACCTTAAGAATTAAAGATGAAATGGTCCAGACAATGGAATATTATGGAGAAACAAAAAGCAATGAGCCATCCGCCAAGAAAAGACTTAGAAAAAGGAAACTTAGATGCATGTTACTAATTAAAAGAGCCAAATTGACAAGGCTACCTACTGTGTGATTCCAACTAGAAGCAAAACTATGACACGGTAAAAAGGTCAGTAGTTGCCAGGGGCCCACGGGGAGCAAGAGATGAAAAGGTGGAGCTAAGAGAATTTTAAGGGCAATGCAATTACTCTGTATGATACTGTAATGATGGAGATGTGTCGTTGTACATTTGTCTACACCCACAGAATGTATAACACCAAGAATAAACTCTAATGTCAACTATGGACTTCGAGTGATAATGATGTGTGAATGTAGGTTTATCAACTGAAATAAACATACCACTCAAATGGGGGATGTCGACAATGGAAGAGGCTCTGTGTGTGTGACAGCAAGGGGTAATGGGAAATCTCTGCACTGTCTGCTCAATTTTTTTTTAAAGATTTTATTTGTTTATTTGACAGAGAGAGAGAGAGATCTGATCACAAGTAGGCAGAGAGGCAGGCAGAGAGAGAGGAGGAAGCAGGCCCCCCGCTGAGCAGAGAGCCCAATGCAGGGCTTGATCCCAAGACCCTGAGATCTTGACCTGAGCTGAAGGCAGAGGCTTTAATCCACTGAGCCACCCAGGCGCCCTGTCTGTTCAATTTTACTGTGAATCTGAAACTGCCCTAAAATAAAGTCTACTAAAAAAAATGAAGCATGTCTATCTAGGGAAGATGTGTTCCTTGCAATGCAGGCAACTTAGTGTCTGGGCCACCCCCTTACCTTTCACACTCTCTCCGTCAAATCCTTTGTTTTATGGAACAGTCAATGAGTTGCTCTACTCACTAATTTCTTTAGCAACTTGTGCATTTTGTTTTTGTTTTTTTAGACATGCATGCCACAAACCACTCTACTACATACACCACCTTCAAATTTGCGAAACTCATGTTTGGAGGCCTGTGCTTTTCATTGCGGTGGGGTTTTTGTTGTTGTTTATTTGTTTTCAGTTAAACTAAAATAATAAGATTTTTCTTGCCCTGTGAAACAGGAGATATGGTTATATAACAATGCTATAGCAATATGCTGTTTAAAAAAGTCACAGTTTGTTTCACAAGCCTAAGAAATGCTATACTATAGAATTTTCCAGTTTACCTTTGTTGGTTTGTATTACAAACTCATCCCTGGAAAGCTGTGAGGGAAAGATTTTTTTCTTTTGACTAGTCAGCTACAGTTCATTTCTCTAGATTAACCTAATGAGAATGAGGCTGAACAATTCTGAGCAGAAAAGACTTGCTTGCAGTTAGAGAGACTCAGGATAGCTCCAAACCAAGTTTTTGGCTCCCTCTTCCCTGCCACATCTTAAGCCACAGTGAAGCTTTGAAAAAAATGCCCATTAAAAGGTGCTTCACAATTCTGGGACCCCACATTGTGTTGCTTCTAAATATATTGGTTCTGTACTGATAAACTGCAGACTAGGCTCCCGCTAATTTACAAAAATAAATCCCATCCCCATTGGACTGATTCTGTGACCTGATTCTGTAAGGCTAAGAGCACATCTCCTGGATACCCTTGTTTCTTCCCTTGTTTCTTCTGGCAGAAAGCCAGGTGTATGGAATACATTCAGTAATTATTTGTTGACTTAAACAAACACTGAATGTTATGTTAACATTGTTAAGTGTTAACTATGTGAAATGCTGAATGGACATCCAGAGAGGTTACCTTCTAGCTCAGTATTTTCAGGCTTCTCTAAATTTATTCCTTTTGGTGCAATACAGTTAAAATGAAGAAACCAGTGTTATATATTCTAGAATGGTACTAATGTATTATAAAGAAATACAGAATTACCAATACCTAACTGTACCACTTTAATTCTCCTGTAATTACTCAAATGTGTTTTATCTTACAAACATACATTAGATTGGTTGTATAACTACTATGCCTAGAAAGGAAGGGTTGCAGAAGTAAATAGGGAAGAAAGCTTTCAAAGGAGCTTGGAATTCAGGGTAGGAGGCAGAGAGTTAAACAAATAGCACAAGGGATTGAATACAGGTGGGAGGAATGGGGTGGGGAAACAGAGAAAATACTGATTGTCGATAGAATCATCCTCAAACTTTTAGATGGGAGCATCAGTGATAAGGCCCAGGTTTTTATTTTTTAAATTTTTAAATTTTTATTTTTTTAAAGATTTTATTTATTTATTTATTTTTAATTTATTTTTATTTTTTTTAAAGATTTTATTTATTTATTTCACAGAGGGAGAGAGATCACAAGGAGACAGAGAGGCAGGCAGAGAGAGGGGGGGGGAAGCAGGCTCCCCGCTGAGCAGGGAGCCCGATGCGGGCCTCGATCCCAGGACCCTGAGATCATGACCTGAGCCGAAAGCAGAGGCTTTAACCCACTGAGCCACCCAGGCGCCCTTTATTTATTTATTTGACAGAGAAAGACACAGCGAGAGAGGGAACATAAGCAGGGGGAGTGAGAGAGGGAGAAGCAGGCTCCCCGCTGAGCAGGGAACCCGATGTGGGGCTCGATCCCAGGACCCTGGGATCATGACTTGAGCCGAAGGCAGATGCTTAACGACTGAGCCACCCAGACACCCTATTTTTAAATTTTTTTTACTTTATTCTTTCAGTGATCCAAGATTCATTGTTTACGCACCACACCCAGCGCTCCATGCAGTACTTACTCCCAGGGACACAGGGCTGTGAGCAGCAGCAGGTAGAAGGCACTGCTCTGTTAGTCCCCATGGCTAACGGTCAGGAGAACACCCTGCCCCAGTTTAAGAGAGCCAAAGAATGTCAGAATGACGTATACGACTCTCTAGACCTTTCGGAGCATAGGCGTATTACTTTATCATGTTGTCTAAGTTTCTTCCAGAGTCTATTATTTGTTGGTTTAAGATTTGAAGTTTATGGAAACCATGTTATCTTACTGGATAGAAATTAAATTGAAAATGTGTAACCTATAGGGGGCACCAGGGCTGCTCAGTAGGTTGAGTCCAACTTTTGATTTTGGTTCAGGTCATGGTCTCAGGGTGGTGGGATCAAGCCCCATATCATGCTCCTTGCTTAGTGGGAGTCTGCTGGAGATTTTCTCCCTTCTCCGCTCCCCACTCTCTACTCAAATAAATTAATAATAAAAAAAAGAAAATGTGTAACCTATAGACATAAAGATGTACTACTTTATTTTTGACTTGACTTTTGGAAGTGCTGTGCTATTCTAGAGGTTCACAAGTATTGCAGATGACACCTCCCTGCCTGTCTTTATTGCCTTTTAGTAAATGAAATTCACCATCCTTTAACGTGACCCTTTCAGGAAAAGGGCTGCAAAGGCTGTGGACACCTTTTTAATTCAAACTGCACTTTAAAATTTTAACATTTTCCTATATGAATATTTTTTAAATGAAACTTTTTATTTTGTAGTAATTACAGAATCACAGGCAGTTGTAAGGTATAACAGAGAGGTCCTGTGTATCCTTCACCCAACTTCCCCTAATGTATATATCTTACCTAGTTACAATCCTATCTCCAAATTAGGAATCTGACACTGGCACAGTCTGTGTTTATATTTCTAAGTCATCTTATCTCCTGGGTAGTTCTGTAGCCACGGCAGCAATCAAAATACAGAACTATCCCATGACTACAAAGATCTCCTTTGGGTGGCCTTCTGCTAGTCCCATCCTCCTCCCTGCCATCTCAGACAATCCCCAGTTGCTGGCAAGTGCTACTTTGTTTTCCATCCCTATACTTTTATTTCAAATGTCCTGTGAATAAATTCACCTAGTATGAAACCTTATGAGGTTGGCATTTTTCATTCAGCAGAATGCCCTTGAGAACCATCCAAGTCATTGTGTGCATTAATAGCTTTTTCTTTTTGTAGAGTGTTACATGATCTGAATGTACCACACTTTGTTTCACCATTGAGGGGCATTTTAGTTGTTTCCTGTTGTAGGCTATTACAAATAAGGCTGCTGCGAATAATGGTGTACAGGCTTTTGTGGGAACATTAGTTTCATTTGTTTGAGATAACTGTTCAAGAGTACAAATTGCTGAATCATATAGTAAAGGTATGTTTAATATTTTAAGAAACTGCCAAAATGTTTTTCAGACTGACTGCATGATGTGACATTCCTACTAGCAATGCTGCAAGATCCAGTGTCTCTGAATCCCTGCCAGCATTTGGTACTGTCACTGTTTTCTCTTGAGCTAATCTAATTGGTGAATAATGATATCTCATGGTGGGCTTAATTTGCATTTCCCTAATGGCCAGTGATGTTGAACATGTTTTCAGGTGCTCATTTGTCAACAGTAGATCATTTCCAAGGAAATGTCTCTTAATGTATTTGTCATTTATTTTATTGAATTGTTTGTTTTTTTTAATGTTGAGTTCTGAGAATTAGTTATATGCTCTAAACATGAGTCCTTTGGAAGATGTGTGGTTTTCAAAGGTTTTCTCCAAATCCATAAAATGTATGGACATCCTCTTGATGGGGTCTTTGGTAAGGCAAAAGTATTAAATTGTGACTAAGTCCAATTTAGAGGTTTTTTAAAAATAGATAATGCATTTCAAGTTATATCTAAAACTACTCATGAAATTCCAGGCTCTGAAGATTTTCTTCTATCATCCAAAAGTTTCAGATTTTTGTGTTAAACACTTAACCCTATAAGTCAATGAATTAGTTTTTGTAGAAAATATGAGACTTAGGTTGACAAGTTTGTCTACAGATGTTCTTTTTCTGTCTACAGATATTCAATTGTTCCAGAACCATTTGTAGAAAAGGGTATTCTTCCTCCACTGAATTGTATCTGCATCTTTGAAAAAATCAGCTGGCCATACTAATCTGTTCCATTTATTTATGTGTCTGTTGTTCTATAATGTTATATGATCCTGACTGGAGATACATAATAAGTCTTGAAATTGGGTAGAATAATTCCTCCCAATTTATTTATTTTATTTTTCTAAGTAGGCTCCATGTCCATTGTGGAGCCCAATGCTTGAACTCACAATCCTGAGATCAAGACCTGAGCTGATAAGTGAAATAAGTCAATCAGAGAAAGACAATTATCATATGATCTCTCTGATATGAGGAATTTGAGGGGCAGGGTGGAGGGCTATGGGGGGTAGGGAGGGAAAAAAATGAAACAAGATGGGATGGGGAAGGAGACAAACCATAAGAGACTCTTAATCTCACGAAACAAACTGAGGGTCACTGGGGGGTGCGAGGGTAGGGATAGGGTGGATGGGCTATGGACATTGAGGAGGGTTTGTACTATGGTGAATGCTGTGAAAGGTGTAAACCTGATGATTCACAGACCTGTACCCTGGGGCAAATAATAATAATGAAAAAGACCTGAGCTGAGATTAAAAGTTACAAGCTCAGCAGACTGAGCCACCCAAACACCCCTCTTATTTTTTAAAATTACTCATAGCTATACTAGTTCCTTTGCTTTACCATATAAATTTTAGAATAATTTTGTCTACATTTTTCTATAGAAAATCTCATTGAGATTTTGATAGAAATTGCATTAAACCTGTATACAAATTTCAGGAGAATTAACATCCTTGCTATGTTGAATCTTCCTATCCATGACTACAATCTACTTATTTTTATATATATTTAATTAGCATTTTGTAGTTTTCAGGATGCAAGTATAAGTTGATTGGAGATATACATGTACATATAGTGATTACAAGTATTATTACATTCTTAATTTGGTTTCCACAAGTGTGTTGCCATTATACAGAAATATAATTTATTTTTGTATAATTATCTTGTATTATGTGACCTTTTTGAACTTATTAGTTCTAGGAGTGTTTTTGTAGTGTTCTTGGGATTGTCTATGTAGACTATAATATCACCTGCAAATAGGGATAGTTTTACTTCTTTCTTTCTGATCTATATGCCTTTTATTCCTTTTCTTGCCTTGTAGCACTGGCTAAAACCGAGATGAAAGAAGATGCTGGGTGGTTAAGGCCATCTTTGGGGAAACGATGAGGAGCCTAACTTGGCAAAATCAAAGGGTACAGCTATGTTATCAAACTCTTGTGTCAAACTTTTTTTTTTAAGATTTATTTATTTATTTATTTGAGAAAAAGAGAATGGTGGGTGGGGCAAAGGGAGAGGGAGAATCTCAAGTAGACCCCCTGCTGACTGCAGAGCCCAAGGCATGGCTGGATCTCAGACCCTGAGATCATGACCTAAGCGGCTGAAATCAACAGTTGAGTGCTTAACTGACTGAGCCACTCAGGTGCCCCTCAAACTCTTGATACAGATGGAAGAAGGAACTGAACAGATTGTTTATAAGCACAATGAGAAAGACCTCTTCACATTTAAGAAGAAAATTAAGTAATATGACACATTGGATAAGAAAGCTACAGACCAAAGAAAGCTTTTCTTAGTTTCTTTTTTTTACTTTCCCCCCAAATTGAAAGGTATCACTATTTTACATTTTGAAATTTATTAGAATTTTAATCCCACTTTACAGTCTAAATTCTAAGATTAAAAAAAATCAAATAGCAAAAAGTGGTTTTTTGGTACTGGTTTTGAAGTTATTTTTTAAGACAAAAACAAATATGCTTTATTTAAAATTATTATTTTTACTTTTTTACTTTTTATAATTTTTGTTAAGCAACAAGTCTATACTTTTTCATAAATTCACCTTGCCTAGAGTTATCAAACATTTCCTTTATAGAGAAATCTACTAGAGGATGTTTAAAGGAGCTTCTTCAAATCAAATCAAAGGTGAGTGATCAAGAAAAATATTTCTAAATAATTTCTAAGGCTTGCAAAATTTTAGTCATCCCCTTTCTTACTATAAGTAACAGTGGTAAAGACAAACACAACTGCTACTTTAAGCATATTTATTAAGAGCTATGTAGGGTGGAAATTTTGTTAAGTGTTAAAAAATATAAGCAAACAACAGACAAGCTGAAAAATGGGGTTGTAGTGGGTGGTTGAAGCATTTTTCTATTAAATCATATCATGAATGCTTCCCTCACATGCAGAGTTGCATCATTTCTTAGGGGATTTTGTTGTCATGACAACAAGTTTTACAGGAGCATTTTCAGATTCCATAGTTAGAATTGCACAAAAAAGAGTTTGATACAATGAACACAGGTGAGCTTTCATGATTACATTTGGATAAAGGTCCCCTGATTTATCATAGTCACATCCTTAAAAAAATAAAAAATATGACCCTTCTTTCCTTTTCAGAGGAATGTCATTTTATTATCAAGTTTTTCTCTTCCTCAAGAAAATGAATTTAAAACACTCTAAACTGGGGGCTCCTGGGTGGCTCAGTTGGTTAAGCATCTGCCTTTGTCTGGGGTTGTGATCCCAGGGTTGTGGGCTCTTGTCCTGCACAGGGCTCCCTGCTCAGTGGGGAGTCTGCCTCTCTCTCTGCCTCCGTCCCTTTCCTCCCTTATGTGCATATGTTCACACACACTCTCAAAAATAAATAAAAATCTTTTTAAAAAAAGACTCCAAAACTGTCTCAGTTTAAATACTACTAGATTTCAAGGTAATTTATAATGGATAAGACATGATGACATCTAATACATGAAAGGACTTGAAGTTATAGGCTACTTCTTGTAGTGATGAATTTTGATAAGTGCTAGTAAGCTAAATATAGTTGTGAGTATAGGTTGAACATGAAATGCTGTTAAGAATCTGACAGTAATATGAATTGGGCATTACTTTATATTACTTGAAAATCTCTCTCATTAAAATCTCTTGAAAAATCTCTCATTAATGTTGGAAAAAACCCACCTCTCTGATTGTCCTATGTCTCTATTGCAAATAGCTTCAAGATAACTGGCAACTCTTTGTGTTAATTTCAAATGTGTACTATTATATTGTTTTGTAGTTGTGCATTTATAGATAATCATCTTCAAAATAATTAACACATTGTTTTATCTTAGAATGTTCATAATTATATTTCTAAATAGAGATGGGCAACAAATCAATATTCTGTACTTTTAAAAAAATAATTTTTTTCTATTTCTGTTCACTACTGGAGGAGCCCCATCCACTTCATCTGCATTCCAAATGTCTCAAACTTTTAAGGAGACTTCAAAATATACTACAAAGCACTTCTGATTACCTTTCATGGGCCAGACTTATAGATCTTACTAGAGTTGTAAGAATGACTGGGACATATTGAGTTTTAGGAGGGTGCCAATATGGTTGGCCAAATATACCGGGAAACCTTTGCTAAATAGAAGTAGCAGAATGAATTTTGGGAGATGATTTCCAATACATATTCCTAGTAAAATTTTTATGATGTTGTTTTATGCTTAATATTCCAAAGCAATATGTGAAATAACTGAATGCTTCAATTAAGAAACTACTTGGTAAAACCAACCTTTTCCTCAGTGTGCAAGACACATAGTTAATTCACTTAATGGGTTTACAGAACTGTGCTAAAGAAAAGGTCTTCACAAAATTAGCTGTTGGTCTGCAGATAAAATTTTTGCCAATCTCCCCATAAATCTATACCTGAATATCAAACATACTTGTTCAAAATCTATTATTTGTGAAATACTATGCATGATTCTGCTGGGATGCAACCATAAGATACTCATAGCATTTTTTAATTGGGGGAGTTTAAAATAAGTAGCCATTATTTAAGGCATGATATGGCAAGTGCTATAAAAGAGCTATGAAGTATGTTTGGAGTTCAAGAGAAGAAGGTGGCCCTGGAATCTAGTGGTTAGAACTCCGATGGATATGGTGTAGAAGCACTGGGAGAGAGTGCAGAAAGATAAGGTACAAAGAGAGGTTCATATGGGAAATCATGGCCTGAATTGAGGGGAATGGCTTGACCACATCATGCATATGTTACAGAGGAGGACATAAAGCTTAAGAAGGCTAGAATAAGAAGGGCCTTGCATACTTTACTTAAATGGAAAATGTGTTCTGAATCTATTAAGAAAATGTAAGCCACCGAAGGTGTAAGCAAGAGAGTGGAATGATTAAAGTTGTGTTATAGGACAACAAATTTTGCTATATATGTAAAGGGAATCAGAGGGAATAAAAAATGGAGGCAAAGAAAATAAGCAAATACTTTAATAGGAATGTAACAATGAGAAGTGAATAGACCTGGATGAGAGGGCCTTTGGAGTCAAAGGTTTTGGACTTGGTGACTAAAATATCTGCATCACTGTTACATCAAAGTCAGGCAAACTCATCAGGGACTGTGTGTGTGAATACAAAAAAAATCATTTTTTGATAAGCTAAATTAAAAACCTTACAAGTGAGACTAACTTTTGTTTTTATTATTTTATGTTAGTCACCATACAGTACATCATTAGTTTTTGATGTAGTGTTCCATGATTCATTGTTTGTGTGTACAAGCGAGATTATCTGAAAGGGGCTAGAAATGATAATCCAGACCAGTTTTATGGGTATTTGTAGGGCCAACTCCTTATTGGTCAGTTACTAATGGTGTTAACAGGTTAATTAAGCTTGGTGTGTCTCAGTTTTATCATGGGTACAACACTAATGGCTGCCTCATCGGGTTGTTATGAAGATAAAATGATTGGTTGCTAGTACCTAGCTTGTGGTAAGGAATTTTCACTAGCCATTACTGTAGTGATGATCATCATTATTTGTCAGGTGTTCTCATAGTGACTGCAGGGGTCAAGAAGAAAATGAGGCACTAGCAAAGAAGACAGAGGAAGAAGGACAACAGAAGAAATGCAATAGGCTAGAATCCACAGGCAGATGGCAACTTGGTTTCTAAGGTCATAAGAGGTATTGCCAATAGATTTGGAAAGTAAAACCTTTGAGATAGTAGATTGAGTAGAGAAGTAATCACAGACAGACTGCAAAGGGTCAAGAGATAAGAAGGTAGTGGAAAAAACAGAAGCAAGGCTATTTATCCTATTGTTCAAAAACAACTGGGGGGAAAGAGAGGAAGAAGGTTAAGTAGCTGAATCTGACAGCAGAGACAAGAGGAACATTTGAGATTAGTCTATTCGTTTCTGTGTGCTACAAAAGGTGAACATGTTGTTGGGATGTGGTTTTATACTGAGCCTTTTTCTTAAGACTTCCCAGGAAAATTTTACTAGAGAACCTGGGTGTACACATAGTTTTGTTTTGTTTTTAATGATTCATGTTGTAACACCATTGTTTACAAATGGAGGTTTGTGGTAATCTTTTGAAGTTTTCATATGCTTGACAGTTGTTAAATCTTTATTTTCAGTAAAAGGTGGATGATAATCTGGCAGTGTTGTTTCATTTTTCATTCTGTTTCATTTCATGCTCTGTTATTTTTAATTTGTCAACCACTAAATGTTTATTGGTCCTTTACTCTGTATAGACAATGTGTGGTATAGTGGGAGACACAAAAATATAAAGGATTTCTCTTTTATTAAGTGCATGAGACAGTTGGAATCTGGGTAATTTAAATACATTTTCTAAAACACTAGAGAAATATAATTTTCTGAAGATGGAAAATTTGTATTATTATTTATTTATTTTGGTGGGAAGTTATATAGTTTGCTTAAAGACTTTAAATTGTTTCAGGAATGGTTTATATTTTTATCTGATTTATTCCAGAAATTTTAAGAGCGCTACAGACACACATATTTGCGCTCTAGTAATGTGACTCCTTTGGGAAATGTTTTATCAGAATTATTGGATATTGTAAAAATGATATTCTTTTGAAGGGCATCTCGGCTCTTTCCACAGTTCGGCTACTGTGGATATTGCTGCTATGAACACTGGGGCCCTTCAACAGATGAATGGAAAAAGAAGATGTGGTCCATATAAACAATGGAATATTACTCAACCATCAGAAATGATGAATACCCAACTTTCGCATCAACAAGGATGGGACTGGAGGAGATTATACTGACTGAAATAAGTCAAGCAGAGAAAATAAATTATCATATGGTTTCACTTACTTGTGGAACATAAGGAATAACATGGAGGACAATAGAAGGAAGGGAAAAATGAAGGGGGGGCCAATCAAAGGGGGAGATGAACCATGAGAGACTGTGGACTCCAAGAAACAAACTGAGGGTATTAGAGGGAAGGGGGGACAGGGAATGTGTAGCCCCGGTGATGGGTATTAAGGAGGGTACGTACTGCATGGAGCAGTGGGTGTTATACGTTAACAATGAATCTTGGAACACTACATCAAAAGCTAATGACATACCGTATGGTGGCTAACAACATATTTAAAAAAAACTATATTCTTTTATTTTCAAATAATGATTACAATTCACCGTTAAAAACATTTATAAGTACAATAGAGAACATAACAGACTCTTTCTAAAATGTGACTTTATAATTCTTACTTACCTATAAATAGTGAAGGTTGAATTACAGAGTTAAAAATATGGAATTATCCTAAATGACAGTGTCTTGCTGCAAGTTGACATGTGGACGAGAGATGCTGTGGCCCTTTCTTTGCCAGTATGACTGATGTAATTATCATGTGTGTGTGGGGCTGTGGCTCAGAGGGTCGATCAATACCAAGGGAGCAGGCCTCACCACACTCTACCCATGCGACACTGATCTTCGATCTGTGGTTGAAACCATTGTCCACTATAATTTTGCAACAGATAAATCATATATTTACTTTTGTGGTTGAGAGTTACTGATATCTCTTATTCAGATCTATATTCTCAGTATTTATGTTGAAGAAGTCAGGCTGCAACCAAAACAGTCTGTTGTTAAATATTCCTTACATCTTTTTTTTTTTTAAAAGATTTTATTTATTTATTTCACAGAGGGAGAGAGATCACAAGGAGGCAGAGAGGCAGGCAGAGAGAGAGGGGGAAGCAGGCTCCCCGCCGAGCAGGGAGCCCGATGTGGGCCTCCATCCCAGGACCCTGAGATCATGACCTGAGCCGAAAGCAGAGGCTTTAACCCACGGAGCCACCCAGGCGCCCATTCCTTACATCTTAATGAGCAACAAGGCCATTAGGAAGCTTGAAGATGCAGGCTTTATTGACCACACAATTGCTTACCACCACAATTCTGATATGCTTACTCAAGGCCAAAAAGTAAGGCCATTCTTCACCTTCTATCTGCTCAGGTGGCTACCTGTGTGGCCTCTTGACCAGACCTATGCTCAGTAGTGACTGGTAAGTAAGCAAAGTATATTTTTGGTTCTCCCAGAAGCTCCTCCTCCTCTTCATATCTCCTCTCCTACCATTAGCCAAAGGCTTAGTTTCCATGTAGAAATTCATGTCAATATACAGAAACGTATGCCTTCTTAATAGAGAATATCTCTTATATATGTTCTGAAAACTAAACCAGACCAAATCAAACCAAACGAGGCAAAACTTATGCTTATTTTGAGCAGGATGTTGTTTTCCACAGCTATAGATTTGTTCCTGTGTCTTAGTAATATGTGTGTGTGTTACTATATTTCTTCTTAAGCTCAAAGATCTAAGTTCAATTTATCAAATCTCTGTGTATCTGTATGAGACATATGAGTATGTTCTGACCCCTAGCTATTTTATCTTGTGAATTTCCATGTACTTTCTTTTTTTTTTTTTT
>LNAC01000702.1:553460-583698 GCA_002007465.1 Ailurus styani
TTTTTTTTTAAGATTTTATTTATTTATTTGACACAGAGAGAGAGATTACAAGTAGGCAGAGAGGCAGGCAGAGAGACAGGGAGAGGAGGAAGCAGGCTCCCTGCTGAGCAGAGAGCCCGATGCGGGCCTCGATCCCAGGACGCTGAGATCATGACCTGAGCCGAAAGCAGAGGCTTTAACCCACTGAGCCACCCAGGCGCCCTCCAGGTACTTTCTTCATTGATGACCTTCGCATGCTTCCAAGTAGTTGTTTATACGTTGTGACTGATAATTTTGTTTCTCTCTCTCCATTTGCACTTGGAATCCCTCTACACTGGATCATCAAAAAGTGTAGAAACATCCTTCTCTTCAAGTTCTTCAGTTCCTCTCCAGGACTTTAAGGTGGTAAACTTCTACTTTCTGAACTCTTCATTCTTCTTTCCTTCTTAGTTGACTCCTACATTATGACGATGACTTACTAGCATCTAGGATACATTTTGACCTTTGGCAAAAGAGATTTGGAAGGTTTTCATCTAATGCCTTGGGAGACAGATGGAGGTCACCTAAGATTCTTCCCTGACTTGTGTTCTAGCTAGTTTTCCCAGATGAGGACTTTCCTTAGTTCAACTTTCTCATTCCTTAAATCTGAGTCCTGGATTTGGCCACCTGCCTATATCCCCACCTTGATCTTGGCATTCTCCTCCCAACCACATATCCCTGACCTCAAACTCCAGGCTACTGTAATGGTTCTGCTACCTGCTGACAAATTTCCAAGCATAACATTACTCAGTCCAAAACCCCATGGTGCTTTGTGCACTTAAGAGATACTCATTCTCTCAGGTGCTGAGGCCAATATCTTCTTACTGCTAATTCTTCTTGCTCTCTCACTTCACATATTTAGCCAATTGCCACATTCTGATTCTTCACCATGTCTTGATGCTGCCCCTAATTTGATCCCATGGCTATTACTCTGAATCAACTCCCATTTTCTCTTATATTAAGTATTAGAACACAGTTGGTCTTATGAGCATTGATGTTCTCTCATTCTAATTGTTCTGAGTAGATATGACCTTTGTGATAATGACCATGATCCTCACTGAAAGTAGTAGTAACTTCTTTGCTATCTATCTATCTAACTTTATGAGAGTAAGACTCACGCTGTATCACAGCAGTATTTGTATATATGCCTGGTGCTGTTTTCAGTGCTTTACAAATATTAACCAATTTAATGCTTATAACAACTCTATAATACTACCTTTATAGAAGAGAAAACTGAGGCACAGAGATGATAAGTCACTTGTTTGAGGTTGCCTAGCTAGCACAATGATAGAGTCATAATTTGACCCTGCAGTCTAAATTCAGAGTCTTATATAACTTCTCTAATTAAGATTATTTATTATCTCCTCTCCAAGGATATTCATAAATATTCAACAAGTAGTACATAAAATAGCACTAATTACCTGGGTTCACCTTCTGCTTTAAAGAAACTTGCCTTTTTCCATTTTGAATACCTAGTGTTATTTAGACAGGTTTGTTTTCTCTGTTTTGCTAGACATGAAATATCCTTGGATATTAGTTGTACCAGTGATATTTGCACCCAATCTATGGAAGTTGTTATTAAAACCTAATAGTTTAGGGTATACTTCCTTGAAATAATGAGTCTTCAACAAGGAGAAACTAGAGTGAGGAATAAGAGGCAGCTGTGAAATACCAGAGGGCTTTGAAAATGAGAACCACATTTTATGTGTCTATATATTAGGAAAGTAGGCAGAAGGTAACTGAGGTCAGACAAGGAGAGGCAGCAGAAGGAGAGAGAAAAGGAGGAGCAAAGTGCAGGATCGGTTCCACTTGCTCGAGGGAAAGCAATGGATGGTAACCCATGAACTCTGCAAGTGTCCTTTTGGCACGGGAATGCCCTTGCATAAGGAATCCTATGTAATTTGGTAGGACACCTCTCCTATTGAGCTTGTGTAATGCCAAGAGATAAGAAAAAATGAGAGAAATGCAAGAAAATACCCAGGGAAACACATTCTCTAAGTGAAAAAATTTTAAGTAACCTCAAATTTTCTCTCATAATATTTGCTCTTGTGATGATTAAATGTGACAAGGTTGAAACCTGAACAAACTTGCAGTTGAATTATTTATCCAAATTTGGTCTAAAGACAGATTAATATGTAAAACTCTTCCCATTGTCATCGAGAGAGAGACATTACTCTAAAAATAGTGACTATTAAAAAATGTGCTAGACTGTGGGTAGAAAGTGTCATTCTCCTTGCTGTGTTTTTAATATCTGTAAATATGATCTCTGTGGCATATTACCCACCAGGAGTGTGCTAGTTCACCTTTGGTGAGGTACTTCTTTACCTCCTATTGATTTGTTTGATTAGTGAAAAATGAAGATTAAGGATGGCATTTGCTATAAACACTAAGTCAATATTCTGAACCTTGAGTGGTACATGAGAAAAGATCCTTTTTGAGAAGACTTTATCACCTCTCTACTTCTACTCATGTATAGAAACATGGAGCACAGAAAATGAAAGAAGGGATCAAAATAAAACAAAGTTTTGCTCTATTCAATGATGATCATGACTCCTATTTGAATTTTGTTTTTTTCCTAAAATAGCACACGCTCCTATACACAAATGTACGTGTAAATATAAAATGAAATGCTTTGGGATTATCCATGCTTATCTATGAGGCTACCAACAGTGGCTATATCTACAGATTCCTTATCATTAAATAAAGCAACATCAAAAACTCATGAATCTTATATTGGCTCTATTTTTATACTCTTTGTGTGGTAGGAATGCCCAGCATTTTTATACCCTCATTCAAGGCTGCTAATTAATTTTTAATAAAATAACACAGTAGTTTTTCAAATATTAGTTCTTATTAGTGACTAAGTATATATTCTGCTCCAGAAAAAAAAAAAAAAGACATCAAGCTGAGATGGAGATGAAAGGTATGGAGATGAAAATCACAGAGGGCATAACTCATTTGGATTCCTTGGTTTCACTCAATCAGCATTCTAGCAAGGATTTGGGCCAGTAGGCAGCTCTTCACCTTCTTCTCTGGGCTTCAGAGTATCCTTGAACTATACTAGATGGTCTTCACCAAGCAGCCTGCAAATCACCCTCAGTCCAGAATGCTAGCCAGGGCTACTAGGGGTGGACTAGTTCCGCTTTGTTCCCCACACTGAAATGCAGTGAGTGAAGACTTTTTTTTAAGAAACCGTAATCTTTTAAAGAAATCTTTAAGATTATTTTTTAAGAAATCATATTATTGATCATTTGGGACAGGCTAACTATTAAACATGATAACTTTCTCATGGTATATCCAGAACTGATCACATCTATGTCTCTGAGGGCCCTTTCCAAGCTGGTTCAATTTTCTGTCTCTGCAGTGACTGTCTGACACCCTGTACACACCACAGTCTCAGAATCTTGCTTGCTTTAGTCAGTATTTGATCCCTAGAGAAATCATGTTTTTTTTTTTAACACCTTCTTCCTCTGTGGGGCAAAAATACTTATGATAATAATAATGTAATAATAAAAAATAATTATTTCCAGATTCTTTTAGTTTTATAACAAATAAATAATTAAAAATGAAAGATAAAAATTTAATTGGAAATAATTATTCATATTCAGTAAGCCAGTTTACCTATGAACTAAAATTTGCAGTTACCGAAGAAAAATATACCTCACGGTTCATATATTGTTTTACTGTTTTGAACTGGAAACAGATAAAAACTATTATAATATATAGTATTTACACATCTTTAATTAAAACTCAACAATAGGGCGCCTGGGTGGCTCAGTGGGTTAAAGCCTCTGCCTTCAGCTCAGGTCATGGTCTCAGGGTCCTGGGATCGAGGCCCACATCGGGCTCTCTGCTTGGCAGGGAGCCTGCTTCTTCCTCTCCCTCTGCCTGCCTCTCTGCCCACTTGTGATCTGTCTCTCTCTGTCAAATAAATAAATAAATTCTTAAAAAAAAAACAACTCAATAATAATGTAGAATATATTTAGAACTTAGATGAACAAAAAGACTTTGCAAGACATGTATTTATCATCGATGTTTTAGGAGTTGCCAATTAATGGTGCTAATAAAATGCAGACTACTTTTTATTTAGTTTTATTATTCTTTTCAGTTCTTTAGAATCAAAGCATCCCCTTAATGCTGCAGCAGGAAAGGACTCCCTCAACCACTGGCCTTGGTACCACCCTGCTTGTAGAATATCCCTAGTAGTTCAAATTAGCAACTCTTATGCCCCCCCCTTCACATAACTGAAAATAATTTAGGTCAAGTGAGTACTTTTTGGGGCACAGCAGCCAGTCACCAACCCCTCCCCCCAAATACCCACACATATTTCTTTCAAACAGGAATATAAGTGATCTTCATGGGATGAGAACTTTTATTATAAATGTTTCTTTCTGAAACTCCCTGTGAGAACAATAGTTCTGTCTGATCTACCAGCCAGTCTGAGGATAATGGATAACGCTGGCCACGATGCGATTTATCCTTACATTTCCTCTGGAAATCAGCTTAGCCCAATTGTCTACTGTTACACCAAGCTTCAGAACTGAGAAACCTGGAAATTTCTCTCTGCTCATTGCTCAACTAGAGAACAGGTTTTCCTGGTCCAGATTAAATGGATTACAATTATACATAGATGAAAGTATAATGATCTAATATTCATTTTAAAGCTGTTACCTCCAGTGAAGGGGAATGGAAAATAGAGTACCTAGAGAAAGGAACATGCATGAATATCATGTTAATAGCTTTCTTGCTGGTTAGGACACAGTGAGCGAATAAAAGTAGTGTAATAATTTAGCAAGACAGAGGATATTAAAGTGAATCATTACCAAAATGGGACCTAAGCCAATACTGCCAATGTCGATTCCTTTTGCAAACTTTATCATGTTGTGGACAGGGAGTTTTTAATTTGCTGACTGTGAAGATCTATATTTACAGAAATTTTTATTGTTAAGCAAGGGATCTAATAATCTAAAAAGCCAGAAAGCTGCCATTACTGCTTTTCGAACATTTCCTTTCTGACTATAAAGGTAGCTGTGTGAGAGTGCTCCTGTGTTCTTTACAAGACCCGACTATCTATCTATCTAATCTATCCATCCATACACACACACACACACACACACACACACACGTGGATACATACACATAAAAGTCTGTGTGTGGGGAGAGGGTTGGAGGAGCCATATAACACATTTATGGACTTATTAGCTTTGCATTCCCATTGTGTGAATTACAGAAGTATTACAACCCCAAAGCCACGTTTAGTCAAAATAATTATTTACCTAACATGTTTGTGGCAAAAAAATATGAAGTTTCAAGAAACTAGAAAAACACAACTTAATGTGAGATAATTGACCTCTGTAACTACGTAAAGGAAAAGTAATACTTATGTAAGTAATGTCTATAAAATTATTTTTACCTCAGTGTAAGCATTTTAGGAAAAATGAATAGTTCTTTGATTAACCTTCAGTTAATCTCTGAACAGAGTTTAATCTATACCCAGCTCTACTAAATTTAATTGTCATGAAAATGGGGTCAATATAGCTTCTTTACAGATACAGGAGATATATATCATCTCCCTGTTATGTATGTCATATATCATATATACGAGCATTACACACATAAATAAAACTCAGGTAAATCACTTAATAATTATCCACTTTGAATTTTAGGATTTATTTATAGTTTATACACCTGGTCACATCCAGTTGTTTCTCAAGCCTCGCAATTTGTCACCCCCTTCTGCTTCTCTGGCTCTTCCTAGCTGTAGGAATCACTTGACCTCACAGTACAGCACTGGTGACAGCAACCTGACTTCTGGCAAGAGGGACAGAATCTCCAGGCAAATGCTTTGTTGTTCAGTATCAAGTAACCCTGACTTGCCTCTAATCTGGCTCTGAGCTTGAATCCTCACAACTGACTGGATCTTCATCTTGCTCCATGTACCTAAATCTCATGATTAGGCATGGGCTTGGATCAAGATGGGCTCCAGAGAGCCCAGATCTTGCACAGAAGACTATTCCCTGAATCTGTCTTCCTGAACATTTTTCCTGCTCCTTCAGTCCCTGCAGTCTAGTTCTCAACTACGGGTTTGCTTTTTTTTTTTTTTTCAACTTCACTCTGTTCTTTGAATTACATGGCACCCAAGTTCATCTTTTGTAAAATAGGTGCTCATACAATGTTTGATCCCCTGGTTTCCAAATTTCTAGACCTACTGGCTTGGTTGACCTCTGGACTTGGCATCCTCTGGTTTTTTTCTGGGTTTTTACTTGCCCAAATTTTAACTCTTGCTCTACATTATAAAGAGTTGAGTTCCTAGAAAATCTTACTGTGAATCTTTGGTACCTAAAGAGGGAGACCTTATTTCCAGACCCTTACGTTTACATTTACCTCCTGTGTCTCAGCTCTGCCCCATTCTAGTCCATTTGTTTCCTTCTGGCCCTATCTTTCTAGCTTACCTTTTTGCTCTGAATGTTTTACCTTGTCACCAAAATTCTTGAGATTAATGTTTAATATACTCTGAATGGGAAGAAGCAGACTTCATCAAGCTATGTGACACAAAGAAAATACACAAATCTTGAATTTAATGCCATAGAAACTTCTGTGGCTTTAGGCACCTCACCTATTTTTTTTTCTTACCATTTACTTAAAGTGAAGTTTCATGAGGTTTTAATCAAACAGTGTATAGCAATGCACCTGTCACAGGGCCTTGCCTCCCTTCTGTGCCATTCAGGATTTGGTCAGAACAGCAAAACCATCAGGAATGAGACAGAACAAGCAATTTATTAGAGGGACTTGACATTGTGCAAGTCTGGAGGTTGGTTAAATTATTTATTTATGGCCATTGCTTTTGCATCTGGAGCTTGGCCTGAAGTGAATGCGGAGCTGGAAAGGAGAGATGGGTATGAAGTGGGGGAGAGCAAAGGCAAACTAGAATCTGGGAGGAAAGCTAGAAACTGAGTTGGTCTGTCACCACCTCCATTCGAGTCCTATAATTTTGATGATGCAGGGGACCTACAGAAGAAAGAGACACCCTTAGAACCCTAAAAATGCACTTGGTCCAGGAGTTAGAAAAACCCAGGGAGGAGACCAGCTATAAGCCACCAAGGTGAACCAGAATACCTGCAGCAGTGTACATAAATTGCACTAGCCTCTGACACTGCACTAACCTGCCATAGTAGACAAGACTTCTGACTTACTTCCAGAGTCCATTACGCTCACAAATTTCCCTTGTGGTCAGCCCTGGCCCACAGGGAATAGAAGGTGGCATTATGCAGACACCCCACACCCCTTTCTTTCTTCCCATCTGTGCTTCAAGTCTATAGCTAAAAAGGTATGTTGAAAAATTACATAAACATTCTTTAGGTCTTGTTTAAATGACCTAATTGAATTGGCAATCTCTGAATTCAGTCAGTAGGGTCATTCTATTCCATTTGTCAGGAAACTGGACATCTGGTCAACTCTATTTTAGTCTTTGTGCCTTAAGCTGGATCAAGTTATTTCACTTCTCTTTGCCACAGTTATTGTGTGTCTAGGATTTAACACTACCTTTGAGGCTATAGCTACAGCAATTTTGTACTTCTTTTAAGGATGATGGGAGGATAATTGGTTTATGACCTATGAGGCCCTTTTAAGCTTCCTGGGTGAGTGGGTGGGGAGGAGGCATCACACCACCAGTTTCATAAAATTGTTTATTTAATTGTTTTACTCATCCAGGCCCACTGCTGATAATCCTGATATGAACGCTGTGCGTCTTTCTTCCAAGGACAGGGTTATTTTAGCTTTAGAAAGGTTTCCGGAGCTTTTTAAACCTATTTGAGCTCTGAAGGTTTGGAAGAGCAATGCATTTTTCACCATGTTAAATAATACATTCAAGTGTAAGTGGCTTTCAAAGTGAAGAACTAAAGAAAAGGGCACTGGATGAAGCTGCTCTTGCTGTGTCTCCAAGGTGACTGTTTGTCATGTAGCAATAGGCCAGCCCCCTAACAAGGCTGGTAACAGTGGCCTTGGTGGAGAGGGACAGGGTAATCAATAGAGCTTCCATGGAAGCCGTTGCTCATAGACTAGATCTGAGTAAATTCTGCAAAACACTGAGCCCAGGTTTTGGGAGAAACAATTTGTTTCTGTGGCAAAAAAGGAAATAGCTTCCTGTGCACATCAACCTCTAAATTTAAAATCAAAGATGATGTATTAATTTTCTGAAAATGAATCTCTTAAGAACTCAGATTTCCAACATTTGCAAATGCATACTGAGAGAAGAATGTGGGAATCTGGGACATGCCTCTAAAGGAGAAGAGAATCCTTATATCCTCCTTTAGCCACCTGCCAGTATACTGGTATACTTTTTTACAAGAAATTAGTATTTCCTGGAATGTTTGGCATATCTAATTTAAAACATTATCCATCAGCCCTATGAATATTGAATCTGAATTTAAGCACCACATGGAAATGATTCCAATTGTTAATTTTATTTCTAATTTCTAAATTAATAGTTTTTTAATCTTCTAGCAACAAATCTGTTGTCATTTAATCATTAAAGACAGAATCCTGTATTAGCAATTAATTATGGCCAAACATAAGCCTGATTAAGACCTCTAGTAACTGTCCAGAAGGAAATGGGAGGACATGAAGCGTGGAGGGGACAGAATTGAGTGGAGGAAGAGAGGAGGGGATGGAATGGAGATTATCTGACTGTGGTTTGGGGAATGTAGAGAAAAAAAAAGCCAATCCGGATGTTTCTAGCTTGGACCATTGGGTAGATGGTAATGCAATGATCTAAGAAAGAAAATGCAGGCAGAGAAACAGGTGGGAAATGAAAAGATCAGTTTGTAACTAATATCTGGAACTAACTGCTGCACTGCTGCCTCACTGCGTACATCTGTGGAAGTCGCTTTCCCATCAGGATCCATCCTGCTGAGCACCAACGAAAACAGTCGAACCCCTCACCATCTGCATGTAGTGAGGGAAGTCACAGCTGCTTTCCACGTCCCCACCGTTGGAAAGCCCCACGATGCTGTCAGCATTGTGGAATGGCTGGCTGGCACCGGTTCGACTTGTGGGTGGATTTCATTGTTGATAATAGTGGTGTTGGCTGTTTTCAGGGCTAGTGATTTGTCTGCTACTTGGCATATGAAGCAAAATTGCTGAAATCAGGACACCTGGGGGAGCATCTTAAAATCATGTCCTTTTAAAATGTTAACTAATGAACTTCAGTTTGATATTTTATCAGAGCCTATGGGATTGTGGGTAATAAAAACTAAAAATGTAGGGTTGATGTGCTGCAAGCACTGATAAAATTTGCTTTTTACGCACTTTTAGAAAATGCATAAATGCTCCAGGTCAGGCGGCACAGTGGCTGTCATAATGTGTTGGCATCTTGTCACTCTCACACTTTATCCTCTGCGTAGGACTGTGTTTGTTCAGACCCTGAATTGCATTAAGCTGCTTCTTATTAGAATAAAATATGCTCAGTTCCATAAATACCAAACTGAATTCACCTGGGTATTTTAATGCTGGTTTTTAGTCCAATCTCTTGCTTTTTATGCTCCATCTTAATAAACTCGGATAGAGGTACAGATGCATTAAGTGACAATTGAGATGTTCTTTACGTTCCTATGTAATGAGTAGAGAATGGGGTTTCATGACTATTGACTTATTGTGTGGGTGTGTTATAATGTATATTTGGTTTTTTCCCTGTCTACACAGGAAAAGTATAATTTTTGTTTTTTGGCTTAAACAATAGACATTTATTTCTAACAGTTTGGGAGGGTGGAAAAAGTAGAACTTTAAACAGAGTAGTCCTGTCCTTGCATACATATTTTTGTATTATTCAGATACCTATCTCTATAAATTATGCATTCAGAATATTGGCTATAGATGTTGCTCTGTATTTGATGAAAAATGGAGTGAGAAGGAAAATCAGGCTTTCTAAAACATCCGTTTGGAAAAATTAAATAGAGGCGTATCTTTAAAAAATATCCGAACATGTCACCTTTTAAAACCTTACATCCCCAGTTCTTGCCAAAATTATCTTACTGTAAATAAAAATTTGATTTACTTATCTTTAATGTTCTTTTTACTTTGGTACTCTAAGCATCCCTAAGCTTCACTACTGGACAGTCACTGCATCATTTCATTCCTGCTTCAAATTTTCCCTCTTATCTAGCTATTCCTTTCCCAACCAGCACAACTGTTTGGTCTTTACCACATCATCCCTGGGGCTACTGAAAGGCTTTTTAGCAGGACTTTCTGCTAGTAGGCTGTCCACTCCTCATTGTCTTATAACAATTTAATCTTCTTTAAAATAAATTTCCTCATACTATTCCTCTTCTTAAAAACTGTCAGTGGGTTCCTGCTTCTTACCATGCCAGTAAGAAATTGAGCCTTTTAGCACTCAAGGATTTTCACAATTCAGAACTATCTCCTTAATTCAATATTTGTATCATTCATCCATTACTATTATAAATTGTTCAATGATGTCTCTCCTCTTTTCCTTTCCTCATTGCTTTCACTTGTCTAAAATGCCCTCCCAATTCCTCTACCTATCCAAAATGTACTCACCCTTCAACATCCTGCTTCCGGTCCCATCCTCTCTTTGACATTCCCTTCGAACATTCTCTGACTTAATAATCTCAATCATGCAGTTTAGTGCCTAATTAAATGCTATTTTAACATATAGTGCTCTGCCAGGAGTCCATCAAAATCCTTGAGGAGAACACAAGTAGCAAACCTCTTCGACCTCAGCTGCAACAACTTCTTCCTAGGAACATCACCAAAGGAAAGGGAAGCAAGGGCCAAAATGAACTATTGGGACTTCATCAAGATCAGAAGCTTTTGCATAGCAAAGGAAACAGTCAACAAAACCAAAAGACAACTGACAGAATGGGAGAAGATATTTGCAAATGACATATCAGATAAAGGGCTAGTATCCAAAATCTATAAAGAGCTTCTCAAACTCAACACCCATAAAACAAATAACCCAGTCAAGAAATGGGCAGAAGACATGAACAGACATTTCTCCAAAGAAGACATCCAAATGGCCAACAGACACATGAGAAAGTGCTCAACATCACTCGGCATCAGGGAAATATAAGTCAAAACCACAGTGAGATACCACCTCACACTAGTCAGAATGGCTAAAATTAACCAGTCAGGAAATGACAGATGTTGGCGAGGATGTGGAGAAAGGGGAACCCTCCTACAGTGTTGCTGTGAATGCAAGCTGGTGCAGCCACTCTGGAAAACAGTATGGCGGTTCCTGAAAAAGTTGGAAATAAGAGCTACCCTACGACCCAGCAATCGTATTACTGGGTATTTACCCTAAAGATACAAAGATAGTGATCCTCAGGGGCACGTGCACCCAAACGTTTATAGCAGCAATGTCCACAATAGCCAAACTATGGGAAGAGCCCAGCTGTCCATCAACAGATGAATTGATAAAGAAGGTGTAGTGTATATATACAATGGAATACTATGCAGCCATCAAAAGAAATGAAATCTTGCTGTTTGCAACGACGTGGATGGAACTAGAGGATATTATGCTAAAAAGCAAAATAAGTCAATCAGAGAAAGACAATTATCATATGATCTCTCTGATATGAGGAATTTGAGGGGTAAGTCAGGGGATCTTGGGGGGTAGGGAGGGAAAAAATGAAAGAAGATGGGATCAGGAAGGAGACAAACCATAAGAGACTCTTATAATCTCAAGAAACAAAGTGAGGGTTACTGGCAGGTGGGAGGGTAGGGATAGGGTGGATGGGTTATAGACATTGGGGAGGGTTTGTGCTATGGTGAGTGTTGTGAAAGGTGTAAGCCCGATGATTCACAGATCTGTACCCCTGGGGCAAATAATAATAAAATAAAATTAAAACAACAACAACAACAAAAGACATATAGTGCTCTGAGGTAGAAATAAACTTTCGCTTTTTGACAACTCTTAATTGTGGAAAAACATTTCAAGGAATGCAAAAGTAGACAATTTCATAAAATCAGCATACATATATCCATCCCTTGGCTTCAAGGATGATCGACATAGCTAGCCAGTTTTTTCTGATCTGTGCCCCACCTATTTTCTCTCCCATTATATTCCAGAATAAATCTCAGGAATCATGTGTCATTTTATTTGTAAATACACATAATGTGAAGTAAACATTTTGACAGTACTATGTACTAGGCACCTGAATCCATGCAAAAGTCAGGCAGCCCCTCCCTAGTTCAAACATCTCATCTCCATATTCATATCTACATCCATATCTATGTTCACACCTATATCTATTTTAGTATTTATATATGTATCTCTCTCTCTTATATATATAGCTATATCTCTATATCATATCCATATGTCTATATACCAGATAGGATTCATGACCAAAAGATATGTTAACAAAATGGACCTAGGTTATGGATTAAGAAGATTTCACGTTCCACTATTCACTTAGCACATGCAAAATTAATTATTATAAATAACATATTTTCCACAATAGGTTTCTCACATTAGTTTCCTTCCTCATTAAGGAAGCAATCCATTTTCCCAATTAAGGAATTAGTGGAACCCTTGAACTGAGAGTGTCCTCTGCTCTGGCAGTGTCTAGCTTGCCTTTCTCTCACATCATAGAAATCGTCCAGATCCTCACTGAGTGTTCTGTGCTGTATTTGTCACACATAAATCCTCCCTGGGATGATCAGTCATTGTATCAGGGCCCCTGCTAGGTATTCCTATACAGCAAGACATATTCCAAGTTCACTCTGATACCCTTAATCAACCGGCACACCAAGGAAGCTTCAGGTCCCTATAAGATGCTTGGCCAAATGCATGCCACTAGAGACATCAAAGCCACTGACTACCGTTACTCTGGGAATGGGTGCTCTGGAGTACTCCCCAGCTTTTCTAATTGGCAGAGGAGAGATGCTCCATTAGGCTAGAGGAATCACTTCCTGACTGTACTCTCTGCGGACAACAGTTGTGCTCCTTTATTGGAAGGTAGAAATACGGCCCCTTGACTATTTCAGCTCAGGGTATTCTTACTAACTTACTGATATGTGGACCTATCAGGAACATTTTGGATGGTATTATATCCCCAACTCCTTCTCTGGTAGTAAGCATATTTTGTACTTCATTCCCAAGAAGACTTCTGAGCATCTACTATGCGCCAGGTATTTTATTAAATGCTGGGCAGTCTGGGGTTTATTTTTATTTATTTATTTTAAAGATTATTTATTTACTTATTTGTGTGAAAGAGAGAGATAGCATGTTTGGGGGGGGAGGGACAGAGGAAGAGGGAGAAACAGGCTTCCCACTGAGTAGGGAGCCCGACTCTGGGCTCGATCTCAGGACCCCGAGATGATGACCAGAGCCAAAGGCAGACACTTAATAGACTGAGCCACCCAAGTGCCCTGTCGGGTTTAAAAAGGCATTACTTCCTCTATTGAGGGCCTTGCAGACAATGAAAAAAAATTCAGTTTAATATTTTATTGGTCATGCCATTTTTCTTTAGTTTCTCTCTACTCTACCCTATCATTCTGTTTTACCACTGTTTCTGGTTTCTCCAACTTCTCTGATCATTCCTCTTTTGTTCCTACTGCAAAATCCTCTTTTTCTGTCAATTCTTTAAATGTTACTGTGGTGTGGAGGAGCATGTACATGGCTCAATCAGTTAAGTGCTGCCTACCTTCAGCTCAGGTCATGACCCTGGAGTCCTCGGATTGAGCCCCGAGTCAGGCTCCCTGCTCAGTGGGGAGTCCGCTTCTCCCTCTCCCTCCACCCCTCCCCCCGCTCCTTCTTTCTTGCTCACACTCTCTCTCAAATAAGTAAATAAAATCTTTAAAAAAATGTTGATGTAGTATGGCCTCTATGCTCTATATTTTGTCTTCTTCTGTATTTAATGTACATTTTCTCCCAGGGTGATCTCATATATCCCATCCTGGTGATTAATAGTGATATTTCTAACTAAAATATCTCTCTTGCACTTCAAATCTGTATACATCCTATTTATTAGATGTCCTTTCTTTTCCCACCGAATCTCCTACTGGTTTTCCACTGGCACCCCATACCTCTGCCAAAGCCTGGCTGTCAGACCAGCATCCTCCTCCTCCCCACCCCTCACTCCCTACTTGCAGCTAGTGGTAAGCCCTTCCAATTTTTATTATTTTTTACTTCTCAAATCCTTCCATTTTCCATTAATAATTCAATTTCACTAGCTGTGGCTCTCTTCTTCCCTTCCCTGAGATAGTAACAAAATCTATCAGATCTTCCTGTCTTACTTGGCATTCTCCAATGCATTCTTCACATCAGAACAACCTCTGTAAAATATCCCATAAAACATAAAGCACAAAAGTAAAATTATACCCTGCTGATTAAAAACCTTTAATGATTCTCTATCGCATACCTGATAATTTCAAATTCCCTATTTGGGAAGGCTCTCCTTATTCTGACTCCACTTCTCCAGTCTTATTTAATAATTCTTCTGCCCCTTGCTCTCACCTCCTAGAGCCACCCACATACACACTTCGACCCATTTCCAAATAACAAATAACCTTCTGCTGTTTCTCTGGGCATCTTTCCCAGGAGAACACACCTTCATTTTCTAGGACTTAGTTCATTTAATTTTTATTTAATATTCATTCATTCATTTTTAAATAGTAGGTTCCTTGCTCAGCTTGGAGCCCAACATGGGCTCAAACTCATGACCCCAAGATCAAGACCTGAACTGAGATCAAGAGTCAAATACTCAACCAACTGAGCTACCTGGGTGCTCTTTACTTTATTTACCTTTAGTTTCCCTTTATGCTTAGGTATATTTGACCTCTCACATATTTCTACCTCCACTGTGTTGTGTACATGACTTCATAAAGCACCCCAGCTCCACTATGGCATTATCTATTTACATATACCCCTTCTGCTATAAGTTCACTGAGGATAAGAACAGAATTAAATTCGCCTCTGAGTTCCCAGTACCTCTCGAGTACCTGGTCTAGTGGAAACACTAAATATGCTTATTGATAGATGGGATGGAAGAATGATGGGAATATTCATATTTTTAAAATGTTTTTCAGTTATATATTTGTATGTTTATAAACTTCATCTTTCTGGGCATAAATATCTGGTTCTCTGAAGAACCTCTACTGGTTCACCTTCCACAAAGTATGGACTGGGTAATTAATTCTACTCTTTCAGATGTGGTATAGCCCATATTAAAAATTAGCCATTGTGAATCAAGAGCCTCTGAAGGAGACATAACTCAAACTTCATATTGGGTCGTACCATGAAGTGTAGTGGACGCAAGGGTTTTTTGACCACCCAGCATCTGAATCCCTGTCCTATGTTTCCAGTATGTCTTGGTGGGAGGCAGGCCCTGAATCCTACTAAAGCTCCAGAAAGCCCAGCTAATTCAGATTCAGGCTTCTCTTATGAATGAGATTCAGGCTTAGCCAAGATCAAAGTCCTGGCACTTTAAATCTGGAGTGACACAAGAATCAGAGACAGTGGAAGCATTCATTTGTGCAGCAGCTGCACCTATGTCCCAGGCTGGTAGTCGCAGCCATGTCTGTTTCCTCTCCAATGGCAGAAAAGTGCTATCTTCACATAGCAGTTCCCAGGACCTACCTGCTATTTCCTTGTTCCTGGTCATTTTCCAAGCCTCTTGCTCTAGCCTCCTGGGCAGTTTCCTGAGTTACTTCACTCTTTTTGTTAAAAGCCTTTAACATCAATTGGCCAGAGTCAGTTTCTGCTTATTTCTGCTAACAAAACTAATAACTATGGATGAATTTTACTTATGCAAAATTGTTTAAGTAGAAAACTATATGCTAGTACTCCTCTAATTTAAAAATGGATGTACTTAATTCACTAAATACATTGGACACAGCTATCCTAAGTAATGAATACAGAAACAAAATGTTTTTCTAACACAACGCTAGGGAGCAGACTCTGTGGGTAAGTGACATGAGTAATTTATGGACAATAACTATTGCTTTGCCTTCAGATATTTCTTTATCTCTTTTGCATGCCTTTCCCCAGGTGCCATCTGAAAGGGGAAAAGTAGGCGGCTAATGAAGGTGTTCTCAGTGGTATTACACACAGCCTCAAGAATAAGGAACGGAGCATTGTCTGCAATCATGACCCGATGTTGCTAAGCACTATAAGCCTTAATGGCTGTTGTTTCAATACAGCTTTTTAGGAGGAAAAAAAAATCAATATACTAAAATAAATTATCTATGGGAAGTATTTACCAGCTATTTTTCATGAGAAAATTACCATACAGAGACTTAATTGTGCTCTTTGGATATAGTTTGAAAGTTGAAAAACTAAAGGATTGTGTTTGTATTTGCATGTTTGGCTTTTGTAAGAAGTTTTATGAATTATCATTGGGACATCTACAGAGGCTTTAGTACTGAAAACTATGCATGCTCTTGGACTTTAAGCAACTTAAAATATATGAAAGAAAAACTATATCCTGTTCAGCTGAAAACATGTACTACTAAACGGTACAGATATGGGGCCTCGAGATTTCAGTATGTCAAAATTATACTTCTTCCCTCTCTTAAATTGGACCTCTGGTGGCTACAAGAATACTGAGCAATCTGTGCATGAAGCCATCCAGATATTTTCTTCAAATTAACTAGGAGATATTGGCATTTTAGCCATATTTTGACAGTGAACGTAATGGTTTCTACCAGTGTTTCCCAAAGGATGGTCCTTGGACCACCTGTATCAGTCACTTGGGGTACTTATTTTAAGTGCAGATTCCTCGGCCATACACACTTTAATCAGAGCCTCTGTGGATATAGTCCATATATCTGTCCATGATGCATTCTAGGTGATGCATGAAAACTCTCTGAGTATCAATCATTCATAACGTCTCTCTCCTCTTAAACTTCCTTCTTAGGACTAGAGTCAATTCTAGTCCTATATGAAGAAATGTGAAGAAATACAGATTTACATGCAGAGCCTTCTCTACTCCTCCCCAACTCTCCTCCCTTCCCAATTCATTTGGCAGCATTTCCTCACCACTCCTTTATCCTTTTCTATGCAATCCAACATCTGGTACCTTGTTCTACCACTGCTTTCTCCTAAAGCCTTCTGCTTTCTGTGATTCCACTCAGAATTTCGCCACCCCATTCCTCACACTCTATTCTTTCATTAAAACAACTATCCCAGATTTTATCCTCATAGCCAAATCACCTAAAGCAATAAGGAACCACTGACAAGCTACTCTGTAATTAGTATGAGAGAGCTAGAAGATTCCTCAAATAATCCCTCCTTACTGAATGATACTTAAGCATTTAACAGAGCCCCCCACCCCCCACCCCCGCCTCTCTGGGCAAAGCACTTGGTTGACTGTCTCTTCTAAGAGAATTAATCACATGAGATTTTGTAGGTAGTACACTTTTAATTAATATTTGTTAAAAGAATGGTGGGAATTTCAATTCAGTTGTAGGTAATGGTAATATGATGGTGGGGGTGGTCTATGAAAGAAATAAAGCCTCTAGTTCAGGAACAGAAGACTGGAAAAGGCTGGTCAGTGGGAGGTACATGATTTCATACCAGTGAAGTCAAAATGCACTATAATTGAATGATCCAAAAAAGTCATTAGCCCAGTATAACAGAGAGGTAGCTACTGCCTGAATGAGGGGGTGCATGGTGTGAATATGTGAGTGGTACGGCAGCTCAGGATTCTTCTCAAGTACATATAAAGGAACTTAGGTAGGATCTGACCAGACACAGTGGGAGGGATGCTATATGGACAAAATAGCATGAGTGAAGACAGAAACGGGAAGGGCCTGACCTTGGTTGTCTAGAGGTCTAAACTGGAGATGGGAAAAAGAAAGTTGTCATTGGAAACACTGAGGAAGAAGAAGGTAGAGGGAACTGACTACAGTTTTCCGTGAGAATGCAGGAGGGAAGGCTGACTCTGCTTTTAACTACCTGATACTAAATATATTCATAGTTTGAGTGTGAGAATAAGCCTCCTTTTTCAGTAAGTCTTCAAGCTGTTTCATCTGAAAGTTCTGCCCATACAGAGAGTTTGGGTCTTTTCTCTTATAGCTCCCGTGCTTCAGTGAAAACACACCTATTTTCCATCTTTCCGTTATTTGCTATAGTACCCATGCGGTGACCGTCTTATTACTGGAATGTCCAAGTGAGATTTTCAGGACATGGAGAAAGGGTGTTTATAAATTGCAATCTGTTTTTCCTTTGAAATGTGAAGCATAACATTCTTGGTGATACTAGGAACTAAAGGCCCCTAATTTGATTTCATTGCACCATAGTTAAAGAACATCACGATCGTTTTGTTGCTTTAGTGAAGTAAGAAACATTACTCATAAGCAAGAAACTGTAGGAGAAAAAAGCAAGAGAAATTCTTTTACAGAAGAAAACAACAACAACAACAAAAACCCCAAAACAACGAAGGGCACCCATATTTGGTGGGGCCCTGTCCTTATCCAGGGGACATTTGGTGTTAAGTTCTAGAGTCTGTTAATCCATTAACAAGATTTAGGAAGAAAGTCTAAGACCTTTTTAATTTAAATAGATCTCCCTATCAATTCATTTAGCATTTCAAATATTTTTGAGATTTGGATTTTTTAAAAATCTATCTGAAAACAAATTCTTTGTTTATATCAAACTCGCTTTTTTGATCTCTGAGAAACGGTTCCATACCTATTTGGAGTCAATGACATTTCTTTGAGGATTATATTTTGGTGTGTTTCTGAAGAGTTTGGGAAGAACTCAATCATGCATGGATATTCTGGTGAAGAGTGAAGTGAATCCACCATACCAGTCACCTGGCCTTCCTCATTTTAATTTAGACATACCTTCTGTACCTCCTGCCAGCTTGCCTCACTATTTGTCCAGTGCCTTATAAAGAAATAAATTTGGCACTGCCTGGGTGGCACAGCCGGTTGTGCTTCCAACTCTTGATTTTGGATCCGGTCATGAATTCAGGGGACTCCGCGTCAGATTCTCCCTCCCATCCCCTACTCCCTACCACCCCTCTCTCTCTCTCTCATAAACAAACAAACAAACAGATAAATCTTATTCTAAAATGGAGGAGAGTTGTTACTAAGATATACACCTTTTAGGTCCTAAATTGCATATGAAACAGGCGATTTGATATTGCTTTCCTGTAACACAGTTAACTATGTCTTATAAACTCAGTAAGAATACATAGAAACAAGATAGTAATCTCCCTAAAGTATAGACCTGCAAGGCTTTCAACAGCCAAAAAATTAAACTAAATATTTTAGTAATATTTTAATTCTCATTATAATTAAAGTGAATTAAAAGGTTGGGAAACAAAACTAATAACTAAGTAGTGATATTAATAGTTTAAGCTTTTATAATACTTCAGAAGTGTCAGATTATTTTTTATGATTTTAAACTTGTTTAATCTTCCAGACACAAAAACTAGATAATGCAAGGCAGATAATATTTCCTTTTGATGCATGTTAAACTAGAGCTGGTAAATGGCTAGGCTTAGTTCTAACAGCTAGTAAGTAACAAAGCCAAAACTTAAATTCTGGTGGACTCTGACATCATTCGGCAGTGTGCCTAAAGGGTAAATGAAGTGTCTCTCAAGTCTCATATAGGAATTTGGAATAAGGCTATCACTGCTATAAAAAGGTACAAGTATATTTCAGCAATGGATGTTTTTAATATACTTGAACTTTTATGAAACACCTTACAAGACAGTAAATAGTTTTTCTTCCATAATAAAAATGCAGTTTAAATCATAAAGCAATAATGTTAGGCAATTTCTTTTCAAACTTTATCACAAAATGCTTAGCAAATTTAGAAACTAGAAATCAAGATAAAAGCTTAATGAGTAAGGCACTCATTTTATTATCATATCTTTTAGAAGCAAACACTGCTATTAGTATAAAATGTCATTATAACTTCTTAAAGTTTCTAGCAGTTCACAATTTCAGTCACTTGAAATAAACTAAATTTAAAAATCAGTCCAAAGCCAGCTATTCATGAAAAGCTTGAACAACATTTTTCAATTTTAAAAGATCTAATTAATTTATTTATTTGACACAGAGAGAGAAAGAGCACAAGCAGGGGGAATAGGCAGCAGGCAGAGGCAGGGGGAGAAGTACACTCCCCGAGGAGTGGGGAGCCCAATGCAGGGCTCGATCTCAGGACCCTGGGATCACAACCTGAACCCAAGGCAGATGCCTAACTGACTGAGCCACCCAGGTGCCCCTCAATTTTAAAAATTATGATATATTTTACTACTTCTTAGTTTAGCCAAGGAAAATTATCACCATAATGGATAACTTCCTCAAAGCCACTTGCATCTTTCCACTGGAGCTTTTGAGCTTTTAAGTGAAAAGGATGTCTAGAAACTAGGGATTGAAAATATGCTAGTGTTATACACACATACATATACACATATATATATATATTATATATATATATGTATATATGTATACACACACACACACATAGATTATGCTGAGTGAAATAAGTCAAGCAGAGAAAGTCAATTACCATATGGTTTCACTTACTTGTGGAACATAAGGAACAACATGGAGGACTTTAGGAGAAGGAAAGGAAAAGTGAATTAGGGTAAACTGGAGAGGTAGACGAACCATGAGAGACTGTGGACTCTGAGAAACAAACTGAGGGTTATGGAGGGGAGGAGGAAGTGGGGATGGGTGAGCCTGGTGGTGAGTATTAAGGAGGGCATGTATTGCATGGAGCACTGGGTGTGGTGCACAAACAATGAATCCTGGATCACTGAAAAAATAAAGTTAAAAAAAAAAAGAACACTAGCAGAAAAAGATCAGATATGAGACTTCACAAAATGCTCCATTCAAAAAAGTTTCATGATCAAAGACACCAAAGTACCTTGTTAATATAGGAAAGCACATTCAGGTGTCAAGCAAATAATATACAGCATGATTTTGGTATCAACTTTCACTTCTTTCTGTCTAAGTGTATTTTGGAGAAGTGAGTCTTCGAATCTCATCACTCGGTCTTCTTTGTTGGTTCTAATTCTGAATTTTAGTGCTCCAAATTGCCCTTCACTGGAATGGTCAATTGCTTGGCTAAGGCTAGCCCAGCAATTTTAAGGAAATTCTCCGTCTCACTGTTTGATTGCATCATTTATTTAATTCTTATTTTGCTTTTTATATTACTTTATATAGTTCTGAGAAATATTATAACTTAAGGGGCATATATAACTTAGCTCCCTCACAGTGTACTATTTGCAAAAATGTCTAGAGAGGTCTTATCCCAGGAAATACATACAAATTGTCCTGCCTCTCAGTAAAAAGAGCCTCTAAACCCCCAACCCCTTGACCTCACCACATTCCACACTGCACTCCAGAAACCTCTTCTGGCACAATCAGCCTGGAGGTACTCTACTTAATTGTTTGACTCTCATGGCAGGAGTGTGTTTCATGTCCACCTTGAAGAGCACCCTCCCATCATCTCTTGATGTTAGTAAGTTATCGTCCTTTTAAGCAAGGCATTGATTGGTTAGTCTAAAGAAGTGAAGAATGCGATTTTAGGCATTGGGGCATGGTGAGAGGAAGATATTCACTAACAGAAAGAGCCTTGCCACATGTAGGTAACTAGCCATTCTTTCTTAAATTCCATCTTTCGAAAATTGGCCAGGTCTCCACACCTTGCCTTACTGGCTATATTTTCCCCTAAGGCTGTGAACAGGGGTATGGTGCCCATTGGTCTTTTCTAAGCATTCAAATTATTTTTTATCTAGACAGAGCCAGATTAAACTTTCTCCCTTCCTTTGAACTTAGGAGGGATCACCTGGGTTGCTCATAACCTATGAGCAGGTATCACAAATCACTTTCTAGTAGATACTTTAAGAGTCAGCACATCAGTCACCATGATCCCTTGTCTCTATTTTTGCAGGCACGGAGGCACAGAGACCGAGTCCCTTGGCCTGGGCCCCTGAGTGTGAACGATATAGGGCAACACACTCTCCTCAGATGACCCATGATAAACAAGTAACATAAACAAGAAATACACTTTTGTTGTTTTAAGTCAATGATATTCTGGAGTGTTTTGTTATTACAACAAAAGCTATCTTTTCACAACTGACATAAGAAACAAGCTGAATAAAATGTAAAATTGCTTCCAAAAGTTCAAACCCCATATAAATATAAGCTCCCATCTCCAGGTGAGGTGACTCTTCTTCATAAGAGAAGCTTTAAGTTTATTTGGTTCATTCAAAGCAATTTGAATTGTTAAGGTTAAGTTCAATCTTGATATTTGTACTTTATCAATCCACAAGTTTTTCTGGCAAATATATTGATGAATACAGGATTCTGGAAGCTGCCTAGGTAGTTTCCTTTCAAACTGAGACATTTATCACAGAACAACAGAACAGATTATTGGTGGAAAAGAGATAGTTGTAGGATAGAGATCCTTATTTTCCATGGCAGGGATCCATCAAGACTCATTAATGGGCACCTGGGTGCCTCAGTTGGTTAAGTGTCTGCCTTTGGCTCAAGGGGCCTAGGATCGAGCCCCACATCAGGCTCCTTCCTCAGTGCGGGGACTAATTCTCCCTCTCCCTGCTGCTCCACCTGCTTGTGTTCTCTCTCTCTCTCTGTGTCAAATAAATAAATAAATAATAAAATCTTTTCTTTTTTAAAGATTAATTAATGGAGCAAGAAACTGAGCACAGCTTTGCTGGCCATCTTGGGTACCCAAGACAGCTTGGGCCTCATGTGTCTTTGTGTCCCATCTCATTACCTTCAGGTTTTTTGCGTGGTCACCCAATGTGGCTCCTGATTAGGTTACAACACAAATTGCAGGACTACTGTTCTAAGCTATATTTAAAGTCACAGGTAAAAGATACTTGGAGGCCCAGATATAACTCAATACAATGATTGAGAACCTAACACTTAAAAACCTCTCAAAATACATGTCAAAATAGTAAAGTCATAAGATGTTTTTCCAATATATGCTTCTGAAGGGTAGCATTTTTCCTTTTTCCCCCCTTCATTATATTTCTCTCTATGTAATTAAATTCCATCTTTCTGTTCCATTTACCTTCAGAGAAACTATTACCAGGTGCTGGACACAAGTAATGTCAGAGCCCTGCAAAGATGCATGGAGTAATTTACAAACCCATAAAATATGTTAACAATCCATCAATGCATTAAATGTTTTTAGAAAGGACAATTAGGGTGCCTGGGTGGCTCAGTGGGTTAAAGCCTCTGCCTTCAGCTCAGGTCATGATCTCAGGGTCCTGAGATTGAGGCCCGCATCGGGCTCTCTGCTCAGCAGGGAGCCTGCTTCCTCCTCTCTCTCTGCCTACTTGTGATCTCTCTGTGTCAAAAAAATAAATAAATCTTAAAAAAAAAAAAAGAAAGGACAGTTAGCAATCAGTGATGTTAAATGTCCATTGTGTAAGACAAACAGGATGATGAGGGTTGTTACTCTTACTTCCACCTTAAAAATAAGCAATATTTTTACAGATCTGACCTTTCAAAGTGAACTTCTGATCAAGTTAAAGCAACTGCTTTGACTCAGCTCATGTTTGCCTACAATTATTTGATACTTGAAGCTATGGGACTTTTTATATCCCTAATGTTTAGTGGCACAGAAACTGTAAGTAGACATTTTTTCCCTCTATAACTGATCCCAAATATACAGATGTTTTAATTTCTACAATAGCTACAAGATGGGTATAAAAAGGTAGTCAGAGAAAGTCTTCAAGTTCTGGTCAGAAGAGGAGTCACTATTTTTCCTTAACCATACTCTGCTTGATTCGGAAAAAAAAAAATCATTCAGTTTGATGTTTTTTTTTCTCTAAGGGAGATCAGCAGAGCACATGTGATGTAGGGTGCCCTATTTCAGGGCTTTTTAAGGACAGTATTCTGATCTCTTAGGCTTAACAAGCAGAATTTTTAAAGCTTGAGCAAGCAATAAAAGCAATCCTTCACTGGGGTGACCCGGGAGTCTGAGGAGATCAGCTGTCTTCACCTCAGAGGCATTCTGCCCGCCTGAAGTAAAATGCAGAATTAAGAAAAGAAACCTATTGAACTAAATGAGGAGCAAATGTACACATGAGATGCTCAGCTAATAAAATCAGCAGGAGGAAATATTTACACATTTTAATATACTTAGTTTTATTTCTGTTTCTCACAGAGCCACTGTGGATGTGGAAGGTATCTGCTCAAACATGAGCATGTTGGAAAATTTCCTTAAAATAAAGGTAAAATGGGAGCGCCTGCGGGGCTCAGTCAGTTAAGTGTCTGCCTTCGGTTCAGGTCATGATTGCAGGGTCCTGGGATCCAGACCCTCCTTGGGCTCCCTGCTCAGCAGAGGAGTCTGCTTCTCCCTCTCCCTCTGCCCCTGCTCGTGTGCTCTCTCTCTCTCTCTTGTTCACTTTCTCGCTCAAATAAAATCTTAAATAAAATAAAATAAAGGTAAAATGCACAATGAGTGTATACATACATACTCAAATACATACACATACACACTCACACACACACAGAGGAAGACTGGTTTAATTTTATTTTCTCTTGTAAAGTTTAAATTGCTAAAACTTTCTGATCCAATGAGCTGATAGTTTAAGACTCCAAACTTCCAGTTGACTGCCCTTCCTGAAATATCCTTTGTGCTTCTTTAATCTTTAAGCAGCTTGTGTTTTGCTTAGCTAGTCATCCTAGTTTTTTCCTTTCCTCCATTTTTTGCTGAAAGAAAAAATTGGGACGTGGCCAGGCTCAATGATTCAGGGGACTCAGAGAAAGACATTGTCCACACAAAATAGTCATTCTACTTCTAAGAAATTACTGTCAAGTTTCTATTGTCTTGCTTGTCAAATTTCAAAATTGTTTGCATTTTGAGATGGAAAAGTGTCTAAGTTGAACCCATAGAAAATGAGTTTAGCTAAGAAAGGAAAGTGAAGCAGATCACAAGAGCAAAAGTATAAGAATATCATGAGAAAGGAATTACAATTATCTACTGAAAAGTCGAAATATCTGAGCTAAAGAGATTGTAGATATTGAGTCTCATAACTTAATCCCACTGGTGGATTTTACTTGCCAGTTTGCTGATTTTCCCCCCAGATGGTTTTCTCTTACTCCAGTAGTGAGAATATTGAGAGCTTTGGACAGTCTGGTATCAATGTGAATAAGATTTGTAATAGATTCACTACATTGGGGAAAAAAAAGCCCAAATCATTATTAGAATCATCAAATTGTAAATGTTATCACAATCATGATTTGTATTGTGATTGTAATTGTAAACTATATTGCATTTTTATTGGCTGTTGACATCAGAAGTAGCTATGAGAAACATGTCAGCTTAAGGGCATTGTTTGATTGTAGTAATTAAGTATCTGCTATACTGTATGGTCCATAATATACACAAATAAAAACCCATAGAAACAATATAGAAGTTGAATATGTTTACCATGGCCTTCATAGCCGGCACGGTTTCAGTAATAGTATTAACTCAAATTCCTAATCAAAATTCACAGCAGAAATACCCACTGTTTACCACTGATGTATAATAATTGTTACTTTGTAGATATTAGTTGTCCATTTACCTTCTGAGTCTCATTTTCCTCATCTGTGTAGTGGGGAAAGTAATAATCACTGCTCCAAAGAATGAACATGAAGACTAACTGAAATAATGTACTCAAAGCAGCAATTCAAGTGTCTTGGCCATAGAAAGTTCTTTCAAAAACAATCCAAATAATTACTCTCCTGTGTCTTCCTAATTGTACTGAGAATAAAACCCACTCTATCGTGGCCTTTCATGGCCCTAAACATCTGGCACTTCCTTACATCACCATCCCTACTTTATACCATGCTCCCTTTGCTTCTTCTGGAAGGCTGAACACACCAAAGAAATTCTCCATTAACCTTTGCACTTTTTGCTGCCTCTTCCTGGCATGACCATATTCCAGGTACTCATTGCATCCCTCAGGTCTGAGCTCAGTGGGGTCCTCTTCCAGGAGGATTTTTATGACCAGCAGATTTAAAGCTATCCAGCCCCTTGTCCATCTTAGTTCTCTTGGCCACGTGAACCTGGTTTCTTTTACCTTTATGGACTTCAGTCATTCTTAAAAGGTAAATTTCAGAAGAAAGTAAAACCAAAACCCTCAGGCAGACATAAAAATGAACATTTTAAAGATTCTATCTACTCTTCAATTAACAATGATACAGATGTTATAACCAGTTCAAGAGATAATCTGTAGATTAAGACAAATTTTTAGATCAGGAATACTGAAGATGAACATGCAAATAGAGGCAAAACTGGTTTTTCTTGGGGAAAATTGGGGAGGTATGGGGAAGAGAAGGCAACTGTATCTCTACCATACAGAAAGAATATGCAAGTATATAAGAATTATTTTGTATTTCCATTAATTGTCTACAGCTTACAGAACTGTAAAATTGCTCAAAGACAATGAATATAAAAGCAGATCACCTGGAGGGAGATCCTCCTGACAGTGCACAGTTTTTCATTAAAGCATATTTTTTCTATACTACATACTAATTCATTAATTTATTTATGTATTTTCTATTTAACCTACTTATCCAACTACTGAAGTATGTCCCCAGTGCAAACTTCCTAGTGCAGGGATTTTGATTTTTAAACTGATGAATCCCAAATGCCTGGAACCATGCTTGATAGATAGTAGTCACATTATAAATACAGTTTAAAATCTAAAGGAAATAGTTGATATGGCTGTTTTCACTGCTTTCTGGGTGCTATTTCCACCTTTCTCAAAATTTGCGCAATCTTGTCCACATAAAATTTTATTTCTCCTCCTCTTCCCCTGATTATGTTAACATCATTAGAAACATAGAAATTTAAAGCTAAGAGAGAAACTAAGAAAGGAATCACATACAAACCCCTTGCTTTATGGATAACAAAACTGAGGTCTAGAGTAATTTGCCAAATATTGTTAGCAGAGCCAGGGCTAGACCCCGCTCACTTGATAGTCAGCTCAGGGTTCTTCCCCAAATAAAATCTGAATTCTTAAATCTGAATAATACAGTAATTCCTTTTAATAAGAATAAAAATTCCATTAACTTGGAGACGCATTGACTTTAGAGCTCAAAGTTTATCAAAATATCTTTGAATTATGCATTACCCCAAAAGATAAGTTTGTCCTTATAACTGATGTTATTAATTTAGATTACCACCAAAATTAAAACTGCAAATTAAAATTCTTTTCTCAAAAATCCTTGAGACTGTATGAATACATTCCAGTTTAAGAAACACTGCACCAAATTACAACCCTCCAGCCAACCTGATACCATAGCTTTGCAACTTTTTCCCATTATCATATCCTCCAAATTTATTTTAATTCTACAAATGTCTATAGAGCTTGGGCACCCAAAACAAGATATGATGAGACAACAAATATAAAAAGGATGAAGCTATAGTCATTATCTTCAAGAATTTTTAGTCTGATGAAGGAACGAAGGCAAAAAAATGTGTATCAGCCAAGTTCTCCAGAGAAACAGAATCAACAGGATGTATATACAGAAAGAGATCTATTAAGAGGACTTGGCTTGTGCAAGTATAGAGACTGAGAATTCCTAAGATCTGCCTCTGGTGAGCTAGAGATCTGAAAGAGCCAATGGCATCTTTCCAGTTACAGCACACAGGCCTGAGAATCAGGAGAGCTGCTGGTGTTAAGTTCCAGTCCAAAATACGGCAGGTTCATGAAGAGCCCATGTATCAGTTCAAGTACTAAGGCAGGAAAAGACCAACCGGTCAGGCAGGAGAGTTCCCTCTTGCTCACAGGAGGCTCAGCCTGTTCCTTCTAACTCAGGCCTTCAACTACTGGGTAAGGGCCACTCAAACTAAGTAGGGCACTATATTTCACTCAGTCTACCAATTCAAATGATAATCTCATCCCAAAACACCCTCGCAGACACCTAGAATAACATGTAATCAAATATCTGCACATGCCATGTCCCAGCTGAATTGATATGTAAGATTTGCCTACACAATTTGTAAATGGCCATAAAAAGTAAAATTTAATTGCTATGCAGATTTAAAAGATTTGAGAGAAGAAGATTTTGCATCAGTAAAAGGGTTTCGAGTCCCCTCATTTATTCTTCAATTCTTCTGTTCACTCAACAGAGACTTTGAACATTTACATGGAAGAGATGTTGTTTTAAAGGCTGGGATTATAGTGCAAAGCCTAACCCCCAAAGAGAACAAATGTGTTGGCCATATGGATAGAACCTAGACCACAGATTTGTGAAACATTTCTCCCTGCTCTCCTGCTAAGATCTTGGCCATGATGACCCAATTCCCACACTTTCTATGGCTCCCTACCTGTCATCTCTCTTGCTTGCCATTGCTTCAGGCAAATTAGCCACTGCATTCCTCTTCTGCATTCACCCATATCCATATTACTCATTAAGAAAGCTGGTGATTAGTGGCCTGGTCTTGGTCTGTGGTTTGATTAAGCCTTTTAATCTTTTCTCTTTTCTACTTCACTTGCTGGGCCAGGCCTACATCTTCCTACCAACCCTCACTGCACCTGGGTTGCAAGGACCCTCACTGTCACTGTGGAAGCCATCACACATAGGGACTGTATGCCCCTCAGTGCCCCACTGTACCCTCTATACTGTTCTACAGCTGTATCTATTTAGCATAGGTCTTGTGTAATATGCCTTACAGGCGTTATTCACATCTTCATATCTAGGCAACCTTCAAGGATGGAAGTTATTATGATCCCCATCTGCAGATGAGGAAACTGAAATTTTAAGAGATTTAAAAAAATCCCCAAGGTCACACATCTCATAAATGATGGACCCAGGATTTGAAGTCACACAGTCAAATTCTGACACCAACTTCTTCCAGCTGTGTTATTCTGTCTTCCTGTCATGATCCTCCTCCCACGATACCCTCTTGCTCCCATCACTCTCCCTGGGCTTCTATTTCCACCTCTGTCTCCTTTTTCCGTAACTGCCTTCAGTTTGTTTTAACTCTTTCCTGACCCCAAACCTGCTTAGCTGTCTCTATCTTGAAGGGGAAAAAGTCCTAAGTTAAACCAGCACATATCTATTTGTTCAGTACACCTTTAAGTAAGGCACTGAACCTTGCCAAGGATCAGCCTACATGTCTCCCTTCATGTCAACTCGCAGAAAAGCAATTTCTACTTTAAAAAAAAATCACATCTCTTTCTTTTTCCCAAATCCTGTAGTCTATATTCCTGTCAAGGTGCCAGAATCCTGTCTCCTCATCCCCTATCTGTCAAATAGAATGGCCTTTTCTGAGCCCTTGTTCTATATGACTCCTGTGTTCTATTTGATATTGTGGACCATGGAGTCATTTGGAATACTTCAGCGATTGAATCTCTGAATACAGTGGCGGTTTTCAACTGGGCAGAGGTGGGGGGAGGGCAATTTTGTCCCTGGGAGAGACTTGGCAGCATCTGCAAACATTTTTGACTGATAGGACTGGGGAGAGCTACTTGCTTCAAGTGAGTAGAAGCCAGGGATACTGCTAAACATCCTACAATGCACACACAGTCCCCACAACAAAGAATTATGAACAATTGTTAATAGTGCTCAAGGTGAGAAACCTGTATATAGAGCAAAAGGAAAAGAGAATTCTTCAGATTTCCTGAGGTTCAAACTCCAAGCAGACCCACTAGTTTAAACTGCCATAATCGGATTACAGAAATGCCTATTCCACTTCTGTTTTCATCTTTGGCATGTGGCACAGAACCGGGAGTTTGATGAAACGGTAAAGGCAGCCGAAGAGGACATCCTGATCGGGTCTGAGCACGTGTCAGAATATAACACCAAGTGCTGACTACCAGCTACAAATTCCTAAGAGGTTTTCAGTTTGGATGCCTTTCAAAATCTACCTGTGTGCCATGATATTCAGGTCAGCAGCGGTGTTCCTATTAGCAGTGCTCAAAATCCAGCTTCATGAAACTAATGACAGGAAATTTTCCACAGAGAGCCTTGCTCATCCTATTTCTCCTCATTTCTGACTTGATTTGGAAGAACAGAGTTTCAGTGTCTGGTCTTCACTGGTCAAGCACAGGGGATTTTTAGGACTTGGCTGCAGACTTACTAAAAACAAGATTGTACTACATTGTGGAATATCTGAAAAATACTCAGTACAGGGAAACTTAAGCTTAATTCCTGATACGAAAATGCAAATGTCTGATACAGCCATATATTTTCAACAAATATTTGTTGACTAAGCCACAAATCTTTCCATTTTGATTCTAGAGGTTGGCATCATCAAATCCCCCCCCCC
>LNAC01000702.1:583754-671362 GCA_002007465.1 Ailurus styani
AACAAAACCCCCCCCCCCCCGAACTCCATGTCCTCTTCAACTCTAGGGCCTCCTCAATTAGACCACAGACTGGCCCCAACTGACCTGCAAGTTTAATTCTCACTAATTTTGTTTATGAACCTCTCTTCTATTCAAACCAGTATAATTTAAGTTTCAAAAATACCAAGTCTGTTACCACAAGCTCTCTGAAGTACAAGGCTTGTGCAATAGAAAAAAATGCCTCTTCTTAAAATGTAAATGTTATGCAATGAAGCCCAACAGTTTTAATTATTTTTCATGGACAGTACTGTAACGTTAAATGTTTACTAGTACTGTTTACAGTAAGAAAACTCTTTACACAAAATGGAAGAAAATGAGAATAAAATTGAGCTTTGATCCAAGAAAAAAACAATGTGTATAACAGGCTCCTATCCAGGGATCTAATACTAGGGCATTTGAAATTTTGCCTTTCAGACAAGTAGAAAAGCTTGCCAAAATGTCAAAATATGTTAACAACCTGTTTCTTTACTTCACTGCCTTCCAACAAATCCTGCAGTACAAAGAGCATTGAATAATCTCCATTTTTATTACAACTTCACCCATAAGTCAAATCAATTCTACAAAGTTGATTTATGTGTGATCATATTTAATATTAAAAATGCTGAATCAAACAACCCTACTTCCTGGGGGCATCAGTTCCTTTTTCTGCCTTGTATTATTCTGCCCTGCCTTATTCTCCTAAAATCCTATTGTCTTACCCAGTTAACCATTCATTCATTAACCCTCCATTGCTATGTTTTTGGTCTTTCATCTGAAATCCTCTCCTTCCCATGAAACTCATTTCATCCCAGCTATGCTGAGTGGCATACCACAGGGGGTAGAGCATTTTGATTTTCGAATCAGACATTTCTGGATCTTAGTCCATATTTTCTTACTTACTGTTTGGTACTTGAAGCCTCTCAACCTCAGGCAAGATGGCCACTGCTCCTTCAAGCACTGCTTTCATGTTTCAAGCTGAAAGACAAGAAAAGACCGAAAGTGAAAATCCTTCCATTCCATTGTGGTTTTATCTTGGAAGGAATGCTTTCTTCAGGGACTTCTGGTTATATCTCATTGGCTAGCATAGTGTCACATGGCCACCCTAGATTAAGGAAGAGATTGGGATTGATTTATCTTGCTCTCCCCATCTATGTTAGGGGAAATGGAAGGGTTGAGGAAGAAGGAGGTTGTAATAATGCCTGTAGAGTCACCTTTCACTCTTTGGGAGGTTCCCCTCAGGAAGTGTGGGAGTTCCACCAATGCAGAAGGCTTTATGGCACCTTTATTCATTTGTTCAATTTCAGCGTATTATCGTGTATTTAAGTTTCCATGTTCTTGGTTAGGTGATTTATGGGTTATATTACCTAATTATAATTGAATGAAACCTCATATAAAACACGTGTCTTTTTTTTGGTGTGTGTTTTTAATTACTACCTCACAGCAAAGTACCATCTTTTTTTTTATTAACATATATTATTTGTTTCAAGGGTACAGGTCTGTGAATCATCAGTNCACCAAAGCACAAACCAACCCCAATGTCCATAACCCACCCACCCTCTCCCTACCCTCCCACCCCCAGTAACCCTCAGTTTGTTTCCTGAGATTAAGAGTCTCTTATGGTTTGTACCCTTCCCGATCCCACCTTGTTTCATTTTTCCCTCCTAACCCCCATGACCCCCCGCCCTGCCCCTCAAATTCCTCATATCAGGGAGATCATATGATAATTGTCTTTCTCTGATTGACTTATTTCTCTTAGCATAATACCCTCTAGCTCCATCCATGTTACTGCAAATGGCAAGATTTGGTTTCTTCTGATGGCTGCATAGTATTCCATTGTGTGTGTGTGTGTGTGTGTGTGTGTGTGTGTGTATCTATATATATACCACATCTTCTTTATCCATTCATCTGTTGATGGACATCTATGTTCTTTCCATAATTTGGCTATTGCAGACATTGCTGCTATAAACATTCGGGTGCACGTGCCCCTGAGGATCACTACATTTGTATCTTTAGAGTAAATGCCCAGTAGTGCAATTGCTGGGTCATAGGGGAGCTCTATTTTCAACTCTGAGGAACCTCTATACTGTTTTCCAGAGTGGTTGCACCAGCTTGCATTCACACCAACAGTGTAGGAAGGGTTCCCCTTTCTCCGCTTCCTCGCCAACATCTGTCATTTCCTGACTTGTTAATTTTAGCCATTCTGACTAGTGTGAGGTGGTATCTCACTGTGGTTTTGACTTATATTTCCCTGATGCCGAGTGATGTTGAGCACTTTTTCATGTGTCTGTTGGCCATTTGGATGAGGAATTTTAAAATATCCCTTTCTGGTAGTGACTACTGAAAAAACTGCATGTTTGTGAACCACTGAAGGAAAAATTATATAGTCTCACCATAAAATGAATAATGTATTTGTCAGGAGAAGTTGTGTTACACTTTGGTAACATATTAACTCAAAATTACAATGGCCTAATATATCAACAGTTTCTTTCTTTCAGTAGGTCTTCTATGAGTCTATGACCTTTTTCCCAAGGGACATGTCCTCTAAGCAATGACCTAGAGATCCAGGGTGCTTCCATTTTTATGCTCCATCAGTGGACAAAACTGCCAGGTCACTGTTGCAGGAAAAGAAAGGACTGGATTTCTGTGCATGGCTATTTTACTACCTCGGGGAGGAAATGACTCAGGTCACTTCCATTTACAATCCACTGGCCAGAATTAGTTAATAGCTTCACTAATGGCAAGATAGTGAGAAGTATAGTTTTCCGGTGTGCCCAAGAAATAGAGAAGAAATGAATGCTAATGACCACTACTAATGTTTTCCACATTTAATATATACATTTTTGGAATGAAGAGTTTTTAAAAGTAAACATTATGGAGCAGTTTCTTTGACAGAATGAGAAAAGGAATCCAGGGCAAGTGCTAAGGAGATAACACTACATGTAAAATCCATTTGTTGCATATTTTACAGACACTGTATTTTAGCAGTGAGGTTGATGCCAGGATATCATGGAGGAGGTTAATTTTAAAATACTATGACTTATTAACTCATCAGAATCTTCAAAATACTTAGATGAAATAGAGAATAACTAGGAGAATCATTTGTATTTCATAGAAATTTGCTAGCAATCTAATCGCAATTTATGACACAGTTATAGAATTTAAAGTTGAATTATGCCTGAGAAAATAAAATAGCAAGGGTTCTAAATTTTTTTATTATTTCTGTGAGGACAAATGGCTGTTAGTTTTATGTTGCCTAACACATTTTTGAGAAAAAACCATTCGAACCTTCAAGATAAATGACCAATTTGATGTTTAAATAATAATAATGGAAAAATAATAACTCTTCAAAAAATCATACTATCAAGAGAGTATTTTGAAAACAAATGTATAGAAAAGTGGAGATAACTTTACTGATTATTAAAAGCATCATGGGAGTAGTGTCCACATCAGGTGATACTATTAAAATCCATGGGACTGAATGAAATAATCTAAAATACTTATACAAAAGACCTGTGTGAGACCAAGACCCAAGACACACAAATGCTTAGAGGTCTAGAAGATAGGTAAGTATTAGGAAAGGTGACTAACAAAACAGGAAAGGATACAAAAAGGCAAAGATAATGGTATTCTGGAGGCCAAATAGTCAGCCATTGTATACATGAATGATTGCTCGCAGGCTGAAGAAAATGAGGCATAAGAAGCCATTGTGAAATTGCTATAAAACCTTGGGGTTGACTCAAGAAATAATGGGAGGGAATGAAGTTGAGATAGTAACTCTAGAGTTTTGCTGTAATAGGAATCAGAGATATGTGTAGTTGCTGGGGTAGAATGCGAGGTCAAGGTAGTTTTCTATTAAGGTGGGATAGATTACAGAGTGTTTATGTAACTTCGGGAATGATTCAGCAGAGAGGTAAAAACTGATGGTGCAGGTGAAAAGTGACAACTGCAAGAGCTGAGATGAGATTGAATGCTGGGCAGAGGTGTTGATGTTATGCCTTATTAAAGAAGGAAGGGCATAGTGCATGCAGGTGGGTTGGTAGGTCTGGCAGTGCAAGCATGTTCACATTCTCTTCTGATTGCTTTTATTTTCTCAGTGAAATAGCAAGGAATTTATACCAACTGAGCTTGAAATAGGGAGCAAAGGTGCTGAAAGTCCAGGAAAGAGGAGAAAATATGAAATCATCTATTAGGAGTCAGGGAGTGGATTGATGAAGAAATGTAGAAAAATTTCTGGGCAGCACCAAAGGCTTGGTAGATCACTGAGCTTGGTTGTGTAATTTCTCCTGTCATATTCATCTACTCAAGTACAGCAGTGGAGTAAGTGAAGAGTTGGATTTCACCACCTATGACAACTATGATGGCAAGAAAGAATAGTGGAAGGGGATACCAGGAGGTATCAGAAAGATACCTATTTCTAGTCAGAAAGATATACCCCATAATTTAAGCTGGGCAAAGAGAAACGTAAAGACATGAAGTCCGTGAATGAAAATGTAATAGGATTTATGTAGATGCAGACCAGTGGTGTGAAAAATATTTCATTACTGGATTACGAAGGCAGTTGAATAGGTCACAGTCGCATTTTTAAGAATAAACAGAATAGAATGGGATGGATTAGAATACAAAATACCAGACAGCATCACAGATAGTAAGTGTAAATACTGTTTCATGAGAATATTTGTTTTAGTTATGTACATGAACATATGTGTTGGGTGGCAATATAAAATGTATTGTTTAATGTGGGTCCTGGTCAAAATTCTGTCACCTCCTTATTTAAAGGAAGCACATGGTAAAGGCCTGGGGCACCAAGCTCATCTATTACTATAAATGCAGCTTTACAGCTACAGTTTAGAACTCTTCTGTTTGGGGGGAAGAAAAAAACACACAATACAACAACAACAAAAACAACGAACTTTCTCAACTCTATTATGCTCTAAATTATGGGGCTCTCATTCAATCTAGATTGCGGGCAGGCTCAGAGAACATCTCTCTTAGCAGTGCCATACTCCTTCTCATCTTAGCTTTCTGACTGGTCAAGTTTGAGTTCATATTTCTCTCTTTCTCTCTCTCTCTTTCTTTCTTCCTTTTTTATTTTTTTAAAGATTTAGTTATTTGACAGAGAGAAAGAGAGAGACAGCAGGAGAGGGAACATAAGCAGGGGGAGTGGGAGAAGTAACAGACTCCGCACTGAGCAGGGAGCCCGATGTGGGGCTCAATCCCAGAACCCTGGGATCGTGACCCAAGCCGAAGGCAGATGCTTAATGACTGAGCCACCCAGATGCCCTGAGTTCATATTTCTTTAACAAGGGTATTCTTGCAGAAAATGACAAGAAATAATCAGCATATACCAAAAAAATCAGATTTTCTGCCATTTCCCATAACACTGCAGCCTTAATAGGAATATGTCTTGTGTTTCAAGGAAGAATAGGTAAAAAACTGGCCAACTATTTCACCACCACCTAACAAAAGTCACCAATTCTCCACTCTACAAAAGTATGTCTTGCATCACAAGGTCCTGCTAAGCTAATTCTGTATGGTAGCATCTACTTTCTCTTACCAAATTCTGTGTCAGGCAAGGGCAGTGATAAGTTGAATGCAGCAGAGAATACAAATAATTGTTTAGACAAATGGAGATTTTTTCATGAAATAGAATAACTCAGGGCTATTAAAGCAACTCCTCAATGCCACCAACATCCCAGAAATCTATCTTTCCACCCAGTTATATTTGATTCTTTATCTTCTACCAGCTTTCTGCCTGTTTTTCTCTCCTCTGCTTCAAACTCTTGGCCCTGGGACTCTGCAATCTGTATTTCCCAGACTCTTTAGGCAGCTGGCTTTTTATTAAATTCTGCCAAAAAGGAATCACTGATAGGAGATTTTAAAGTGGGAGTAAGAAAGAATAATTCTGGAATGCCTGGGTGGCTCAGTCAGTTAAGCATCTGCCTTCAGCTCAGGTCATGATCCCAGGGTCCTGGGATCGAGTCCTGAGTCAGGCTCCTTGCTTGGTGGGGAGCCTGCTTCTCCCTCTGCTTGTACTCTCATGCTCTCTCACTCTCACTCTCTCTCTCTCTGACAAATAAGTAAACAAAACCTAAAAAGAAAGAAAGGAAGGAAGGAAGAAAGAAAGAAAGAAAAGAAAGAAAGAAAGAAGGTACTTACTCCAGCAGGCCAGCTCTTCCTGGATTATGGCTCTGGCAGGGGTAGCACTCTTTAGAAATGCTAGAGAGTACATGAAAATGGGCTGCATTACAGAGGTCATAGTAGTTTACTGATTTCAGGGTGAAATCTTTTCTTCCTTCTGCATTTCCAATCCTTTTCACACGTTTTAACAGTTTCCCTGTTTATCTGCTTTATTTTAAATACTTTATATATATATATGTATGTATATATATATGTATATATGTATGTATATATATGTATACATACATATATGTATATATTCATATAATACTAATTCATATAATTCACATAATTACCAGTGGAAACTATAATACTGATAGCTTGGGGACATAGTTAATTTTCACAATTATTTTAAGTATAATCTGTTGAAAACTGGTAAAGAGTGCCTAGAGGAGAGAGCACTAGGGGAACCAAGTGGACTCTGAAGCAGACCATTATGGTGGTAATGAATGCACAAGAACGATGAGATGATTTGGTTAGCTCTGACTGCCTGAGAGGGCTTACACAAAGAAAATAATAAGCTCGAGGCTTAAAATTTTCACCATCAGTATGACTGAGAGCTGAAATTCTGATAAACGCAGAATTTGCTTCTAGTTTGCAAATTACAATATAAGTAACATTCATACACTTTCCAAGTCTCTCATGTGAAAGTTAGGGCCTTAACTGGAATGAAGGGAGACCCTTTGCATTGGAACTGTGCACTTGGGTAGAATTTGAGAACCATAAACCTCCAATTTCCTCAGCATCCTGTGCCAGTAGAAGAAACTCTCCCTCCCCTATTAAGGATACTAACTTGCTGGAAGATCCCTTGAAGCAGGTGCCTTACAAAAAGATGCTCATTCTTCCCTAGACTCATTTCATTACCCCTAATTACCCATGACTAGGCACATAACTAGAGAAAGCTATAGAAGGAAATTTAAAAACTCTAACCAGGATAGAGCTGAGTTTGAATAGCAGAAAAATGTTAACTTATAATAGTGGAAATTTGGAAAATGTGTGTTGAAATGAATTCTAAGGGTCTTAGCGAAAGTTTATGGCGATCAGCTGTTAAATGGGGTTGGAGTCTACATCCCAGTGGGCCCAATGGATTTAACCATTCTGTGGTTATTTCTTCATTTCAGCATGTAAACAGAGCCAAGACTTTCCTTATGAAAGTACCGCAGAGATTAGTCCCTTTATCAGAGCTTGAGAGTGGCAGGGATGATGCTTCCTATCACACTGTCCTTCAACTTCCCTGTTTGGCAAGTGGATCAGAGACAATGACTATAGAGGATCACAAATCCAATTAGGTGGTGATTTCCTTTTACAGATGCTCTTCCAGATGTGGTATAGTTATTGAAGCAAATTAACACAGTCCTTGATAACTGATATGCGTATCGATCAATTAAGAGCCTTTTCCCTCCCTATTAACATCAAGGACTACCAGAAGCAGTTTGTTTTCACCTGGCAAGGAGAGGGCCATAGCAACTCTTAGTCATAATAGAGTGTGGAGAACCTTGACCCTCCTGACACCCCAGAGATCGCCCATTATATTGACTGAACCTGAGGAGTAGTTCATGACAAGTATCACGGAAGCCGAAATAAGGCAGATGTGCGCCAGAAGGTGGGACATGAACGCCATGAAAATTCAAGATCCTCTTTAGAAAAGTTTCTAAGCGTTTAGGTCTGGGGCTTGCTGGGATAGCCCTTCCAAAGTTAAGGACATGTTTTTGTACCATTAAGAGGCACAATCATCTCTGAATTTTGAAAACAGTATATACCAATATGAGTGGGCTGCCCTCTCTCATTTGCTGAGTAACTGAGAGCTGGGTAAGGCCTGGAGGAAAACAAAGTTTGCAAGAGGCCTGGGAGGCAGTGCAGGCTACTGCATCACTGAGGCCTTCCGACCCAGCTGATACAGTGGTGCTGAAGTCTGTGGCAAACAGGGATGCTATATAGACCTCCAGCTCCCACCCGCTGCTGGGCCCAGATAAAGGCTTAATTTCTGACCTTGGAGTACCAGATGGTCAGATAACCTGAGCTACCTGTCATTAACTGAATGATATCTAACCCACCGAACTATAATGAAGCCTATGGATATCAGCAATGCTATCAAGTGGAAGTGGAATATGCATTTTGAACCAATGACTACAATATGCTCATTAAAAATGATACTTCTTAATCCCATAGCCAAGATACTACAAATTCAGGAATCAAAGGGTAGAGGTAGAAGAGGATTCTCCCAATATAATTTTTAATAACCCACTCCCCAATGTGTTGCTCCCTGTTCCTAAAACTTTGAATTCTACTGATTCAGAGATTTTAGTTCCTAGGAGCATATGCCAGTTTGTGTTAAGTGCTTTAACGGCCATCAATTAGTCTCCACAACAACTTAGTGAGATAAGTAAAATCGCCCCCTTCTTACAATGAAGTTTAGTAATTAGCCAGAGGTCTTCCAGCCAGTAGTACAAGGCAGTGCTAGGATCTGAACTCAGGTTCTTCAGCTTCCAAAGCCTGTGTTCTTTCCCACTATGTAATTTTAGTCTCAAAGAGAACTGCAAAAATGCTTCAAGGCAATGTTATCAATACTAAGGCACTAAGCACTCATCCCTGGCACAAAAGAAACCATGTTTTATTGGCAACCAGCCCATTCATTCTAATTACCATTGCTGTGTAACAGTCTCTCCAAAACAATGACAGCTTTTAGTTGGCTCATGAATCTGCAATTTGGCCAAGACTCAGTAGAAATAGCTCTGCTCCACTAATGTCAGCTTGAAGGTTGAGGGCTAGAATCATTTGAAGGCTTATTCACTCACATTTTCCAGTTGACTATATCACTGGCTATCACCTCGAACCTTAGCTGGGGCCACAACCTGGAACATCTTTTCATGGCCTCTCCTGGAGCCTGGACTACCTGACAACATGATGAATTATGCCCAAAGGTGAACATAATAAAGCAGAAAGAGCCAGGTGGAAGTTGCATGACCTTTGTGACCCAACTTCAGAAGTCACATAGAGTTACTTCTGCTAATTCCATTTATCCCACAAAGGTTGGCTCAGTTTCAAGAGGTAGGAAAATAAACTTTACCTCTTGGTGGGAGAGTAGCAAGGCTCTAGAAGAGCATGTGAGATCAGAAATATTGCCATGGCCATGTTTGGACAATACAATCTGCCACACCATTACTAAGGCTAACTGAGCAGTAGAACTAAAACTTACTAGTATATATTCAGACTTAGCCATGGTAAATTCAGGAACAGTGGTGGTATTAAGTCTATTACTGGGTTCCATGGTATATTCAGCTATAAGAAGTTGAGGAGATGAGTCAATTACTTATTACTTGGACAGGAGGTTAGGTGTATATATAATTTTTTTTTAGTTGTAAGAAATTCCTGCCTCACCACCCACCTACATAAAAAAGAGCCCACTCTACTCAATTTATCATGTCTGTTGAGTATTCTGCACAAGTGCAGCAGTGAATTTTTACTGCTGTCTTTGAGAAGGATAATACCGAATGTCATGAGGATGATTTTTATGACAAAACAGCAGCACCTTGTTCCCACTCTGTCATAATTTAAAAAATAAAGCCATTATTAATTACCAAGCTATTTTATAACAAAAGTTAAGAAGAAAATATATGAGGAAGTCATGTTATGTACAGAGGGTAAAATCCAGTCTTACCATCTATCTTTATTTCCTCGTAGATGAAGGAGCAATGTAATCGCTTGATATATAGCATGCTACATGAACACTGACACACTAAACAAGGAATAGGGATAGACCAGCAGTAAAAATTGGTGAATGACACTCAATGTCTACCTGAGTAATTTCTTTTCTATTTTTTAAGATTTTATTTATTTATTTGACACAAAGAGAGATCACAAGCAGGCAGAGAGGCAGGTGGAGAGAGAGGAGGAAGCAGGCTCCCTGCTGAGCAGACAGCCCAATGTGGGGCTGGATCCCAGGACCCTGAGATCATGATCTGAGTTGAAGGCAGAGGCTTAACCCACTGAGCCACCCAGGCACCCCTACCTGAGTAATTTCTTATCTAGTAAAGCCAAGTTTCTCTGGGCATCACTAGCTCATTGGCTGTTGGTGACCCGCCCCATGCAAAGACTTAATCCCCACTCTGTCAGTACCCTAAGTGTCATTGCTGTGCCCCGGAGTGAGGGTGGGAGGTGAGAATGCTTCATGGGTTTATAGACAGTTCTCTCAGGGTCTACCTGCTTCCTGTGAGCACTCTCATTTCCACACCAACATTGCTGTCTACCTACGCTCCCCAAAGAGCAAGACCCCCCACAGGGCCTGTGCCATGTGACATGTGAAGAACAGGGGGAGAATTTCTCTAAGCGCCCTGTCGTGTGTACCTCTCACGAGAACCCCATGGAACTGACTTCTTCAGTTTCCCCCTCCATTAACCTGGCACACATCCAAGGAGTTGGACTAGAGATTAATGGCACAGATTCGTGTTTCTGGACTGTTCGTCCCCCTAGGCAACCCACAAGCATCATCCATGTTTTCAGCTGTGCCTAGATGGGTTTGAGTCCCAGTTTAGGCTCAGTGTTGGGTCTTTATTACAAATACTTTCATTTTGCAGCCTCTTTAAGTCTTTCCAGTATTTTCTAATCGTCATGCTGGGTCATGGGTAGTAATGAGATTTGGTGAGTAAGGCAGGACTCATGGCCTGGAAGAAGTCTGAACTGTGAACTCAGGTTATTATGGGAAAAAAAGTTAGAAACAAGGACAAGCAGAGATGGGACTGTCAGAAAACACAGCTTGAAGCCTGATCAGATGTGTAGAAACCAGCCACTGACTAATTACCTCCGTTTTCCCCTCAGCCCCATTTACTTTCATCATGGAAGAGCTAGATAGGGATAGAAGTGGAAAACACTGAGTACAGGAGTTAAACATTTCTAAAACATGAATTTTGTTATATTGCTCCTTGAATTAATCTTTGATAGTTCCCCAGTGCCTTCTGAATAAAAGCATAAACTCCTAACTACGGCACATGAGGGTCTCTCTAGTCAACTCCTTGCCTGCCCTTTCCACCTCCTTTCCTGGATTAGTTCTCAAGGGCTGCCATTACAGGTGACCATTACAGGTCACCACAAGCTGGGTGGCTTAAATAACCAAAACATATTTTCTCGTGATTTTGTATGCTAGAAGTTCAAGATCAAAATGTCGTCATGATCGGTTCCTTCTGAGGCCTCTGTTCTTGGCTTGTAGATGGACTTCTCCCTGTGTCTTCACATGGTCTTCCTGTGTGTCTGTGCCCTAATTTCCTTTTATGATATGGACATCAGTCACACTGGATTAGGGCCCATGCTATTGACCTCATTCATTCTTAATTTCTTTGGATTCTTTTTATCCGTTGTTACTAAGTTGAAACGCTCAACAGGTCCTTTGAGCTCAGCTTCCTCAGAAGCCTTTGCTACAACTCTATCCATCAGATTATGTTCTCATAGAGCCTTCTATAAGGTTCTGTCATGTTGTCTGTCACAAAGAATTGTACTAGTCTATCTCTTTGCCTTTCCCCCCACAGGTCCATGGAGGCAACAAAGGCATATGTGACCTCTACCTATACATAGTAGATGTCCTATAAATTTTTGCAGACTAAATGAAAAGTCTACTATTATTTTATGTCTAATAACTAGGTGACAGAGACGATTAAGTTAAGGAGAGGGGATCCTGACCCACAATTTTGCCCCGGCTAGGGCTAAGATAAGTGCTACAAGGAAAGATGTAAAAGCTCCCAGTGGATGCAGAGTCTGGTGCCAGACAGAGAGTAGGGTAGGGGCCAAAGCTACACAGAGACTGGAGCAACCTGGGCCCAGAGTTAGGCAAGTGTGGGTCCTAATGCTGGCTCTACTAGCTTTGCACTTGCAGGTCAGTTTCTTGACTTCTATGAACTTAGTTTCCTCATCTATAAAACTGGTATTAATAATGCCTATTTTGAATTTACATGAGAATTCAGTGAGAATATACATATGTAAGATAAGGGTTTTTCAGCCTTTAAAAAAACATTGAAAAGTTTTAATGATATGGAAACATTCCAATATTTAACCTGAAAACAACTTAATGAAATTAAGTCTATGAGCTCAGTTGTATAACAAAAATTACACACATACACATACACTGATACAGACATTTTAAAAAAGAGACTGAGAGGCAAAATATCTTTGTGTTAGTCAGGTCTTAAAGGAGTGTGTTTGTCTGGGGGACCTTTTTTCGGGGAATAACATCTGTAAAAGATGAAAGCGGGAGGAAAAAGAGTTGGGCAGAAATAGCCTTCGGACCACTATTCAGATCTGACACCTGTGAGAGGAAAAAGTGGAAAAAGCACTCTTCACAAAACAGATCTGACAGTCTCTGCCAACCCAACAGGGAGCTCCAGAGCAAAGGCTGACCATTAGAGGAGTTTCATGTTGGGCAGAAGTGGCCAGGCTCTGCTACTTCCACCAGGCTCAGTTATTGGCTGGGAAGAGCATGGCCACAGTTCTAGAGCTCACTTCCAAGGTGTTAATGACTAGAGGCTGTCAGCTAACTCTATTCCTTGCAGCTGCACTGAGAATTTATTCTTGATGGGAGATCCAAGTGGTTTATCTCCATAGCTGCTCACCAATTATTTTTTTTAAAGTATGTAATATAGTTTTATCACTATAATCACTATGCTGTACATTAGATCCCTAGAACTTGTTCATTTTATAACTGGAAGCTTATATTCCTTGACTGACATCTCCCCTTTCTACCTCCCAGCCCTGGAAACCACCATTCTAGTCTTTATTTCTATGATTTTGGCTTTTTTACATTCCACGTATAAGTGATATCACATAGTATTTGTCCTTCTCTGTTTGGTTTATCTCATTTACCATAATGTCCTCAAGGTCCATCCACGATGTGGCAAATGACAGGATGTCCTTATTTCTCATGGTTGAATACTGTTACACACGTGCATGTGCACACAGGTACACACACACCCTTTTCGTCCATGTGTCTGTATGCCTTTTCAAAGAGGGTAAGAACTATTTCCATTTCCTTCTTCATAATTTTCTATATTTTAAAAATTCTTTATACTTTATTATTTATTCTCTATTAGGAACATATTTTAATCTATATCCAGAAAAAATCCTTTAAATTACTTTCATAAACAGTAAGATAACCTGAATGCTAGAATAGTAATAGTTTTATTTTTAAAAAATATTTGTTCATTTATTTAAGAGAGAGAAAGAGTGTGGTCAGGGTTAGAGGGAGAGGGAGAGAGAGAGAGAATCTCAAGTGGACTCCATGCTGAGTGTGGAGCCCAATGAAGGGCTCCATCCCATGACCCCAATGTAGGGCTCCATCCCATGACCCCAAGATCATGACCTGAGCTGAAATCAAGAGTTGGACACCACCTGACTGAGCCACCCAGGAGCCTCCAACAGTAACAGTTTTATTATTTTTTTAAGAGTTTATTTATTTGTTTGAGAAAGAGATCGAGAGAGCACAAGAAAGAGGGAGGACTAGCTTCCTGCTGAGCAGGGAGTCCTACAGGGGACTCGATCCCAGGATCCTGAGATCATGACCTGAGCTGAAGGCAGATGCTTAACCGACTGAGCCACCCAGTAATCATTTCAATGATGACATTTATCACTAATATTTTGTTAAATGTATACTGTGTGCCAGTCAGTATATTAAGTGTTTGACCTATACTTTCCTATTTAGGAAAGTATACACTTGTCCTTGAAAGTGTATTATTTTTCCCATTTCATTGGTCAGAGTTCTTAGAAGAAAACAATAGAACTTGCCTTGGATTAACTCAGGGGAGGAGAGTACTGGGGAGATATGGGAAAGCCGACAGAATCTGCAGGAAGGCTGAAGAATGCAGCAGGGAGCTGGAGCCCCAGGGCTGGGGGGAGAGCAGCCAGGTCAGATTGTACCTGTGGATTCCACTGCTCCTGGGTGCTTCTGGCCACCTCTGCTGTGCTCTCTGCTTTATCCACTCTCATCTCTCCTTCCTGTGTCTGCTCTTCCCTCCAGGGACAGAGCCTCAGCAGGAAGAACTGTTGGCTGAGATGGGGTGACCCAGTGGAGCATTCGCCAACAGGGTGGGGAGTTGAGAGGCAGTCTGGCCTATTGGGCCTCCAGGGGAAAAGGCTTACAGGTAGTGGATTCCTCAAGAGGAAGCAAAGGAAGTCTGTGTAATGCTAGGTAGGTAGAAGGAGGTGTGGGGGAGAGAGAGAGAGAGAGAGGAAGAGAAAGAAGAGAGAAGAGAGAAGTGAAGAAAAAAGAAGAGAGAAAAAAAAATCTCCATTCTAATTTTACAGGTGAAGTATCAACAGTTAAATAACATCTTCTTAGACTTTCAGATGATAAGTAGTAAAGCCAAGAATCAAACCAGGGATCCTGATTTCAGATTTTATATGTTTAATCATGTTACTGTTCTTGCACCCCAAACTCTGACAGGCCAGACACATAGAACAGAGTGCACTAAATACAAACTTCTGCTTTTCCCAGGTTACCTTACTTCCTAGACTGCAGCTTTCCAGGCTCAGTGCATAACTGTGTATCAGTCTAATTTGAGCATGACCTCTGCTCCTTAAAAAAGCATGTACTAATTGAGAAAATGAAGTACCTTACACATATGATGCAAGTTAGAAAGAAAAAAGAGCTGATCCCAACCAGGATATTTTGAGGTAAAGTACATTTGTTGGTAAGCAGCTTTTCCCAGGTCTAGCTCATGGCCCTTCTTGCTGTACCCCAGTGAAGCATTAGCAGAAGCCAGCTATGACTACTGGCTGTGGTTTTACCACCTTCACACTGGTCCTCCTATGAGTTACCAAAAACCCCACAACAACTTCTGTTTTTCCTTAAAAGAGTATGCCTTTCACTGGGATTTCCCACACACACACACACCAATACAATAATCTACATTTGCAAAGAGTTTAAATGAAATGCTCAATTTTCTAAAATGAGATCCACCACTAGGACAATGACTTGCATGGTTTAACAAAATTATTCCTCATCTCTTTTGCTTATTGAACTTACTGTTACCTATAGATTTTTCACTCATGATCTTATTTGTCATACTTTATTTCTCAGTTGCCTTGATTTTCATCTCATAAAGACAGTGAAACTGGCCATTTGAATTTTCTCCTTCCAAGAGACACTTTTATCATATCTGTTCCTTGTGGGTCACAGTTAAGTTTCAGAAAGACTAGAATTGTTTTTGAGGTGATCAAAAACCAGAGAGTAAGTAAAACAAGGATCTAAATATTCATTCCAGGGATTGGGGTGATGAAGGCCTTGGAGGGGTGAGCACTAGAGGATGGTAGAAAGAGCTCCGGCTTTGGCTTCAGGAGAGCTGGGTCTGGACCCCAGCACCATAATGTATTAACTGCATGACCTTGGGCAGGTCACATATCCTTTGTTAGCCTTGATTTCCTTGTAAACGAGAATAGGACACTGTGTTTCCCTGGGTGGATATGAAGCTCAAGCTGGATAATGTGTGTGGATGAATTTGAAACTGGCAAGTGATTTATAAAAGATGCCACTTTTGTTTTGGTGGACAGTCTAGAAAGAGTCTCAGAAGCTAGAAGAGTAGGTTTCAAGCTCTTCTGTCTTGCAACATTGTTTCCTTTGGACGGACATGAAACAGAATTTCCCAGACAGTGGTCCATCAAAGACAGTTCTGGCCAGGGCAGCAGAGGGGGAGGGGGGCTCCCCTGGTTGTCAGACAGCAGGGTGTCCCCCAGCTTGTACCTGGCCAACACAGCAATGGACCTTGACTCAAGCTAACAGTGGGCTGCAATATCCACATGGGGCTGAGAATTTGTTCTTCCGCAGCATTACAAGGAACTCTGCACATTTGTGCCGGGGCCAGACGTGGGGAGGAGGCTGCCACTTAAACTTTATGTTTTCACATTCTTCTCTTTACTTTTACTTCGTATCTTTTATCACAGATTATCATATTTGTTTATGTGAGAAAAATGTTTAATGTTGGTCTCCACATCTACACTATAAATTCACTGAAGATATGGAAGATGTCTATTTTTAATACATGGGTTCTTAGCACCATGCATGTTGTCATAAAGTAGTCACTTTAGGACAATTCACTGAATAAATTTGTGAATAGTAAATAAAATATTCTCGGGAAATTTAGTAATCAAATGTAGTTCCATAGTGACTATCATCTTTTGTAGGAATATTTTCCTTTCCTTTTTAGTATCCTGCAAAAGTAGAAACTTTAGGACAGGGAGTTAAGAATTGGTATAGATATAAGGGTCAATGGAAATATTGTATTTTCTCTATTTCATATTTAATCAATTATTTGAGTAGCTACTATTGACTGAGATAATGTATGAAAAATTTATTTTTTTCCTTTTGTCTCTCCCTTTTCTTTTTTTAAAGATTTTGTTTATTTGAGAATGAGAATGAGCACGAGCAGAGGGGCCAGGTAGAAGGAGAGGGAGAAGCAGGCTCCCCACTTCCCAGAGCCCTGGGATCATGACCTGAGCCAAATGCAGACACTTATCAAACTGAGCCATGCACCCTGTCTGTCCCTTTTTAATGTTTAAAGCATAATACAGCAATGAAGTGTTTAAGCTTTCATTCACTCTTCAGAGATCCTTTGGGAACACTGTACTTTTAGACAAGACCCCAGAATCTCAAATACACTGTTGCATAAGTACGTGACTGACATTCACCAACTTGGTGAGGAAAGAGACCAACATAAAAACAGTGGGGAGCCACTTATGGGGCGTGCATCGACATTTCCTAACTCACTCTTCTTTTTCCATGGGCAGACAATTCATGTAGCTAATGACAGACATAAATTTTGGAGAGTTATTTTGTGAAAATGTTTCTAGAGAGTATCTACAATTTACCTCATCAAGGAAGAAACATAAATTTCTCTCTCTCTCTCTCTCTCTCTCTTTTTTTAATGTGTGTGTGTGTGTGTGTGTGTGTGTGTGTGTGTGTGTGTGTGTGTGTGTGTGTGTGTGTGTGTGTTTAAGAACAAAGGATGCTTTCTCAAATCCACCCTGGCATTGATTGGGAGAAAAAAATAATTTTAGTAGCTGAGATACATTCTCCCCTGACCATCCCTATTAAAACCCCATAAAAAATTCACCATTATGGTTGTTGTATGAATTGGATTTATCACACTATCAGAGCACAGTGCTTTGCAGGCCTCCGGCAAGCCCAGTGACTAATGGTTTACAGCCGTCATGGGCACTCTGGTGGGGGCTAATAAGAAAAGCTCTAGGACGTCTAGTAAAGCAACTGGAATGCAAAATAAGAAAACCGAGTTGAGTATTCTGCCAGAGATAAGGACCTGATCTCATAGAAGAGCTGGGGCTTTCATGCCACTCAGCCAAGGCATGTACTGAGAGGAGGTATTACATAAATAATGCTTGAATATAGCTTGGGCTTCTGCCAAAATGCAAACAGATGTGAGGAGAAGGGAGATAGAGCAGCCTGTCAGGAAGAGCTTTTACCACAAATATATAGATAATACCTCTGCCCATTTGCAAATAAGCATACTTATTTTAAAATGCCACGGATTTGTAAGGCCCCTAAAATCACCACATATGGGTGAAACTGAAGCTGTTCATTTACACATTTCTTAAGCACATAGAGTATGCCACATACTATGCTAAACAGTGGAGACCAAAATTTCCTGGCCTGCAGACGCTCATAGTATATAACGGAAGTGGAAATAAACAAACACTAGGCAGTGTGAAAAGAGAGCTAGACTAGACCCAGGGCTTCATAGAGGGAAGACTTCACCTTTAACTGTAGCTCTAGCTCTTAGCCTAGTGCCTGGCCTATGTATTTAGTTCTTAATAAATACTAAAATCGGTGAGAACTGAAATGCTATTCTAGAGCTTCATCACATAAGAGCTCAGAGGAAGGGCACCTAATGTAGTCTAAGTGGTGGGAATAAAGAGGGGCCAGAGACAACTTTTCAGAGGAAGTGACATTTGAACAGAATTGTTAATGACAGGGCTAAATAAGCAAAGAAAGAGGTCAGAAACATTCTACATAGTGAGAAAAGTTTGTCCAAGAGAGAGGAGTGATTGAAAATGGGGCAATTTCCTAGAATTGCAAATATACTACTTTGTTACACCTGCAGGGAATAATCAGACATGGGGCTGGACTGACTGACCGGGACTGGATTTTGGAGAATGTCGTGCTAATTAGGTTGAATTTTAACCTAAGGCAACTGAAAGACAACTGAAGCACTGTAAGCAGGAAACTGGCATTACTGGATTTATAGTGTTAAAAGACCACTATGCTAGCTTTGTGGAGGACCACTTAGAGGGGCTATAAAATTGTGGGCAGAGTGTGACAGAGAAGCTTTGAAATGATCCAGACAAAAATTGATGGGGACCAGATGTCAGGCAGTGGCTATGAGGATGGAGCTATGGGGACGAATTTGAGAGAGACGTACCAGTAGAACGGCAAATGTGGTGATTATATGCAAGGGTGGGCAAGAAAAAGGCATCCAGAAAGTCACTCAGGGTTCTGACATGGCACCTGAGCAAAAGGTACCACCGTTCACTGAGGGGGTGAACACTGGAAGGGAGAGGTTTGGCCTAGCTAGAAAATAACGGGGTCTCTTACTTCTGTGATGAGTGAGGGTCTGGAGAAGTTTACACTAAGATACTCAATAGGTTGCTGAATATTAGGGATGTAGATTACAGCTCATAAGAGAGCTCTAGATTAATGATATAACTCTCAGAGTCACTGGCTTGTAGCTGCAACTGGAACATTGGCTTCTAACTGTAGTATAGATACTAGATGAGGTCATGCAGGAGAGTATGTACAGTGAGAGGAGGACCTGACACAGGGCCTTGAGGGATCAGCAGAGGGAAGAGAAAAGCTCCCCTGAGTAGCTTGCCTGAAACAAAAGCCAAATAAATAGGGAAATTAATAAATAAAATGTGACCATCTGGAGAGTATGTGTATCCAGTGAAGGAGTAGTGCTACTTAAAAAAAAAGGGGGAGGATGAGGAGAAAGAAAAAAAACAAAGGAAGAATAGGTCAACATCTTGGTTCTAAGGATATTGCTTAAATTTCACATTTATTGGCTCTAACATTCAGCATGACCCAATCATAGATCAAAATATCAGAATTACATTACATATTCTTTTTCTTTTCTCAGTACAAGAGGCATCGAAAGTATATGTGTTAGATGATAACAGCATGACAGGAGAGCCGCCCCCCCCCCAAAATCTATTTGGGATACAACTGCAAGTCAATCTTTCTTGATAAAGCTACTGCTGCTTATTTTGTGATATTATTGTTATGATGATGGGAGTGGACTACAGAGTCTAAGAGGAGAATATTATAAAGGACATTATAAAATGAAGAAGGATTACATTATATTTATCTTTGAAAAAGTGTACTCCTTGCAAAGGATATATTGAGATTTGTTTCAACAAGGCCTGGAGTAGTGTTGGGCATCACATGAACAGTAAGGTTTCCATCATCACCCCACACAGTGGGGGTTTTACAGTCTGCTTCTAAATGCATTTTCTGAGACTGTTTTTATAATGCTCTTCCCCTAATTAAGTTGGATATTTTGATGATGCAAAGTCAACTTTTATTTGTCAGCCTTGGCACTTAATTTGATGCCTCTACTCCCATTTTCAGTGATATTGGCAGTCATTTTCAGAATGGAAATTACCAAAATAAAATCTAGAGTTATCCACCTACTGTATGCTGCTAAGAAGCCTTAAATGTCCTTGCTCATGCCCAACTGGCATTAACTTAAAAAATATATGATGCCTGCCTGATTCTATTAATAAGTGAAATACTAATTTATAGTTGTTTCTGAGTATTACGTACAATAAAAACAACACAGGCTAGATATGCACCAGAATAGAACAATGAAGCTTTGAAAACAAAAAACAAACCTACAAACCTTCCTTCAATAAATTTACTCAAATAAAAGCAAAAATAAAAGTAAATAAAACCCCCTAAAACAATAGCTTTATTTTCAAACAAAGCCACATTTTAAAAGTCCTTTCATATTTATTATTTTGTTGCCTCACTATCAACCCTTCCAAGGCAAGAGTATTATCCCCATTTTACAGATGACACTAAAACAGAAAGACTGAGTGACTTGACTAAGGTCAAAGTTAGGGAAGAAATGAGAATTCAAACCCAAGGCTTCCATATTCACCAACCAGAAGTCATTCTTTAATTCCACGTAAATTAAGAACTGGTGATTTGAAACTCTGTTGTTTAAGAAACGATGGGAAATCATGCACTTCCAAAGTACATTGAAAGCCTGTGAATCAACATCCTTAGGAAACAAATCCTCTCCAAATAAAGACACATTTAAGTTTTTTACCTTTGTTTTGCATTTCATGTCCATGAGTTAAAAATTCCTTAACAATAACATATTTCATAGGTAAAATTAAATTATTCTGTTCAAAAAAATTACTGAATATTGTATTGGGGTCCTAGTTTAATTTCTTTTCTTTCAAACAAGTGATAAGCCAAAATTACAGTCCCACTACATTCATATTGGTTTTATGAACTTGTCTGATGTGAATATTCAAGGACAGGCAATTCATTGAGTTCAGAGTGAACTACCTTCCACTGGTACATATTTTAAAGAATATCTTTTGGCCAGTGACAACATGTTTTTCTAGCTAGATATGAAGATTTTCTTTTCATGTACATGTAATTCATATATATATATATACACACACATACATATATACATATATATGCACACACATATCCTTTACATATCACATACATTGACAAATAAATTAATATATGTATATACGTATATACATGATCTCATGTACAGTCTACAAATTACAAACCCACTGTAAGAGTTTAATATTTAATGCATGCTAAGAGAGAAAGAGAAGGAAGGAGGGAGGGCGAGAGAGAGGGAGAGAGATGGTAGGGAGAGAGAGAAGGAGAACACCAAGTCTGAGACTCAAAGAGTGGAAGATCTTGAAATTTTCTAACTCTGAACAGTTTCTTATTCTTCTAACAGGTCAGTCAGATCTATTCTGGACCAATATCCAACAGAAGAAAGTCCAATCAGATTCTATATTGTACTGAAGATTGAGATACTTATTCATTTCCATGTGAAATGAGGTATATCATATAACTTAGAGCAGGCTTTGTAACGATCCTCTGTAAGAGTGTAACATTTAATGCTATTAGTTTAATAACTCTGCACTGAGTTTAATTACACTAAGTTCACTGTTCATTTAATAATCAACCCAAATTTCTGCTCATTAGGTCATTAGATTCGTGGCTGACCAGGCATTTTCACATTAACTTGTCTCCCCTGACATTCCATAATCCAGGAAAATGGTTCAAATTTTATTTTAAAAGACATTTGTGTTACTGTGCTATTAGAACATTTGGCTAAATTAGCAAGTCAAGCAGAAAAAAGCTATTGCTAATATTTTAATGACAGGGATATTCATATGTTAACAGATTTCATATAACATTTTATATTGAAATGTCGAGTCCTGTTTACTCAGAAATATAATTTTTAGCTTAAGAAAATATAATAAATATTATTGTAGAATGTGGACTATACGTTTTTCAACTCTTAGAAATTTGGAGACCACTGTTTCGCCAAGGCATTGTTTTTCTTATACTTCAGAATTTTTCTGGATACTCTTGCCTCTTTTTTCCATATGAATTATAAAATCAGCTTGTCTATCTCTTCCTTACCTAAAAATTCATTATATTGTTTTTCATAGTCAATTTTATTGAAGGATAATTTACATAAAGTACACTCATTTTAAGTGACATCTAGTGAGTTTTGCTAAATATGTATAACCATTACATTTCCTTTAACCTACTAGAGTTTCTGATGCTTTTTTTGCAGCAATTTCCATACTCTGGCCCCAAGTCAACAAACTGGACAACCTAGAAGTAGATAAATTCCTAGAAACATACAATCTCCCAAAACTGAACCAGGAAGAAATAGAAAATCTGAACAGACTAATTATAAGCAACTGAGTTGATTGGTAATTTAAAAACTACCAAAAAATAAGAGGATCAGATGGATTCACAGGTGAATTCTGCCACACATTTAAGGAAAGTTGATACCTATTCTCCTCAAACTATTTCAAAAAATAGAAGAGGAAAGAAAGCTTCCACATACATTTTACAGGGTCAGCATTATCCTGATATGAAAACCAAAGACAGCCCCCCCCCAAAGGAAAACTACAGTCCAATATCCTGATGAATTTAGATGCAAAAATGCTCAACAAAATATTAGCAAACTGAATCCAATGAAACATTAAAAAGACCATTCACCACAATCAGGTGGGATTTATTCCCAGGATACAGCCATACTCTTACTTATGGTCTTTCCTTTCCACTCTGAATCCCCTTTAACATTTCTTGTAAGGCTGGTTGAGAGCTCAAGAACTCCTTTAGCTTTTCTTTGCGTGACTAGTGCTTTTTACTTCAGTTATTGTATTCTTCAACTCTGATTGGTTCTTTTTAATATTTTCTATCTCTGTTGAAAATCTCACTGAGTTCTCCCACTCTTTTCTCTAGCTTGGTGAGTATCTTTATGGTCACTATTTTAAGTTCTTTATCAGGCATATTGCTTATCTCTGTTAAGTATGAGGTGTTTTATTCTTTCTTTCGGAGCATATTCCTCTGTCACCCCATTTTGCTTAACTGTCTTTATTTCTACGGAATAGGCAAAATCGCTATTTCTCCTAAAGTTGGAGTGATCTTGTGTATAGTGTCCCCTATGCAGACAGTGTGTGCATGGTGACTTTGGCTGGCTGGCTGGAGTTGTGGCCCTATATGCTAGTTTGTCTTTTAAACTGTAGCATTTTATGGAAAGAATAAAGAAATAATAACAAAATAAAAAAGGAAATAGTAAAATATAAGAAGGAAAAAGAAAAAAGACAGGAAAGAAAAAAATAAAAAAACAAGATAAATTTTAAAATTAAAAGTAAAAATTAAAAATAAATAAAAGAAAAAGAAAACCCCCCACAAAACTGACACTTGCTTCTGTGCCTCAGCACTATAAGGTGGCTGGTGTGGACTTGAGGACCCAAGGCTTGCTGATGTTGTAAGCTTTCTATGACTATATGACCCACAGGCACAGCATAGGAACTCACTAATTATGGTGTCTGAACCTGTCCCCATCCAGACCCTGCTCAGTCTGGGCTTTTAAGGAGGAGTGGGGGGACAGAGTGTTCCCACAGTTCTTCACCCTTTTTAAACCCCAGCTTCTTTTTCTGTGTACCAGTGGGATGAGTGCTGGGATGTAGGCTTGGGGAGTCTGGACATGCTGAAGTCCCAGCTCACTGAGATGACCAGACCAGCCTCTTATGGTGTCTGGACCCTGCTTCAGTCTAGGCTTTTCTCAAGGCGGGGTGGGGATATTAACTATATTGTTCTCCAGTCCCTCTAACCTGGAAAGGTTTCCAGCAGCTCTTGCACTGCTTGGCAGAGTTCTAGTGTTGCCTCTTTTATATGTGAGTTGCTCTTTTAAATCATGGCTTTTTTTCTGTGCCCAAGAACAGAGGGATCTATTTCAGATCCATCAGCCCCATCCCTTCCCTACTGCTATTGGCAGCACCTGGGGTGTGGGTTCCCCTTGCTACCATATCTATGTTTCTCTTGCTTTTCTATCTTTGGTTGTTCAATAGTGTTCAGTCAGCCCTCAGTTCTTCAGGAGGAACCATTCTATTAATAGGTATAATTTGGTGTATCCTATGGAGGAGATGAGTGCAGATGAGTGCATGGTGAGTGCATGGTTCTTATACTACCATCTTGAACCAGATCAGAATGTTTTCACCATTAAGTACAAAGGGTGCACAGACGTCCATTATCAGGTTGAGAGTGCTCCCTTCTATTTCTAGTTTTCTGAGAGTATGACTTTCAATTTTGACAAATAGTATTTCTGCAACCATTGGGTTCATAATATAGTTCTTTTACTGTTAATATGATGATTTACATTGATTTTTTTTGAATCCTGTATTCTTGAAATAAATCTAACCTGATCCTTATAAATTATCTTTTTTATATAGTGCTTAAAGCAATTTGTTAAAATTTATTAAGGGTTTTTCCATCTATAACTGTGAGTAACATATATAATTTTTCTTTTAATGTATCTGTCTGCTTTTGATATCAGGGTAATGTCCACCTCAATAAACTTGCTGAAATTTTTCCTTATTCAGATACTGAGTTTATGTAGGACTGGCATTATTTATTCTTAAGAGTTAACAGAATTCACCAGTAAAACCATGTGGGCATAGAGTTTTCTTGTGGACATTTTTAAATTCCATATTTTAAGAGCTGTGGTGTTATTAATATTTTCTATTTTTCTGGTATGAATTTTTAAAAAAGATTTTATTTATTTATTTGACAGAGAGAGAGAGAGAGAGAGAGAGAGATCACAAGTAGGCAGAGAGGCAGGCAGAGGGAGGAGGAAGCAGGCTCCCCGCCGAGCAGAGAGCCCGATGTGGGGCTCGATCCCAGGACCCTGAGATCATGACCTGAGCCGAAGGCAGAGGCTTTAACCCACTGAGCCACCCAGGCGCCCTGGTATGAATTTTAATAAGTTGTGTCATTTGAGAATTTTATCAAATTTTCCTTACTACCCTTTTAATGTCTATAGTATCTACAGGGATGTCCATTCTCTCATTTCTGATATTGCTGCTACTGATTCATTTCCAGGTCTTCTTTTTCTCTTTTTTTTACTCCACTGATAATTTTTAAAGACATGGTTTGGTTTTGTTGATTCATTTTTTCTTACTTTTAAATCTTTTTAAAATATATTTATTTACTTCTCCTTACTTTTGGTTTAATTTTCTCTTATTTTTCAGAGATTTTAAAGTGGAATTTTAAATAATTGATTTAGCCCTATCTTTTTTTTCTAACATGAGCATTTTAGGTTATACATTTCCCTCTAATCCTTGCCTTAGTGGCATTCCACAAATTTTGAGTTAATATATTTTATCACCATTCTTCCCGAAGTATTTTTTAAATTACTTTATTACTTCCTACTTGATCCATAGCTATTTAGAATTTTGTCATTTATTGTCCAAGTATTAGGAAATTTTTGAGAAATATTTTGCTATTTATTTCTGGTTTAAAGCTTTTATGTTAAGAGTACATATTTGATATTATTTTGATTCTTTAAATGAGTCTTCTAAACACATCAAGTTGTATACATTAAAAATCTACAGCTTTTGTATGTCAATCATATCTCAATGAAGTAGTTAAAAAACAATGAATCTTGTTTCACAGCCCCAGCAAATGGTCTATANTCTGCCTACTTGTAATCTCTCTCTGTGTCAAATGAATAAATAAAACCTTTAAAAAAAAAAAAAAAAAAAGAGTACATATTTGATATTATTTTGATTCTTTAAATGAGTCTTCTAAACACATCAAGTTGTATACATTAAAAATCTACAGCTTTTGTATGTCAATCATATCTCAATGAAGTAGTTAAAAAACAATGAATCTTGTTTCACAGCCCCAGCAAATGGTCTATATTGGTGAATTTTTTGTTTGCATTTGAAAAGACCATGTATTCTATGGGTGTTGGGTGGACTGTATTATAAATATCAGTTAGTTCAAATTCATTAATATGGTTTTTCATTTTTCCTATATCCTTTTAGATTTTCTGCCTACTACTATTAATTACTGAATAAGGAATATTGAAGTGTACAAGTATAATAGTGGAATTATATCATTCTTCCTTCAGTTCTCTTTTGGTTTCATTGTACTTTGAAGCTTCATATACTTGGATCTTTTTACAAACACATTTAGTAATTTTATGTTTCTTTGATGAATTAGCCCTTTATCATTACAAAAATGCCACTCATTTTGTATTCTAATATCCTATGCACTACAATCCTCTTTGATATTAACATAGTAACTCCATTTTTCTTTTATCTTTTTAAAAAAGATTTTATTTATTTATTTGACAGAGAGAAAGCACACAAGCCGGGGGAGCAGCAGAGAAAGAGGGAGAAGCAGGCTCCCTAGCCAGATGCTGCGTTTGATCCCAGAAGCCTGGGATCATGACCTGAGCTGAAAGCAGACACTTAACTGACTGAGCCACTTAGGCATCCTGTAAATCCAATTTTCTTATGTGTTTTATAATATATCTCCTTTAACCCTTTAGTTTTAAGCTATGTATTTATATTTAAAATGTGTTTCTTGTAGACAGCATATTTAAGTCTTGTTTATCTGGTAGGGCAATAATTGCTTTTTGAGTGTTTAGAATATTTATATTTAATGCAATTATTTATATGGCCATGGTTAAGTCCATCATCTTCTTTACTTTTTTTTTTGTTCCATAGTGTCTATTTTATTATTCTTATTTTCCTGTATTCTTTTGGATTAAGTTATGTATTAGTATTCCATTTTATTTCTCCTTTTGGCTTATTAGCTATACCTCTTTGTATTAAATAAGTGGTTGCTCTGGGATATTAAAATATTCAACTTATCATGGTGTGCCTTCAAAGAATAATATACTATTTCCCAAATAATACAAAAAACTTAGAGCAGTATGTTTCCACTTACCCTCTTATTTTTTGTAGTATTATTCTAAATAACTTTTATTTCTACATATAGTAATGTAGTCAAAACACACAAATATTAGTTTTGCTTTGAACAATTATTTTTTAAAATATTTAGAAAAGTGGAAATAGCCTTTTATGTTTACTCACAATTTAACATTTGCAATATATTTTATTTCATATGGAGCCAAGTTTTCACTTGAAAACATTTTCCTTCTCTGGATGCTTTTATGATTTTACTCTTCATCACTCATTCAGTAATTTGATAAAAATATCGCTTGGTATACTTTTAAAATGTTTTTCTTACCTGGAGTTTACTGAGCTTCTTGGATACTTAGGGTTAATCAGATTTGAAAATTTTCAGCCATTTTTTTAAAAAAATTTTTTTTCCTATTTAACACCTTCCCCTTTTAGGTTTCCAATGAACCTTATATTAGGTCATTTCTACAGGTCACTGAAACACTATTTTTTCCCATATTTTTATTCACTGTGCTACATATCTTATATCAGTCATCCCAAAATGTCTAAAACCAAAAGCCCCCTTATAACTCTTTTATTTCTGTGTAATTTTAATTTCTGTGTAATTAAATTTTAAATTATTTCCCCAAAATATGTGTTTGATTTTTAATTCATACTAGGAAGACAAACATATTGTGTAAGTTGGAAACAGGACTTCCATGTATAATCAAAGTTATATTTATTTGTTTAAAAATACTTTCGTACTATGTATATGCCAGTCATCTTTCATTAGTAGATGGAAAACCAAAGATCACCAAATAGTTGAAAAAAATAAACAAAAGAAGTCCAATATGAAATAACAGAACAAATGCTCCTGAAAAAATTAGAGATAACTATGGGAAAGAAAAATAATTCTGATTGGTATGCTCCAAGGGACTGGAAAGGATAGATCCTGCACTCTTAAAGAACTGACTGAACTGAAAAGGAAGTTGTCAGAAAAATATTTTTGAAATTAAAATATTAAGAAAGCTAAAAATTCAACAGATGAGATTAAAAAGATGTTTATTTCTACATCCTAGTTAATGCCAGCCACCTTGCAAATATGGCAAAATGGTCACAACAGAAGAGAGATTAAGTGGTCAGCTCAGCTCAATATAAATTTATTATCATCTTTTTTTCTGTGAAAATTACCCTAATTGTGAAAATTTGGTTGTGTCCAAAGAATCCTTTTGGTAAGGAAAGGGCCAGATTTCCTCCTTAAATCCGTGCATGTGCTATATTTCCTATCTATGCATTCTTTGTTATTTCTAACTTCATTTTTCTAGTCATAAAGATATCTTCCAACATTTACTTTACACAAGGAAAGTTTTAGAATCCATTTTTTAAAGACAGAACTAATGAAGCCAGAATTTAACCTTACCTGGACCTGCCTTGCTACATCATAAGTAATTCAGATAAATTTTTATTTTAATTGCCTATACTTTTAGGAGTAGATTTGAACAAGTAACATTGAATAGCAGAACTGGAATTTTTGCTTGTATGTGATACAATTATAAAATTAGAGTCAGTCCACTCATAAATAATTGCTTAGAAGTTGACAATAGACGCAATAGATGAATTTGATTGCCTGGACCAAAGTACTGAGCATGGAAAGTTTGCTTTGCATAAAATTAAATTACGCATATAAAACACTGATGAATGATTAACACTAGGCCAGTGCTTATACTAAATCAAATCAGTTGTGGTCCTATAGACACAAGCTAATAAACTCGACTGGATTTTGTTTGTTTAGGGTGATTAGTATGTCTTTCATGTTAAGTATGACTAATAGTTACTTTTTATGAATTATAGTAATGAGCTTAAGTCATCAAAATGTCTCAGATAATCATCATTAGCATCTAGCATTTTATATATTCAAGATACTTTACATCAACATGTTTTTTCTTCAAATTATTGCCCAAGGCATTCTTATGGCCAATCTTAGTTATTGCTGGTTCCCAACGAAGATTATTTTTCACAAGTTTGTTTATAAGTTAAGGATTTGAAAATGACAAACAGTGTTTTAAATAGTGATTTTATTAAGAATTTTCTCACCACTATTATGAAAATAATATGGCTGAGTACTAAAAGTATTATTTTCTGACTCTGGGACATTCAAAACTCTGGTACTGAGCTACTAAAGAAAAAATGGCAGCCATATGTTCTTTTGCTTCTACTGATTCCAATTATAAAGTTATTTTTATTAAAAAATGTTCTAATTTGGCTTTTTATGCCAACAGTGGAATATCTGGCACCAATGGTCAGGCTGAGTATATGGTTGGGAAGCAAGAGTCCTTACAATTATGCTTGAAACATGCACATAGATATTTGGAATGTCATTAAAAGCAGCTTACTTTTTTAGTTTCATGCCATGGAGAATGGAGAAAGGAAGTTGAAAGACATGGTCCATATGCAGAGAAGTAAACTAGCAACTGCTTGTTTCAAGCCACAGCCTAAGATTCTAGCTTTCCCTGCTGGCAGCCTGGCTGCTGGCCAAGGTCCTATCTGAAAAGCTTCACCTCCCTACACTGGATTGCTTCATATTTTTCTTATCTTCAATCCCTGCTCATCTCCTTTCCCTAACAAGTTAGGCTGAATGAGATCATATAAGTAAGGACTATCACAATGCCAGCAAGTTGTGTAAGTTTATAAATTAGTTAATTTATTTCATTCTGAAGCAAAAATCTGAAAGCATAAATCCCCTCCTCTAGTCTTTTTATTCTCTATTTTGCTTAGTTCTCTAAGTCTTCTAACTGCCATGTTCACTGAGCTGATTTTCACTGTGTCTCCTCTCTTCCCATTCCCTCCACTTCTCTCACATCAGATATATGTATGTATTCTGAGCCTCTCCCTAGTTATATAGTATAATACCCACGTTACCTTTGGAAAGAGGAAAAATTGGACTAACAACCCACAAATACTAACCAAAGTTAATTTTTCCATCTTAAGCATTCCTAGTTGGTACATATTGTGCTAACCAAGCATAACAGAGGGGCCTAAAGTAGCCAAGGACCTCTACGTAGGAATAGTTGGCAGGCAGGCTGGGAGGCACTAAGGGCTTAAATCCAAATCTATACTGGGAAAGAGCACAGGGTAGGAAAGAATATAGTGATTTCAGGCTACTAGGGAGACAGGTCCCGATTTCCACCTTGTAAATATGTGAGGTGGCAGGTCTGTGCCATTTCAAATAAGCAGAGTGCTTTTATACACAACACCAAACTAGGTGCTATGGAGGACAAGAGAAGAAAAGGTATATGGAATCATTATCTATAAAGAGCATGTCATCTAGTTGAAACATTGAATCATTTAGCCAAATGGTACACTGCAATATAAGAACATGTCAAACAAAATGCCACTAATTAGCTATGATTTAAATAAGAGGAGAGTTTTATCTGGACAGTAACTTTTTTATATTATAAATCTTCACTGACTGTAGAATAAGAGAAAATGGACATGAATATAAAAGTCAATGGATTTGATTACAAGCAGCATCTCATGAAATAAAATAGAGTGGCTTTTTTTTTTTTTAAGCAAAACAGCAGTGGCGCTGCTTTCATTATGGAAGTTGGAAAATAGTATTTCATTGTCTCTTCCAGTCCATGTTTTAGCTAACAGTAATAACTATTAATTATTTTTATATTATTAACATCACTTTTATTTACAGAAATATTTTACCACAGTATTTCAATGATGACAAATATACTAGACAATTGAAAGGCATTAGTTAACTATGTCATCCTTCTTTAATGTTATTAACTTATTAAGGCCTCCCTATGCCACAAAATAATAAAGTGGGGACAGTAAGAATTATATATAAACAAAGATCATATACAATTATATGAATCATAATTAGTATAATAAAATGATCAGCCAATATAGTGCATATTTAATTACATAAAATTATCACACTATAAATGAAAAAAATAGATGGTCCATAGTTCATGCAAATGGAAAAATCATGTTTGTATGTGACCAAATTGTTAAGTAATCATGATACCCCCATCTCTGTCTCTCACATACATGCACATACACAGACTTGCAAGCAAAAATATCAAGAGCTAGTGACAATAAAGTTTTCTATAACTTAATTTGTTTAGATAGACATATCTAATGATCTCATAATCTGTGCATTTTTTAAAAAATTATTTATTTGAGAGAGAGAGAGTGAGTGAGCGAGCAGGGGGAATGGGCAGAGGGAGAGGAGACAGTGTCTTAAGCAGACTCCACGCTGAGTGTGGAGCCTGCCTCAGGGCTCCATCTCACGACACTGAGATCATGACCCGACCCGAAACCAAGGGCCTGAGCTAAAACCAAGAATTAGATGCTTAACCGACTGCACCACCCAGGTACCCGCAATCTGTGCATTTTTATATACAGGTTTCGTATCTTTATGTCAATGTTACTTTCTAGCAGGTTGATGTTCAACTCTAATAGACAAAAACCCCTTTCTTTAAATTGCAGTGGATAATTAGATCAAAATTAATGCTGTTATGTATTCATTTGCACACTGAATTCTGAATTTGAAAAGAAATATCTAGGAATAAGAATGATCTAATTTTAACATTATATTCTAATGGCATAAATTTAGACAAATAGGAGGAAAACATACACTTTGGTCTGATCATCTATTTTTCTTGATAAATTCAAGTAATCCTAGTGTTTATCTAAATTCTCACCCTTTCCAAGTGTAAATTTCCAGTTCACTCTAAAAATCAATATAGACAAATGTATAGTCATAATTAGGCACAGAAAATACTGCTATCCACTTGTTAACAATGATTGGAACATGGTTACTATTTATCAGAGACTTAATACTAAGACTACATTTTTTAAAGCAAACCTCTGGATCAGAGTCAAGGATACAGGCTAGATTAGGAAAGGTAAGAAGAGTGAGAGTAAGACCTGCAGCATGCTAGATGCAATGAAGAAACAGAAATATCAGGATAGCACATATCAGAGAAAGAATGAGTCATGGTGACTGTGGAGAGCAGTTATCTGAGAACCAAGTAAATTGTAAGTAATAAAACAAAGAAACCTAGCCAGAGAGGTGACTTAAGTACTCAAGTAACAATATTAAGATAAGATACTCAAATGCTGAGTTGTTTTGGTTTGGGTTAAGTACTTTTATCCCTATTACTTAGAAATGTATTGTCCAGTATGGTTAATCACTAGCTTTACATGAGTATTTAAATTTAAATTAAATAACACTTAAAAATTCAGTTCTTTAGTTACACTGGCCATGTTCTAGGGACTCGATAATGCATGCAGTTAGTAGCTTCTTTATTGGGTAGCACAGGTAGAAAATAGTTTTCTTATTCAGAAAGTTTTATTAGATAGCACTCACCTAGAAATATGAATTGATCCAACATCAAGCCTAAACTAGCACTTGCAGCCATAAAGAAAAAAAAAAAACCTCTACTACTCTCCTCCAGTCCTTTTCTTATAAATACTCATAAAATTGAACAATATATATGAAGCAACTATATTTAAGCACTGCACAACAGATGGTATAAGAGTGCAATACTTAAGGGCTGAGAAACTAGAGGTGAGATCCATAATCAGACAATTACCTGCCTAAGTGTAATATTCTGACCATAGCATAATGAGCTAGATTCCAACTAGAGCATGGCAGTCAGGCTGAGCTGAAGAGTCAGACAGTAATATCTGCTGGCGGCTTAAGTCACTGGAATATATGGGAAAGACAATGGAGATAAAGCAACTGCACAGATGTTTTCCTGGTGGATTCTCAGGAATGCAGTGGACCCTGAATGAGCAGGACAAGACAACACTGGGTTTACCAGAATGCAACTGTGATGGAATTGGGCCCAGCGAGTGTTGACAATTTGTAAATATTTTTTTAAAATGATGAGCATTCAGGTGAGACATCAGAAAACCCCCACCTTTAAAAAGCAATGGAATATTATGCAGCTATCAGAAAGGCTGAATACCCAACTTTTGTATCAACACGGACGGGACTAGAGGAGACTATGCTGAGTGAAATAAGTCAAGCAGAGAAAGTCAATTATCATATGGTTTCACTTACTTGTGGAGCACAAGGAATAACATGGAGGACTTTAGAAGAAGGAAAGGAAAAGTGAATTGGGGTAAGTCAGAGGGGGAGACGAAGCATAAAAGACTGCGGACTCTGAGAAACAAACCGAAGGTTTTGGAGGGGAGGTGAGTGGGGGAATGGGTGAGCCTGGTGGTGGGTATTAAGGAGGGCATGTATTGCACGGAGCACTGGGTGTGGTGCATAAACAATGAAGCTTGGAACACTGAAAAAATAAAATTAAATTTAAAAAAAGGGAGGGTGGAAAAAGCAATGTCAACAACAGAATAAAACAATACATACTCTAGATCTGCCCTAAAACCATATCCTGGCCAGATGTAAAGGGGAGACAGTTTAAATGTTGAGTCCTATCAAGTTAGAAGGGTTTGGGAAAAGGAATAAGCTTCTCAGAAGCTCCACTAGCAAAATATAAGACTGAGCATACACAAGTTCAAGGTGCTCAGCTGGGAACTGAACAGTGAAATAGAACAATATTCTACATTTTCCAGGGAGAAGATAAAAGATTTCAGAGCTTCTAAAACGTATCATATATAATGTCCAATACAAAGTAAAAAATAGTAGACATTTAAGGAATAGAAAACTGTGACTTATAGTCAGGAAAATAAAAAGAAGCCAATAGAAAATGACTCTAGCGACCTAGAGGTTGGATTAAAGACTTTAAATCAGTTATTATAAATAAATCTGTTTAAAGAATGAAAGTCAAATATGTTCAAAGAGTTAAGAGGAAACATAGTTTTAATGCACATACTTGGACTGATTTTGAAGTTGAAATTGACTGGAATAACCAAAACAATTTTGAAAAGAAGAGCAAAGTTCACTTTAAGACTTACCATAAAACTATAGCTCAATGCAATGTGGTATTGGTGTTAGAGTAAACACATAAATTAAAAAAAAAAACAGAATAGACTGTCCAGAAATAAACCTACATATACACAGTCAATGGAATGAAAAATGTGCACATTCAAGTAAATGTATTTTTTTCAACAAAATATTTTGAACTGGTGATCTATGTTTAAAAAAATGAAGCTCAACGCTTTCCTCAAAATACACAAAGGTTTGCCTGAAATGGACCTCAGAGCTAAATAAAAAGACTATGGCTATAAGGATTCTTGAAAAAAATAGGAGACTGTTGTGGCAGAGAACATACAAACAATAAAGAAAAAAAAAACCCTATAAGTCGTAGTTCATCAATCTAAAATCTTCTTTTTAAAAAACCCCATTAATAAAGCAAAAAGACAGACTACAAAATAGGAGAAAAATATTCCAAATACTCATATCTTCAGGACTATTTTCTAAAATTTATAAAAATTTCTAAAAATGAATGAATGGATAAACAGTCCAAATAAAAAAAATGGGCCTGAAATTGTAATGGACAGTTCACAAGAGAAGATAGATAAATGATCATAAAACTCATGAAAAGATGTTCAACATAATTAGTCATGAGGGAAATGTAAATTAAAACCACAATGAGAAACCTATGTAGAACCATGAAAATAGCTTCACAAATGACCATATCAAGTGTCATTGGGGATGTAGGATAATGACAATTCTCATACATTACTGATGAGATCGGAAAAGGGGACACTTTGGAAAAGAACGGGCAATTTTTAATAAAATTTAGCACATGCATACCCTGTGACCCAGCAATTTCACTTTAGATAGTTATCTGAGTGAAATAAAAGCATACCCCCAAAACATCCACCAAACTAAACAAGCAAAAGAACGTTTATACACAAATATTTACAGCACTTTTATTCCCAACAGCCAAAAAGTGGAATTAACCCAAGTATCCATCAACAGATGGGTGGCTTTGTTTGTTTGGTTGAAATAACTGTTACAGATAAAGATGCAAGGGAAGCAGAGTAGAAAATTCCTAACATCATTATGCACATCTCAGATCTGTGCAAAAGCTAGGCGAAAGGAAGGAAGGTTTGGTTGAAGAGTCTCAAAGTATAGTGCAACTCTGAGAAAGTCTTGGAACATCCACTAGAAAGTATTGGCACAAAGACTGCCCAATGATTAGGTCTTCATGGGACCACAAATAGTCCAGCCCTAAAATACAAACTGTCCCTAGTTATTGTCATTGTCTGGCATTGCCAAGGAAAGCATGACTTATCTCAGACACTGGGGCACTAATGAGACTGCAGCTAGGGCCTGTCAGCTAACTGCCCTCCTTATGCTGTTTGTCTCTTAAAGGGATGCTGAGGAGCACAGCTCCATGGCTGCCATCATGGATAAATTGAGGATATTAAAATAGATTACAATTCAGCGAAAAAGAGCCAAAAACCCCAAAAACCCCAAAACTTGTATACGTCACATGGATGTAACTTTGGAAAACAGAAACAAAGCAATGAATGGTTACTCCTGCTAAATACAACAGTATCAAAAAACTACATGAAATGTTAGTGGAGGGGTGCCTGGGTGGCTCAGTGGGTTAAAGCCTCTGCCTTCAGCTCAGGTCATGATCTCAGGTTCCTGGGATCGAGGCCTGCATCGGGCTCCCTGCTCGGCAGGAAGCCTGCTTCCTCCTCTCTCTCTGCTGCCTCTCTGCCTACTTGTGATCTCTCTCTCTGTGTCAAATAAATAAATAAAATCTTAAAAAAAAAATGTTAGTGGATCTCTCATTTGTATATATAATAATTACTACATATGCATTATTTGCCCATCTTAACATTACAAGCACTCCTCCACAAAATTCATCAATATTATTTTAATGTATGTAATTTATTTATTCAGTGGTATGTGCCTAATATGTTCCAAAACTCAAAAATAAGAAAAACAAAAACCAAAAAACTCAAAAAATGTTCTTTACTATAAAAAGTAATAGAAACTAGTGGATAAATATTATTGGGCATTTAGTTCCCCCATTTTTGATATTAAAGTAATAAGGAACCTTTATTCTTAAATCTTTGTGTTTGTGATTATTTCCATAAGGTAGGACTAGAAGTGTAATTCCAGACACAGACATTTTTAAGTATTTTTATATATATTTTTAAAACTGATTTTAATTGTACCAGAATAGTTGGGTCTGTATCATTATATATTCTCCATTTTAGAGAAATCACAACATTTTTTTAAAGTTTTGCTAATTTGTTAAACTAAACAGTAGATACAAAAATCCTATTAACTTACTATGAATTTAACTTCTATCAAAATTGAATTTGTTTCAAGTATTCACTAACTATATTTACTTTTGTATGAAATATTTGCTTTAACTCTGGCCTATTAGTTTTTTGCTTTCCCAGAGTCTTACAGTTTTGATGCTTTTATAGAGTTTCATAAATTTTCATATACTACACTTCAATGTTTTTATAATATATATCGCATTGTAGGACTTTTTTAAAACTATATTTTGTGTAGTTTAATGTCCTTTGGGCATGAAAACAAACATCCATTTATTTCTTGACTCATCATTTAGTCATTACTTCGAATAGCAGTTTTTACAGCAATTTACCCATAATTTTATCTAAATGCTTGTACTTACCATCATTTCAAATCTCTGGGGGTATTTTTATTGCACAGATCCCTAAATTTACGACTGCCACTTGAATCCCACTGGCACTTCAAATTTCATTTACTTAAAACTGTACTTATTTACTCATTTTCCCACATTCTTCTCTTTCTGAAAGTCCCACATTCCCTAACATCTCATATCCAATCAATCTCTGTAATATCCCTGAAAACTGTTCTGTCATCTCTTGTTCTACTACATTAATTCAAGCCTCCATTACTTTCTATCTAGACCTTAAAATAATCTTCTACTTCAGTCTATACTTTTTCATACCATTCTATTTCTTTCCTTTCTGGACTCATTCTCCTAATGTGCACCTTAAATCATTACAGAAGGTGACAGTCTCTTTCACTAGGCGTTCATTGAGACTGAGGATGTAGGTACTGCAGCTTTGGGATCCAGGTGACAATGTGCAGGGAAATAGATCGTTACCATTTCTCTAAGGTACATTATATGGCTCCAGAATTTTGAATGCTGCATGAAATGTTCTGTCATTTAGTCAACTCAAAGACTTCTGAAGGCTTAGGAAGAACCAGCAGGCAACACCCCAATAGGAAAGGAAATTGAGTTTCCCAGTGAGTGTGTGGGTAGGTAGGCAGCAGTGAGCTACTGTCTTCAAGCAGATTTTTAGGTGGTGAATATTTAGGATTCTTCCCGCTACCTCACACCACCACCATCTTTCCACCTATCACGCCCCTCATTCAATGAAACTGTCTTCCAAACCAAAGATTCCAGACTATGCTCTAAGTTGTTGGAGCCTAAAATTATTAATTTTGCTTGTGATGATGCTGATGGTGATTATAACAAAGCACTGAAGAAAGTATCAGCATACAGAAATGAACACATAAATAAAAACATTAAGAAAAGAAGAGCTTCATCTAAGAAGTATAGTCAAAGTGCAAATATAGGGGCACCTGAGTGGCTCAATCAGTTAAGTAACTGCCTTTGGCTCAGGTCATGACCCCGGGGTCCTGGAATCGAGCCCTGCAATCAGGCTCCCTGCTTGGTGGAGAGCCTGCTTCTCCCTCTTCCTCTCATGTTCCCCTACTTGTGCTCTCTCGCTCTCTGTCAAATAAATAAAAATAAAATCTTTTAAAAAATACATTTGGATCAGTTGAACACAAAAATGTTAACAAGATACACTGGAAAGGAATTATCTAGTTTCTATAATGCAAAGAAATAAAAAAGAATGAAGAAAAAATAAATGAAGAAGCCAGAAGTATAGGCAAATTGGTTTATAGGACAGAGAGCACTGCAGAACCATATCAAGTAAGGTTTTGGTAAAGAACCTGGGTAGGATAGATGAGGAAATTAGGAAGAGGAGGCTTTGATCTAAATTTAATGTGCAAATCCAAATCTGTATGTGTGAGAACTTTTTGGGTACTCAACAACTTGTCTTTTTCCAGTAGATTATAGTTGGATAATATATAGGACATAAATCACAAAGTTGATATACCCACATTGCCTCATTTATTATTAAGCATCGCTGCACAAAAGAAATAGATTTGAAAATGGTAAATGGACGTCCTTGATATTCTAGGTATTACAGTCTTCAATCTCAGTAATCTAGACCAATGCTGCTCAAACTATGGTCTGTGGATTGATAAAGTCCAATCTGTTACAGATATGCAGAAAGGTAAGTACTGTGAGTGTAAGCATTTAGACATTTTTATAGTTCTTTGACATACTATGACATCCAAGAACATGATCAGTGGATTTGTCCTTCTCAATAAGAACTATGGTATGAACTGCATACTACATGCCTTGTAAGACAGTGTTGTGAAACAGAATATTGTAAGGTTAATCTGTTGTCTCTAATTCAAAAATATTAAGAATCTGAAAAAATATAAACATTATTTTTTTTTATTATTATTATTTCCCCAGGGGTACAGGTCTGTGAATCATCAGGCTTACACCTTTCACAGCACTCACCATAGCACAAACCCTCCCCAATGTCCATAACCCATCCACCCTACCCCTGCCCTCCCACCCCCCAGTAACCCTCAGTATGTTTCCTGAGATTAAGAGTCCCTTATGGTTTGTCCCCTTCCCGATCCCATCTTGTTTCATTTTTTCCCCTCCTTTCCCCCCATGACCCCCCACCCTGCCCCTCAAGTTCCTCGTATCAGAGAGATCATATAATTGCCTTTCTCTGACTGACTTATTTCGCTTAGCATAATACCCTCTAGTTCCATCCATGTCATTGCAAATGGCAAGATTTCATTTCTTTTGATGGCTGCATAGTATTTCATTGTATATATATACCACATCTTCTTTATCCATTCATCTTAAACATTTTATAGCAATATTTTTAAACCATTTAAATTTTTGATCAATCACACTTTTTCTAAATGTAGTGTTTAGAACTACTAAATTAAGGAAGTAAATTTTGAATTAATTAATTTTTATTTATTTTTATTTATTTTTTTTTAAAGATTTTTATTTATTTATTTGACAGAGAAACAGAGATCACAAGTAGACAGAGAGGCAGGCAGAGAGAGAGGAGGAAGCAGGCTCCCCGCCGAGCAGAGAGCCCGATATGGGCCTCGATCCCAGGACCCTGAGATCATGACCTGAGCCGAAGGCAGGGGCTTTAACCCACTGAGCCACCCAGGCGCCCTAATTATTTTATTTTTAAAGGCTGACCCTCCCATGAGTAAGAAGGACCTCCTCTTTTTTTTCCCCAAAGATTTTTATTTATTTGACAGAGAGAAAGCAAGAGAGGGAATATAAGCAGAGGGAGTAGGAGAGGGAGAAGCAGGCTTCCCACTGAGCAGGGAGCCTGATGTGAGGCTGGATCCCAGGACCCTGGGATCATGACCTGAGCTGAAGGCAGATGCTCAATGACTGAGCCACCCAGGTGCCCCAGAATTATTTATTTTAAAACATAATTTATACATGGCAAAACAACTTTCTCTGGGCTCCCTGTCAAACAAAAAATATCCTTTTCCTAAAGTGGCAATAGTTACCAAAACAAAAACAAAATGATTCTGAAGAAATAAAGACAAAAAGAGTTCATCGGAGTTATATTTAATTAGGTTTTGTAAACATTTGATGATGAAGTAAGAAAACCACAATGTTTATTTGCAGGGATATACTGGCTAAATGAAGCAATAAAACTATCAAAACCTAAGTGAAATTTTTGTACATACCATTACAAATAAGTTCCCACAAAAATAATTTGGAAGGAAGAATACTCAATTGTAAAGTGAAGAGAAGATGTTTAATATGTTATATGTGAATATTAATCCATAATGTGTTCTCTCAATGAACACATACAATTTTTTTGTTAATTTCATTTTTTACATTTTATATGTGTTCTGATTATATTTTTGAAGTGTAATTCCATGTGTGCTAAATCTAATACAAATCAGGATTTTATATCATATCTTATTTTTACATTAATACATTTTTATTGTATGTTATAGATGTATGGGTCTACAATGAATATGAACAACCAATAAACAAACAAAAATTGGAAAACATCCAGGGATAGTTTAAGATGCTCTTCTCTAGGCAGCCTGTATTTTAGCTTAGGGTTTCTCAGACTTTATTGTATACAAGAATCACCTTATACTATATATACGAATCACCTTATATTGTATATAAGAATCCCTTTAACGGGCGCCTGGGTGGCTCAGTGGGTAAAAGCCTCTGCCTTCGGCTCAGGTCATGATCTCAGGGTCCTGGGATCGAGGCCCGCATCGGGCTCCCTGCTCGGCAGGGAGCCAGCTTCCTCCTCTCTCTCTGCCTGCCTCTCAGCCTACTTGTGATCTCTCTCTCTCTGTGTCAAATAAATAAATAAAATCTTAAAAAAAAAAAAAGAATCCCTTTAACAAGGAAATCTTGTTAAAATGCACATTCTGATTCAGTGGATCATAAAACCTGGTATTCTGCATTCCTAAAAAGTTCCTAAATGATGTTAATACTGCTGGACCATGTATTACATTTTCAGTATCAAGCCATTATACTTTTCTTACATACTATCTCATTTTACTAACACTGAAAAGTTTGGGTACGCCTTGAAAAAAGAGTAGAACAGAAAGCCAACAGGAAGACTAAACCTCCAGTAGATACAGTAGAAACAGAAATACCAGACATAAAGTCTAGGACACATATGTAAAATCACTCAACCATATGAAGGCACTGGATAGTGATCAAAAGCTGACAGAAATTGGAGGGGAGTCTTTTTTTGAGAGACAGAAAGAGAAGATCCTGGTTAGATTTTTAAATTTAAATTTTAAATTTTAAATTTAATTTTTTTTTCTGACTTATTCCTCAATCTTTCAATGGGTCAAGGCCTCAGAAAAGTATTCAGAGCATCAGAGAAGTGCAGGTTTGCTGGCTTCCTATGTCCGAAGACAGCATTTTTGTCTGGTACAACAGATACAAATTAGGAGGCGGCACATCATGAAAGGAAGGGGGCATACAGGTGGAAACATCTGCATGTAAAAGTATAAAAATTGCCCAAATCCTCAGCTAATGACTTAACCATACAATTGCATAGGAGACACCAGCGTCTCCTGAAAACCAGTGACCTGAAGCTAAAAGAACTGAACAGAGATTTCAATTGCGTGAGTGTGAGGTTGGAACCTAGCTAAGTTAATTGTCTGGTAGAATAAGAATTAATCTTAAGGAAAAGGCAACCAAATTCAGTCTCTACAATGTATCTATCATGAACATTAGTATCAACATAAAAAATACCACACATGTGAAAGAATAGGAAAATTTGACTTATATGGAAATAAGAAAGGCAGGATATCCCATGTTAGACAAGACAGAATAACCACAATGCACCCTATTTATTCTAGAAATTAAAACTAAAACCTTGGAGGGAAAAGTAATAAAATAACTATTGGAAGATTTTGAAAGTGGGGAAAAAGAAGGCAAATTGGCTGGGACCTTAGACTCAGCGGATGACCTTATAAGTGAGTTTCCTTCATTCATACACACACACACACACACACACACACACACACACACACACACACACACACACACANNTTTTATTTATTTCACAGAGGGAGAGAGATCACAAGGAGGCAGAGAGGCAGGCAGAGAGAGAAGGGGGAGCAGGCTCCCCGCTGAGCAGAGAGCCCGACGCGGGCCTCGATCCCAGGACCCTGAGATCATGACCTGAGCCGAAAGCAGAGGCTTCAACCCACTGAGCCACCCAGGCGCCCACCAATGGGATTTTCAAAGACTGTGGAAACTCACCCTTTATCAAATATATCTTTGGCAAATATCTTCTTCCATTCCATAGGTTGCCTTTTAGTTTTGTTGATTATTTCCTTTGCTGTGCAGAAGCTTTTTATTTCACTCATATATGTAATTTAAGAAACAAAACAGATAGGGAAACATAGGGGAACAAAAATAGAGAGAAGCAAACCAGGAAACAGAGTCTTAACTACAGAGAACAAAGAGGGTTTTTGGAGGGGAGTAGGTAGGAAGATGGGTTAAGTAAGTGATGGGTATTAAGGAGTGCACTTGTTATGATGAGCACTGCTGTTGTATGTAAATGATGAATCACTAAATTTTAGAGTTGAAACTAATATTACATTGTATGTTAACTAACTGGAATTTAAATAAAAATGTGAAAAAAAAACCCAAAACAGACGTGGGACAGAGCCTTGTCAATCATGAAATTTATCTTTAAATACAATGCCATAGAGACACCTGGGTGGTTCAGTTGGTTAAGCAGCTGCCTTCAGCTCAGGTCAGAATCCTGGGATCCTGGGATCCTGTCCCATATCAGGCTCCCTGCTCAGTGGGGAACCTGTTTCTCCCTTTGCCTGCCTCCCCCCACCCCCCGCCACTTGTACAAGCTCTCTCTGACAAATAAATAAAATCTTAAAAAATATATAATGCCAAAGGAAAGCATTAAAATATACTGTGTAAAGACTAATCAAAATAGATCTTTAGTGGTTTTATTAATATCAGACTAATGGACTTCAGGACAAAGAAAATTATCAGGACTAGACACGGAAATTGACCAAGAAGACAAAAGAATCCTAAATGATCATGTACCAAATAAAGATCTTCAAGATATATACAACACACATATTTAGGTAAAACACATAAAGAGTGATCTGAGAGTGGAAATCAAAAATTGCTCATAATTAGGGACTTGAACACCCTCTCTCAGTAATCAACAGAATTAGTAGACAGAAAATCAAAAAGATACAAAAAACTGAGTATCATCTACCAACATTCTTTTCAAATGCACATGGAGCATTCACCAAGATATACCCTATCCAAAGTTATAAACTAAGTAATTTAAAAGCATAGAAATCACATAAGTATTTTCTCTGACTATAATAAGACAGAAATGACAAAATGATGACAAGAAAATCTCCCCTCACTTATAATTTAAACACCATATTCTAAATAATTCCTGGGTAAAAAGAGGCAGTCTCAAGAGAAATTCCAATACATATTAAAGTCAATGAAAATGAAAATCCAGCATGTAAAAATCTATGAAGTGCTGCTAACTCATTGCTGAGAGAAAAAAATTATAGCACCAAATACTTCTATGAGAAAAAAAGGGGGAAAAGAAAGAGAAAGAGAAAAAGAGAGAGAGAGAGAGAGAAAGAAAGAAAGAAAGAAGAAAAAAGAGAAGAGAAGAAAAAAAAGAAAAAAGTTTCATATTAATAATCAAAGTCAGGGTTTGGTAAACATTTTCTATAAAGGGCTGGGATAGAAAAAACATTTTTGCTTTTCCAGATATATAAGATGTCAATCAAGAATTCTTTTTTAACATCTCTAAAATGCAAAAAAAAAAAAAAAAGGCCTGCAGATCATATAAAATATCTATTTCTTGTTTAAGGATATAAGAAGAAGAGAAAAATAAATTCACAGCAAGCAGAAAGACAGGAAGAATAAACATAAGGCCAGAGATTATGAATGGAAAATATAAAATTAGAAAGAATCACTCAAATCAAAAGCTGTTTCTTTTAAAACTCAATAAAATCAATAAACTTCTTGTAAGACTGACAAGGGAAAATAAAAGGGATTCTTGAGAAGACACAAATATCCACTCTTAGGAAGGAAATGAGGTATCAGTACACTTGCCACAGATTTTTAAAAAAATATTATTTATTTATTTATTTGTTTATTTATTTATTTATTTATTTATTTATTTGACAGAGAGAGATCACAAGTAGGCAGAGAGGCAGGCAGAGAGAGAGGAGGAAGCAGGCTCCCTACTGAGCAGGGAGCCTGATGCGGGCCTCGATCCCAGGACCCTGAGATCATGACCTGAGCCGAAGGCAGAGGCTTTAACCCACTGAGCCACCCAGGCGCCCCACTTGCCACAGATATTAAAAAGGTAAGGGGATACTAAGAAATATTCTACATACCTAAGTTTGAAACTTAAATGATTTGGATCATTTCCACAAAAATGTCACTAAATTCAAAACTAAATCAAGTGGAAAGAGATAATCTGTGTAGTTCTATAGCTATTTAATTGGTAGCTAGTTAGAATCCTTACAAAAAAAGAAATCATTAGGACCTAGGTGTTTTTTACTGGCAAATTCTACTAACTTTTATTTTATTAAAAAAAATTTTTTTTTACAGATTTTATTTGAGAAAGAGAGAGAGCTCAAGCAGGGGAAGGAGCAGAAGGAGAGAGTGAGTGAGAATCTCAGTCAGACTCCAGGCTGAGCATGAAGCCTGACCAGGGGCTTGATCCCATGACCCTGAGATCACAACCTTACTGAAAACCAAGAGTCAGACACTTAACCAACTGAGCCACCCAGGTACCCCTCCACTAACATTTAAATAAGTAAATAATTTCAACTCCAATTCTACACAACTTTTTCAGAAAATGGAAGAGCAGAAGAGTTCCTAACCAATTTTATGAAGCTATTATTACCCTAATACCAAAAACAAAGACAATACAATAAAAAGGAAACCATAATCCACTATCTCTCATAAACATAATCAAAAATTTCTTCACAAAATTTTAGGAAACAGAAATCAGTGTTTAAAAATAAAACTTGACATCTATTCCAGGAATGCTTGTCTGGTTCAATAATCAAACTTCAATGAGAGTGATGTTACCGAGATGGTGGAGTAGGAGATCACAGCCTCCATTTCCCACCTCCCTCCCTGGACAAAGACGAACAATTAGACAGGTAACTATGAACAAAACAGTTCTAGGAGACTCGGGAGCTCACTTAAGAAACTTTGGAAACACAGTGGAACAACAACAACAACAAAAACAGAATAACTGTACAAAAAGGGAAGGGAGGGCTTACTTTGGCATGCATCATTCTATCCCCTACAGGCCAGCACTGCTGCAGTGTCAAGAGGAAACTCCCCAGCTAGCAGGAATTTCCATCACTCGGAAAGGGAAGGCAGGGTGAGTGATTAGGCTCCTCAGCCTTTCAGAGCACTGCAGACAGGACATGCTTCAATTCTAACCCACCCAGAGACTGGCAAATCTGAGTGTAAAGAAGGCTAGGAACAAGGAAGAAGAACAGCAGCTACCAGTATCAAGTACACAGTAGGAATAGTCATGGTTCCCAGTGACTTACTCTGCCAAGGACTATAGCAGCTTTTGCTAGTAGAGAAATCAATAGCCTGTATAGCCAACATAGACTCTGCAGATTTCACTGATTTGGGTTCCACAAGTTTTTATGTTGCCAGGTGCCAGCCACCTGAGTTCTATCTTGCTGCCTCCCCCATAACCCCACTGGAGCCTGGGATGTGGACCAGCAGCCAGCCATAAATGTAAGATACCAGCCAAACCCCTGCAGCTGACTCCCACCACTACGTGCATATTAGGGTTAGCCTCGCCAACTGTGCACCTGCAAGCCCCATCCTGACTCCTGTCGCCAGGCTCCACTGCTGTGCACATGCCCATGGTGAGACTATGCAGCCACAGGAGTGCACATCAACAGCCAGGACCCCTGTAGTTGCTTATAGGTCTGGATCCAGCCCTGTGTCCTCTCACTGGCCTGCACCACTGGGCTCACCTGCAGCTAGTCACTCCAGTTGTGTATCTGCACATCTCCAACCTTAAGTGGAAACCAAAAGAGAGCAGGGGTAGCTATAATTCATACCAGACAAAACAGACTTTAAGTCAAAGACTGTAAAAGACAAAAATGATGATATATAAAGTGCTCAATTCATCAAGAGGATATAACATATTATAATTGTAAATACATACGTACACAACATCAGAGTTCCTAAATATATTAAGCACTAACAGATCTGAAGAGAGTAATAAACAAAAATATAGTAATAGTAGGGGACTTCAACCATTTCAACACTGGACAGATTATCCAAATAGAAAATCAGTCAGAAAATTTTGGTTCTGAACAATACTTTAAACCAAATGGGTCTCACAGACATATACAGAACATTCTACCCAACGTCAGCAGAATCCACATTGGTTCTCAAGTACAGATGGAATATTCTCCAGGATAGATCATAGAAGAAGTCATAAAACCAGTCTTAACAAATTTAAGAAAACTGAATTATCAAGAATCTTTTCTGAACACAAAGGTATGGAAATAGAAATTAATAACAAGAAGATGACTGGAAAATTATCAAATATGTGGAAATTAAACAACATACTCCTGAACAACCAAATGGTCAAAGATGAAATCAAAAGGGAAATAAAAAAATGTCTTGAATCAAATGAAAATGGAAACAAATACCAAAACTTAAGAGATAAAGTAAAAGCAGTGTTAAGAGGGACATTTATAGTGAAAAATGGGTGCATTTTTTTAAAAAAAGAAAAAAGAAGGATACCACAAGTAAATAATCTAACTTTACACCTCAAGGATCTAGGGAAAAAATAAGCCAAATTGGCAGAAGGAAGGAGGAAATAATGTAGCTCATAACAGAAATAAGGGAAAGAGAGAATAGAAAAAACAATAGAAAAGGTAAACAGAACTGTTACTGTTTTATTTAAGTCTTTTTTTAAAGATTTTATTTACTTATTTGACAAACAGATAGAGAGCATAAGTAGGCAGAGAGACAGGCAGAGGGAGAGGGAGAAGCAGGCTCTCCACAGAGCAGGGAGCCTGATGTGGGATTTGATCCCAGGATCCTGGGATCATGACCTAAGCTGAAGGCAGCGGCTTAACCAACTGAGCCACCCAGGTGCCCTAAGTTATTGTTTTAAAAATCTCTAGCTAGACTTATCAAGAAAAAAAGAGAAAGAACTCAAATGTAATTAGAAACATGATACCACACAAATGCAAAGGATCTTAAGAGACTACTGTGAAAAATTATATGGCAACAAATTGGACAACCTAGAAGAAGTGGATAAATTTCTAGAAAACATACAACCTATCAACACTGAATCACAAAGAAATAGAAAATCTGAAAAAACCAGTAATGAGTAATGAGATTGAATCAGTAATCAAAAACCTCCCAAAAAAGAAAAGTCCAAGATGGCTTCACTACTGAATTCTACCAAACATTTAAAGAAGAAATAATGCCAAACTTTCTCAAACTCTTCCAAAAAATTAAAGAGGAGGGACTACTTCCAAACTCATTTTATAAGGCCAGCATTACCCTGGTATCGATGCTATATGGATATTACAAGAAAAAAAAACTATATGTCAATATTCCTGATGAATATAGATACAATGATTTTCAACAAAATACCAAACTAAATTCAATAGTATATTAAAATAATCATATGCCATGATGAAGTGGAATTTATCCTTGTATGTAAGGATGGCTCAAAATACACAAATGAGTAACTGTAATATACCACACCAGAAAATACATGACCATTTCAATAGATGCAGAAAAAGCCCTTGACAAAGTTTAATATCCCTTCATGATTAAAAACTCTCAAAAACTGGGTAGAAAAGGAACATACCTCAGCATAATAATGGCCATACATGATAAACCCACAGCTAACATCATACTTGAAGGTAAAAGGTTGAAATTTTTACCTCTACAATGAAGAACAAGAGTGCCCACTTTCACTTTCTTATTCAACATAGTACTAGAAGTCCCAGTCTGAGCAATTAGGCAATCAATTAATCAGTTAATCAAAGATAACCAAATTGAAAAGGAAGAAGCAAAATTCTGTTTGCTAAGGACATGATCTTGTAAACGGAAAATCCCCAACTTCACTAAAAAACTGTTAAAACTAATCAATAAATTCAGAGAAGTTGTAGGATATCAAATCAACATACAAAAATCAGTTGCACTTATGTATACTAATAAAGAACTATCTGGAAAATGAAGAAAAGAGTCCCATTTATAAGTCATCAAAAACAATAAAATATTGAGGAATAAATTTTTTTTAAGATTTTATTTATTTATTTGACACAGAGAGAGATCAGATCACAAGTAGGCAGCCCTTGAGGAATAAATTTAACCAGCCCTTGAGGAATAAATTTAACCAAGGAAGTTAAATATCCATACACTAAAAACTGTAAGACTGGGGCACCTGGGTGGCTCAGTTGGTTAAGCAACTGCCTTCTGCTCAGGTCATGATCCCAGGGTCCTGGGATTGAGCCCTGCATCGGGTTCCCTGCTCAGTGGTAAGCCTGCTTCTCCCTTTCTCACTCCCTCTGCTTGTGTTCCCTCTCTTGCTGTCTCTCTCTCTCTCTGTCAAATAAAAAAAATAAAATCTTAAAAAAAACCCTGTAAGACGATGATGACAGAAATTAAACAAGACACAATGAAAAGACTATCTATGTTCATGGATCAGAAGAGTTAATACTATTCTAATGTCCATATTATCCAAAGCCATATACAAATTCACTGCAATCCCTCTGAAAATTCCTATGACATTTTTCACAGAAATAGAAAAGGCAATCCTAAGATTTGTATGGAATCACAAAAGATGACAAATGTCCAAAACAATATTGTGAAAGAACAAAGCTGGAGGCATCAAAATTCCTGATTTCAAACTGTATTACAAAGTTGTAGTGATCACAACAATAGGTACTGGCATAAAATCAGACACATAGACCAGTGGAACAGAACTGAGAGTCTAAAAATAAACAGTCACATACAAAATCTACTAATATTTGACAAGTGAGCCAGGAATATATAATGGGGGAAGGACAGCCTTTTAACAAATGGTACTGGTACTGTGTAACACCATGCAGAAGAATGATGAAGCTGGACGCTCATCTGACATCACTAACAAAAATTAACTCAAAATAGATTGAAAATTTAAACATAAGACCTGAAACCATAAAATTCCTGGTAGAAAATATAGGGGAAAAGTTCCCTGACATTGGTTTTGGCAATGAGTTTTTGGATTTGACACCAAAAACACAAGCAATAAAAGCAAAAAATAAATAAGTAGGACTATGTCAAACTAAAAAAGCTTTGTTGTATTGTTATTTTAAATAAAATGTTTTAATTTAAATGTTTTTAAATAAAATGTTTTAAAATGACAACAGAATTTGGATAATATCTATGAAATATGAAGACAAAGTTTGTTCTTGCCAATCAACCTGTTACATGTTCCCAAGTAATTTTGATTTACATGGCAAATACATGTTTTTATCACAAAAATGACTATATCTTACTAAAAAAGCTTTTGCATAGCAAAAGAAACAGTCAACAAAATGAAACACAACCTATGAATGGGAGAAAATATTTCAAACCCTGTATCTGATGAATTAATACCCAAAATTTATAAAGAGCTCATATAACTCAGTAGCAAAAAACAATCTGATTTAAAAATGGACAGAAGACCTGAATAAACATTTTCCAAAGAAGACCTACAACAGACCATATATATGGGCAACAGGTATGTGAAAGGTGCTCAACATCACCAATCATAAGGGAAATGTAAATCAAAACCACAATAAGATATCATCTCATCCCTGTTAGGATGGCTATTATCAATAAGATAAGGTCAGTGTCATCAAGGATGTGGAGAAAAGGGAATTCTTGTTCCATGTTAGTGGGAATGTAAATTGCTATAGCCAATATGGAAAGCTGTATGGAGTTTCCTCAAAAAATTAAAAATAGAACGACCATATAATCCAGCATTCTGAAAGATATATCTTCACTCCCATGTTCACTGAAATTATTTACAACAGCCAAAATACGGGAACAACCTGTGTCCAATGATAAAGAAAATGTGATATATATGCATAATGAAACCTTATTCAACCATAAAAAAAGGAAATCCTTCCATTTGCAACAATATGGATGGATCTTGAGGGCAAAATGTGAAGTAAGTCAGACAGGAAAAGATAAATAATGAATGATATCATTTATATGTGAATATAAAAATGTTGAACTCATAGAGACAGGACACGGATGGTTTCCAGGGCTTGGGGAAATGGGGAGATGTTGAGCAAAGTGCACAAACTTTCAGTTATAATTTCCAGGAATCTAATGTACAGCATGGTGACTATAGTTAACAATACTGAATGGTATACTTGAAAGTTGCTATGAGAGTAACTCTCAAATGTTCTCACCATAACAGCAACAACTAGGAAATGTTAATTATGTAAGGTGAAGGATGTGTTAACTAACTTTACTATGGTGAACATTTCATAATATATGCATGTAGCAAATCATCACACTGTATACTTTAAACTTAAATAATGCTATATGTCAATTATATCACAATAAATCTGAAAATAATTTCAATCAATGTAGTCTACATCTTAACAGTCCAAGGAAGAAAAGAAGTCATGATCATATTATCAGATGTGGAAAAATATTTGAATACCCATTTATGATAAAAACTCTCTGCAAACTCAGAGAGAGGAATTTCTTCAAACTGATAAAGAATATCAACAAAAATCCATCATCTACACCTGATCATCATATTTAAAGGTAGAAGACTGACTACTTTCCCCATAGGATCAGGAACAAAGCAAGAATGACTACTCTCACCACTTCTATTTAACGTAGTGCCAGAAATTTTAACCTGTGCAATAATGCAAGAAATGGAAATAAAAACATATGAATTACAAAAGGATAAACACTGGTCCTATTTGCAAATGATATGATATGTAGAATATCCACAAGCAGTCTACAAAGAGTCTCCTACAACTTGTAAGTGAGTTAGCAAGGTCAAAGTCTATAAGGTCAACATAGAAAGATCAACCATATTTGTATACATTAGTAATGAACGCTGTAAACTAAAATAAAAAATACCACCCTAAATAGCCCTTTTTATATATAAGTTATAATATATATATAATATACACATGCTTACATATAAGTAAAAAAAAACCCCAAGATCTCTATGTTAACTGAAATTAGACTAAAATAAATGGTGACAAGTACTGAGTTCATAGGTTAGAATACTTAATGATGTATATATGTTAATTCTCCCTACATTAACAATATATCTAATACATTCCAATTGAAATCTTAGCAGGATTTGCTTTGGCTATACACAAGCTGACTCTAATATTTGAATGGAAGGGCAAAAAAACTGGAGTAGCTAAAACAATTTTGACAAAGAAGAATAAAGTTGGAGGAATCATATTATTCAATTTTTAAACATTATGAACCTATACTACTCAAGACATGGTGATATCGGTGAAGGGATAGACAGCAATCCAGAAATAGATACTTACAAATGTGGTCAATTGACTTTTGATAAAGTTATAAAAGAGTCAATGGAGAAGGTGTCTTTTCAATGTATGGTGTCAGTTGGGCATCCATATGTAAAACAATGAAACTCAACCTAAATATCATGCCTTATACACAACTGAAAATGGATCACAGATCCAAATGAGGAATTGCACATTTTTTAGAAGAAAGCCTAGGAGAATATCTCTGTGACCTAGAGTACATCAAAGTATTTGTAGACATGACATTGAAAGCACAATTAAAAAATGATAAATTCAACTTAAAATGAAAAACTGCTCATCATCAGATTCAACATTAATATAAATAGGCAAGCTATAGACTGGGAGAATATATTTGTGAAACATATATCTGAAAATGTACTACCATCCAAGATGCATGAAGAACTCTTAAAATTCAACAGTACTTAGAAACACATAAAAAATTAGATGGACTTATGTGTGGATAGGAGGATAAAGAAACCACCGTTATATAATGTTAATTGTAGTATCTAAAAACGTCAAGAAAGACACTTCTTCATTATGGGGAAAATTTTACTGTGGCTGGTGATATTGCTGCATTGCAAAACTTAAGGGGAAACCTGCACAACGTGGCAGTTAAGGCAGGGGAATTAAAGCAAGGAAGGTACTATAAAGCATTTACACTTACTTGGATACTTTACACTACAAGGTAAGAATTTTCATTTCTATAAATTTAATACCACTGATTCAGAACAGTATCTTCCCATACACTTGACCAAAAAAAGCAACTTCTATTTGTCTAATTTTTAAAATTAAGAGTTTTGGAGAAACTTATAAAAGGGGCACAAATTTAACTGTGTAGCTAAAAATTTTCATTTATATATAGAACTTTTGTTTATAATTGTTTTATTTTAATGCATAAATATCAAACAATAACTGAATAAGATAACACCTTTTTAAGTTCTACGTTACTTTGCATTCATCTCGAATATTTGAATTTGGGATCAAATAAAAATCGTTTATATTCAATGCATTATTGGGTCAGTAGTTTTAGATATAGTTATAATCTTCTAGGAAAAGTGAATCCTCACGTTGATAATGACATATCTCTGTGTGGTTCTTGACAAGATTTCTATTTACTGCTTTGTTTGTTAGATGTAAGTACATACACCTTCATACTCAAAAGGAACTCACCAAACAACTCTTTTTTGGACCCCTTTCATGAATTATACATTAACAAGCTTTCAGAAGTTTATAGTCATCTCTTCTACTTAAAAGTGAGCAGAGGAGAGGATGAACTAATTTGTGGGAGGCAGTATTTCTGGGTTCTCTACTGACTCACTTTATGAATTCATCCTTCTAAGCCTCTCCTTGGTTACACAATGTAATGGCATATACTACCTACAGTGCTATTGAATACAAAGCTTAAAGTCAAGAATTTGGTTTAAAAGATACATTTGTCTTCAGGGAAACTTAAGTCTGTCGTACAAAGTGATAACATCTTTTAAAGAAGTCTACCAATATTTCTATGTATTTGCTGTAAGGTAGGGTGTATTTCATAGAACCCCACTTATTGTACAAATAATTTACATGAAAGAGCAACAGAGCACATTTATAGAGCTATACATGTACATGGTAACACATAAATATAAATCTATACAGAAAATATATATAACATTATTTTTAAATAATTTATATTTTTATTGTTCCTCCTACCCAGTTTGATGCTAAGTGGTCTGTAGAGAAGGCCAGTTGCAAGTTATTTTACAAAAAAAAAAAAAAAAAAAGTCTCACCAAGCCTGGCCTCTGTGCAACTAGTTATACCAGAAGGGAGCAGACTCATGGGTGAGAAGGTAAGGACAGTGGGAAGGAAAGGAAGAGCTATGAGGCAAAGTGAACAAAGATTAGGAGCAGAAGTAGAGACCTTCTCCTTAGTAGTGTACATTAATTCAAGTTCCAAAAAGTCCTGCAATCCAGGATGAAGAATCTGAATTCCATGAATAGGCAACCTATAACCCAATGAGGAAACTGCACGGGAAAGTAACCAGTGTTGTTCTGTAACTGACCCTCTGGAAGTCATAGATGCTCTGGTTCCCAGCATAATAGAGAGGAGTCAGAAACCACTGATCTCAACCCAACTCAGAAAACTTTCACAAAGACATAATAAGTTCACTATCGCTTTATCTTCTTTGGTCTCTTCCCTATTCCTTGTCACCTCATATCACCATTTTATTCAGAGTTTCATTTATTTAAAAAAATATTAAATCCTCCTATATACTTGCACTTGAATAGTGTTGGAGACACAATCGAGAGCAAAAAAATTGTGACCTCCATGCTTTCATGGAGCTTATAGGGAGAAAGGGATTTAATAAAAAATATTACAAATAAATAAATAATTACAACTTGAGACAATGTGGAGGAAAGAACATTATTTTATGGGAATGAAATACATGGAACCTGGTCTAGAGTGTGCTTGTAAGTGACTAGATAGGGGACTAGACGCTCTGAGATCGGTGGATAAATAGGAATTAATGAGGTGAAAGCTGGTGGGGGAAGGTTTGAGTAAAATATGTTAAGGCTCTGTGACAAAAGAGAGTATGATTTGTTGAGGAATTGAGAAAGACCAGAGTGGTTGAAGAGATAAACTAAAAATGGCACAAAGCTTGAGAGATAGCCAACAGCTATATCTCAGACCATTTTGACCTTGTTAAGGATTTAGGTTCTTGTCTTAAGATCAATGGGCAGTCCTTGAAATGTTTTCAGTAGGTAAGGGATGCAACACAATGATGATTTCTATTCTGAATAGATCATGTCTGTTATAATTCAGAATGAATTGTAGGGAGGGTAGAGAGGGTTGTCAGAATGAAAAATTAAATATTGGTTAGTAGGCTCCTGCAATAGTCCCAGCAAGAGAAGATGATATCTAGGATTAGTGGGGCAGTGGAAGGAGTCATGTGGAATGGATTTGGAGCACTTGGGAGATGAGACTTAACAAGTTTTCATGATAAATTGATTATAGCTAATGAGGGAGAGAGCAATAATACAAATGCCCTCCAGATTTCTGATTTTTACTTGGATGGATGGTAGAGTCACTACTATAAAAAAAACAACAACTCAGATTTGGGGTGAAGGAGAATCATGATATCTATCTTAGATATTCTGAATCTGAAGTACTTGTATGACATCTAGTAAGAGATGTCAGGTAGCTGCTGAAGAGATGGATGAAGATATACCTTGGGAACTTATATAATGAGGGTATCTGGAACCATGGGTTTGGAGACATTGCTAAGGAGACTGGATTGAATGAGACAAGAAGGCAGACAAGCACCGATCTTTGAGGGACTCTGGCATTTGATGCCTAGGTAGAGGAGGATGGGCCTGCAAAGGAAACTACAAAGGGGGTGGTGTGGACACTTTGGGACAATGTGAGGTCACCAAGGCCAACAGAAGAGACAGTTTCAGAAAGGAGAGAGCAATCAGCAATGCCAAATACTCTTGACAAAATAGGTACAATGAGGAATTCTTTGGATGGCTTTTTGGATGAAAATGGAGGATAGCCTTCTGAGGAAAATGGAAACCATTAGTGGCCACTAAAAGAACTGCTTTGATGGACTGAGAGAAGGGTGGGTTGAGCACTGAGTATAAAATAAGAAAATGAGACAAAATATGCACATCTATTTCTTTAAAAGAGTCTGTGAAGGGAAGATTACTGAGGCAACAGAAGGAATTGTGATTGAAGGAAGGTTTATCTGTGAGACCTGAACATGTTTTAGGTGGTCATCAGCAGAACCAATACAAAAGAGAGAAGGAAGAGTGAAGCAGAGTTCCTGAGAAGTGCAGAAGGGGTCAGACCCAAAGTACCAGGGGAAGAAATGGATTCAGATAGGAGTGACACTCAACTGATAAAATAGGAAAAAGGAAGAGATGATGTGTACAGATGTTGGAAGTTTGTTGGTTTGGAGGCAGTAAGAGAATGAAGTTTCCATCTGATGGCTTCAATTTTCATGTAATGTATGAGCTGAGGCCATCTGCCAGGAATGAGGAAGGAGGAACGAAATGTAATAATTCTGAAAAGAACAGAGAAGGGCATCATTGTAGAGAATGGTGTAGAGGGACAACATGGTAGAACTGCATGGCACTGCCAAGCATTTATTTGAGACTGGTAATCATGGCTTTAAAAAGAAGACAATCGCTCTGTTTTTAGACTTAAAAAAAAAAAAGATTTTATATATTTATTTTAGATAGAGAGCGTGAGATGGAGAAATGGCAGAGGGAGAGAATCCCAAGCAGACTCTATGCTGAGCACGAACCCCAAACCGGGGCTTTATCTCATGACCCTGAGATTATGACCTGAGCTGAAGTCAAGAGTCAGACACTTAACTGACTGAGCTACCCAAGCGCCCGTTTTTAGACTTTCTTAACAAGAGTACTGGTTTCATTCTCTGATAGGCCACTGTATGCTCTCCACACACTAGGCCAAAGGCACACTACACTTTAGTCTTGCCCTTGTCATTCCCTCATAGCCATTCTCTTGTCTCCTCACTTCTAAAACAAAAACAAAACAAACAAAACAATAGGAATGTCATTGTGCAAAATGCCATTTAGGGAAGGTTATTTTGATGTAAGGAGATAATGTCATAGCAGCCAAGAACGGAGGGGAGGAGGACCCAAATGTTTTCCCATTTGATTTCAACCAAGTTCAGGTTAAACATTAGGTCTCTCTATGCTTAATATCCAGTTTCTGCAGTACCATATTTCTGCAGTTTTTCAAAAGGAAGTTCTTTAAAAATCCTGCAATAAAAATGGAAAATGCAAAACAAACAAAAAATTATTAAAATGCTCTTTTAGTTCTAAGTTATAAAATAAAATCAACTGGCCACAACCAAGCACTCTAGTCCATATCCTTGGTCTCTGAAAAGAGGTGATTTTAGAGACTGGTTAATTTTGTTTCTCTCAAGTTCCAAAATCAGAGAAAAGCTAAAGGAATGGAGGGAAGATTCTTACTTATGAAACTTCTATCACTTTTAAAAACCACGTTTTAAAAATGCATTTAAAAGACTGTGGACTCTGAGAAACAAACTGAGGGTTATGGAGGGGAGAGGGGTGGGGGGGATGGGTGAGTCTGGGGGTGGGTATTAAGGAGGGCACATATTGCATGGAGCACGGGTTGTGGTGCATAAACAATGAATTTTGGATCACTGGAATAAATGCACTTAAAAGGCTTTAAAACGAATTATTTGTACATATAAAAGATTATATATATATATGGTACAAGGAATTTAATAACTGAATGTTGTGAGCCTACCACCAACTAAAAGACCATTTTGTTCTGACTTTTTCACTGCCATCTCTGAGAATATCTTCAGATGAAAGGAAAAGATTAAAAAAAAAAAAAAGAAATTATCTCAGACCAATACCGCCCACATGAAGGTGACCTCAATTACCCAAGGAAGCACTCAGCTTAACCTCCAAAATAATATGGCAGCCTTCTTAAATTACATGCCCGAGACAGAACCATGGGAAAAGAACCAGCTTCAGAAAATGGGCCCCTTGAAGCTGCAGAAAGCACTTAGGTGTTCAGCCCCACCATTTTTCAGACCTTAAACAACTTAGTAAAATATAAATTTCAGGTGAGTCTCAACAGAAACTGTCCCTTGATACTGGTCCTGCTGAAAGAGGCCAGAATGAAACTCTGGGTTAATAACTTTAACATCCACTCTGTAAGAATGCTGTTTTTACTGCTTCCCAACCAATGAAATTTCCTCTTTTATATAAAATGAAAAGAAAACATGTCAGAATTTAATAAAAACTTATCTTTCTCTACCTATACACAATCCTAAATGGAACAAAATAACAAGCCTGCCCTGGCAGATGGTACTTTTAAGCCCTTCAGAGATGTTAACCCAAAAGTCTTTACAAGTAAACTTCCAAGAGAAAAGTCTGTATTTTAGCTGCCCATGTAGGACTGAATCATTGAGCCCCAAATTAACACACGCCTCAGGCAAAAAGAACATTTCTGTGTTGCTACTTTCTCTCTAGTGCCTCACTGTAATGTGGGATATGTCAAAAGCTTCTTGAATATCTAGTCTGCAAGTTTCAACTAAATAATTAATACCATCAAAGTGGGGTTATTTTCTCTTCAGTAATTCATCTACAGTCTGATTTGTTGCCAGTCTGCAATGCTCCTGATAGCACCTAGTTTTGAGGCATCTGGGACAAGAGATAATGGTCATGTTCATGCAATAAAAGATTGTCTTGGCACTCAAAGGAGCACATAGTAGACACTGAAATTTTATCAAAACTCCCTGTGAACAGTAAATTAATGTATAAATATTAGATATTAAACCTATTGATAAAAACTTGAACGCTGAAAAGATTATATCTCTTGTATATTTTGCTCCTTTAAAAAAATTAAATCTTTATCTGAACAGAAAAACAATGTGATGTGATGACTGCCACAGAAAGTGCTCTGGGCCAAAATTTAGAAGATGAAGATCTAGGTGGGAAAAGCAATTAGATTTCTTCATTGACAGAATGGGGAAAATAACTCCTGCCTGAGTGATTCTAGGGTTATGTTGTAGCCTCAAAAAAGATCACGTGGTATGTGAAAGTGGTTTGACCATAGCAAAAACACTACATACATGTGCGCTAGTAGACAGATTTCTATTTTTATGCCTTAATTTTCATCCTCATCAGCTTAATTAATTCTCATTAAAACTTAACTTTAGTGCCTTTCAGGTATAAAATATAGTGATTCAACACATCCATATATCACCCAGTGCTCATCCCAAGTGCCCTCCTTAATCCCCATCACCTATTTAACCCATCCCCCCCCACCTTCCCTCTGGCAACCATCGGTTTATTTTCTATAGTTAAGAGTCTGTTTCTTGGTTTGCATTTTTATACATTCTCTCTACCTTGCCAAGGCAAACCATATAATCCATTTACGTGCTTAACTTTAGTCTTCTTAGACCCTCTCTGTCACAACTTCATTCTCTCCTTCTCCAGATTTCCTTGACTTTCATTGACATTCTCTTGTGTCTCACTCCTAAAAAACATCCCCTTTAACTCTGCTTCCCCAAGTATTCTCTCATCCTATATCCCAAATGCCATGAAAAATTATCTCTGTTCACTGTTTCTCCTTCCTCAGTTTTTTACTCCCCAACCCAGAGAAGTTTGGATTTGGTTGTCATACTCTCTATGAATCTTCTCTGCCAATGGTCACCAATCCCTATGAATCTCTGGGACCAAATCCTCTTTTTTGTAAGCCACCTGACTTGGCTTTCCCACAGCCTGGATTATGCCTGCCTTTCTGAGCAAACTCTGCATCTCTCTTGATGGCTCCACTACTTATGCTGACTTATAAACAGTGGTATTATCTCATAAGTTCTCTCCCTAGTGGTTACTTTCTTTTCTTTCTTTGGATACCTTCATCCACTCCTACAAGGTCAACACCTAAATTCTACACAGCAGACTCCCAGATCTAAATCTCCAACCCTAGTTTTCCTTGATGTGAGACCAGAATTTCTTATAGTTATCAGAACACCTTCACATCTGGCCTCAAACTCAAACTACTAAGCACCAATACGATTTCTTCAGTGTTACTGACATGTTTCCTCCCTCATCCTTACTGCCACTGCACTCATTTGAGGCCCCATCATTTTTTGCCTGGACTACTGCAATAGCTTCTAAATAGATGTCTCTGCTCCCAATACAGCTAACAAGCATTGTCTTCCTAAGGCTCACTGTGATTATGACCCCCTTTCCCAAAACATTACTATTATTTCCAGACTTTCTACAAAAATAAATTCACATAACTTTACATGCTATTTAGGGCCACTCGCTTCATTCTTATCACCTATTAATATATCCCTTTCGCCACTCCCACCTCCACCCTCAAACCCAGAATATGATTTGTCACTTCCCAAATTTTCTAGTCTCTGGGTCTTTTGTTGCTTCTATTTTTCCTTCTGTTGCAATATGTCTGCCTGATTTATTCTTTACATCCAGATCCAAGTTTGAATATGATCCCCTTAAATGGTCCCCTCATTGCCCCTGGAGAGTTCTATTTCTCTCTGTTCTGTGCAAGTAGGCAAAATTATGACTTGAATTTTATATTGTGTATATGTCTGCTTTCTTCACCAGATTCTCAGCTCCCTAAAAGCAGAATATCTTATTCATCATGAAATTCCTCCCTAGTACACATATTTTGTACAAAATAGGCATTTGATAAATATATTTGGATTTGGAATGTTACGCATGGGAAGATTTTTTCATATCCTTGAGCCCTACCACCAAATGACCTTAACAGTAACAGTCCGTTCATATGTGTGTAGAAATGTTAAATGCTGAATTAAAACTCTGGTTATAGCACATCAAAATTTCCTTAACTTATAAAGTTCTTTCATTTTTCAGATGTATGTTAGCAATGTCAATAATATTACTGCAGTAATTGTGTAATAATATTTGCTGAACAAATGTCAAATGAACATACTAGTAAAGAGATTCATTTTCTTTATATTTTGAAAGTGAAAAATTATATTGCCTAAGAGAGGATTAAAGGGAAACTTTTCAGCCCAAGTTTTAGAAGAGGCAGCTCTCCTTTCACACCTGACTAATGAAGTGCTGCAGGGCTGGCTTCCAACAGTTGTTTCCCTTATCCCACAAGGCGGCAAATCTGCAGAGAATGGCTTCATTTTCTCACAGCTGTCATCTTTTAACCTTATTTTTAAAATCAGATCTAGAAAAACACACACACAAAAAACCCCAACAAAACCTGCTTTTTCAGCAGGTGCGTAAGGGCAGGCTTCAGTCAAGGCCAACAGGAGTGGCTTTCCGAGTGCCATCATTTCACATAGATTAGCCAAACCTGCAGAGTGGTGTCCTCACCACTCAGGTACCATTTAATCCAGAGTGTACATTTCAGAGCCAGGCCACTGTAACGATCACTGTTTATGACATCTCATATCAGCCCAATTACCAGGTTGGAAATGCACCATATTTTGAATTTCTGGCTAAGTCCAAGTTGTTTTTCTTTCAACCACATACTGCTTGACATCAAGAAAACATTTCATTAGCACTAAGAATGACTTTCATTTTTTTCTTCTATTTTCAGCTTTTTGAAGGATCTTCTTTGAATGAAAATGCTAGCAAAACTTGATTTTCATTTCAACCCACTGTCACTTTGATTTATTTCTCTAAGTACCCAATGAATAGGAACATAAAGCAAGCAATAAGAATGGCATCCATTTTCTTTCTTTTTTTAAAAAGAACATTCTCATTTTGGCTTCAAGGAAACTTCTCCAATAAGTCAAAGTATTGGCCTACATGGGTAGAGTTGAAATCACCAAAGTCACCCATGACAAGATTTTACTTACTTCACCACTAAGATATTTTTTTTCTACCAAGAGTGTGTGTGTGTGCAGTTTTATATATGTGTACATATGTATATATTCACATACTAAAACACATTTACACTATTTTATATTAAAACAAATTTCAAATAAATTGACAAAATTATTGATCTAATCTGTTTTTAATTCTTCTTACAGCCCTTATTTATTATTCACTGAAAACATTTATAAATTAGAGAGGAGGGAGTACAAAACAGGAGTTAAGAACAGTCTCAGATGTTCAATTTAGATTAAAATTCTTATTATGCCACTTCCAGTCCCTAAGGTCTTGGACATTTTACTGCCTTTCCAGAGTCAGTTGATAGATCTATAAGAGAAGGATGACTTTACTTACTGTGTGACATTTTTATGAGCATTATGTGGTAATATATGTAAAAGATTTAACATTAAGACTAGAACACAGGGGTAGCCAGAAACTGTTAATGATTGTGATTAAGCAAAGCATTGTCCTATGGAATTAGAAAACTCTCCTGTAACATGCATTCAGTATGGATGGAGTCTCTATCCTAATCCCCACTATGCTCTCACTGTGTGGGTTCCTCAATTCCAGGGACTGAGTGACCAACAACAGAGTAGCAGCTCTGCTTTGATCATTAGAATCACAGACACTCAAGGTTGTAAAAGCTTAAAGATCATCTAATCTAAACACCTACCCATGCTCTTCTGCAAAAACATCAAGTAAACTCTTCTTAACTGAAGAAGTGTCATCCAATCAATATAATTTGGTTTTATTTTGGGAGAGATCATGAAGGAAACTACAAATCACTCCTGATTTCTTATTTTCTATATATCTATCTTCCATCCAACAGCTAGTCTTATTATCTAGACCTCCAAAATACACCGATAACCTATACCTTTCTCCTCACTTCTATTGCTACCATCCTAAACAAAGCCAAAACCACCCCTCATCTGGGCTCCTGCAACAGCCCCCTAACTAATCTTTCTGCTTCTAAGTTTGCCTCCCTATAGCTCCTTTACCATACAGCAGCTAAGTGATATTTTTAGAAAAGAATTCAGAACATGGCAGACTCTTAATTGCAACCTTCTGAAGACTGTCCATAGTGCTTAGAATAAAATCCATACCCTGTCCATAGCTTACAGGCTCTATAAGATCAAATACCTACTCCCCTCCTTCTCATTACTCCCATCCACTGCTTCAGTCACCTGCCCATCTAAAGGCTCATCTTCTTGCTGTTCCTTAAAGAGACCTGAATGAAACTTGACCATTCTCTCACACCATACACAAAGATAAACTCGAAATGGATGAAAGACCTCAACATGAGACAGGAATCTATCAAAATCCTGGAGGAGAACATAGGCAGTAACCTCTTCGACATCAGCCACAGCAACTTCTTTCAAGACACATCTCCAAAGGCAAAGGAAACAAAAGCAAAAATGAACTTTTGGTACTTCATTAAGATAAAAATCTTCTGCACAGCAAAGGAAACAGTCAACAAAACAAAGAGGCAACCCACTGAATGGGAGAAGATATTCACAAATGATACTACAGACAAAGGGCTGATATCCAAGACCTATAAAGAACTCCTCAAACTCAACACCCAAAAAACATAATCAGGTAAAGAAATGGGCAGAAGACATGAACAGACACTTCTCTAAGACATACAAATGGCTAGCAGACGCATGAACAAATGTTCATCATCATTAGCCATCAGGGAAATTCAAATCAAAACCACATTGAGATACCACCTTATACCAGTTAGAATGGCAAAGATTAACAAGGCAGGAAACAACAAATATTGGAGAGGATGTGGAGAAAGGGGAACCCTCTTTCGCTGTTGGTGGGAATGCAAGTTGGTGCAGCCACTTTGGAAAACAGTGTGGAGATTCCTCAAAGAATTAAAAATAGAGCTACCCTATGACCCTGCAATTGTGCTACTGGGTATTTACCCCAAAGATACAGATGTAGTGAAAAGAAGGGCCATATGTACCCCAATGTTCATAGCAGCAATGGCCACAATAGCCAAAACACGGAAAGAGCCAAGACACCCTTCAACAGATAAATGGATAAAGAAGATGTGATCCATATATGCAATGGAATATTGCTCAGCCATCAGAAAGGACGAATACCCACCTTTTGCATCAACGTAGATGGGATTGGAGGAGATTATGCTGAGTGAAATAAGTCAAGCAGAGATAGTCAATTATCATATGGTTTCACTTACTTGTGGATCATAAGGAATAACATGCAGGACATTAGGAGGAGGAAAGGAAAAGTGAATTGGGGTAAATCGGAGAGGGAGACGATGAGAGACTATGGTCTCTGAGAAACAAACAGGGTATTAGAGGGGAGGGGGTGGGGGGAGGGGTGAACTTGGTGGTGGTTATTAAGGAGGGCACGTATTGCATGGAGCCCTGGGTGTTATACATAAACAATGAATCTTGGAACACCGCATCAAAAACTAATGATGTATTTTATGGTGAATAACATAATACAATAAAAAAAAAAGAGACGTGGTTTAGTTCTGACTGATGTTTCTTGACCAATCAACTTAAATTCTCTTCAAAATTCCAGCCTCTATCTTATTACTTTGTTTTATATTCTTTTCCTGTTTATACCTTTTTATTTATATTTCTCCCTTGCAGAATGTAAGCTCCCATTCCCCACTGTGCCATCAGCATTTGTAGCAGTACCTGAAACATACAGTACTTAAATATTTGTTCAATTAATAAATATATAAATGCTTTATATTTTTATTAGAAATAAAATACTTTAAGTATAAAAATACTTTAAGGATAAATATTATATTTCATCTGTCTATGAACCTCTGGCACCCAGAACAGTGCTGTGGTTCCCACTCTCATGAAATTTTTGTGGAGAAGAATGTAAATGGATAAACAAATAAGGTAACTTTCAGATGATGAGAAGTATTCTGGACAAACATAGTTATGGTAGTTTTCTAGGGCTGCTATAACAAAGTACCAAAAATTGGGCTGCAAAGAAAAACTGGTGGCACCGAAATTCATTGCCTCACAGTTCTGGAGGCCAGAAGCTCAAGTGAAGTTGTGGGCAGGGCCATGCTCCCTCTAGAGAATCCACTTCTGCTCTCTCCCGTAGTTTCTGTAGTTCCTTGGCTATGGCAGCCTAACTTCAGTCTTTACATTGTGTTCTCCCTATGTACACATCACAGTTAACTCTCCTGATGTACTTGCACTCAGTGGGCTCTTGGGGACATTTCTTTTAACAACAAAGACAACAGTAACCATGTTTTTAGAGTTGGATTTAAGTATTTTGGAAAAGTGGACACATTTTTTTCTTCTCTTGACTTTACCAAACCATAATGGTCTCATGTAGTTGTCTTTTACACCTATGTCAATATAATAAGTAATGTGTTCTTCACAGTGCTTATCCTACATCACTGGTCTCACCATACCCCATGCTTCATTAACCTCACATCCCATGATGTGAATGAAGATATAGCTAGAAGTAAATAGGCCCATTTTTATTAAAGAGAACAGTCAGGAATGGTAGGAATGAACTTGTTATTCTAATTAAGTGGATAAATATCTGGAAATGCCATGTATCCCTATGGCTAACTGACTCCAGAGGAAGCTGGAAATAAATTTATTTTAAGGGAAAATGACATTTTATGGCCTGGAAATTTGCTTTGAACATTTCTTAGCATATAAATTTAGATTTAGGAATAGTCACAGTGGGATTCAGGGAAGAATAGATTAGTCAAACAGAGCTACAGTGGAGAGATCAACAAATAAAAACTTGTCAAAAGGACATTCTGTACCTTCCACCTTTCTTTCACCTCTCAGTTAACTAACCTGATAATGGGGGTCTGCTGTGTCATTAATTTGAGCTATATTGGAGTAATCAGCCTGCCGTATGTTTTCCCACCATTTCATTGGACTTAGTATGCTACTGCTGATGTTTGGCTTTATAACTCTTTGAAATGACCTTTACCAGAAGAAACAGACTAAGAGGTTGGGCTGCAAGGGGGATTTTTAAGTTCAGAAACTCAGCCCTAGGAGCACTGGGGAGGCTCAGTCAGTTAAGCAGCTGCCTTTGGCTCAGGTCATGATCCCAGGGTCCTGGGATCCAGCCCCACATCAGGCTCTCTGGTCATTGGGGAGCCTGCTTCTCCCCCTCTCACTACCCCTGCTTATGCTCTCTTGCTGTCTGTCAAATAAATAAAACCTTAAAAAGAAAAAAAGAAAGAAACTTAGCCCTAAGTTCTGAGAATAGAATTTCAGGGACAGTTTTATTTTTGTAGGCTCTCCTGTGACAGTCTTCAAGGGACAAGCACATTAGCCACAGAGATATGCTGTGCTGGAGCAACTGTTCCTGTACATGCTAACTGATGAATTTTGAATTCAAACAGCATTGTCAGCTGAACTTCCAGGGAAGATGGCAGAGCAGAAGGATCCTAAGCTCACCTCATCGCACATATACAATAAGATAACACCCACATCAGTGTAAATAACACAGAAAACAACCCAAGGATTGGCAGAACAGGCTCTCCACAGCTAAATGTAGAGAAGAGGCCACATCAAAGTGGGTATAAAGGGCACAGGCAGGTTGGAAGCCAAAGAGACCCATAGGACTGCCTACAGAGTGCTTACAGGAGGTAGGGATGCTGCTGGTGCAGAGAGCAGAGAGGAGCAGACCCCCATACCAGGCACCCCAGGCATGAGGGACTCACACTGGGAAGACCAACCCTCATAACATTAGGCTTTGAAAATCAGAGGAACCAAACTTCATGAGTTCTTACAATCAATGGGGCTTAACACCTAGAACTTTAAAAATCAGTAGGCTTGGCTCTGGGAGAGCCAGGAGGGCAATAAGAAACTGAGTCCCTGCCCTTCAAGGCCCTTATAAGAAGAGACAGCATAACAAAGAGCCCTGCTAAGATACAGCATAGAAGGAGCAACTTAAAAAATTCCAGGGTCTGTGGGAAGGAGATTTAACTAATAATCTTAGAGCTTGTGCTGGATGGCAGAGATCTTTGGGAAACTTCCCCCAAGAACAAAAAAGCTGGCAGGTGCCATTTCACTCTCTGCTCCCCAGCCTAGATACAAGGGCATCTGTGGGAACTAGCACATTGCCAACACTCTTCACCTAGGTTTCTAACAGCACATTGTACGAGTCTGCCCCTTTCCAACCTTGCTGTCCCAGCAGTTTTCCTGGTCTGCTACAGGTTCCTTCCCACTGCAGACCAGTATGGACCTTGCTGGCAGTCTGCACTCCACCTCCACATTCTCCTGTGGACCTGCTCTCTCCAATATGCCCTTGGCTAGAGCCCATCCTAAGTAGTACCACAAGCCTGGCACTGTACAGGCAGCCCTGACAAGGCCAGCTCCATTCTGAAGTGACTCCTGCCCCAGGCAGAGGGGAAGATAACCACACACACTAGTCCCACTGTAGGCTGGTGGCAGGCATCAAGTTGGAATACAGGCTCCACCCACCAATGAAATTTTCTCAGGAGACAACACATGGAAACCACCCTGCAGTTTGGTACTACTTCATCTCTGGAAAATATGACCACATATTTTGGGCTCAACTCAAGCCCAAGGCAGTCCCAGACTGGCCCACTAACACAGAGTCAAAAGCCTGCCCACAACAGGCAAAGACATACATTGCACACAACTGGACTGAAGGCAAATGCAGCTCCACCACAACAGTGGGGCACATGCAAAGGAGATACCCCTGAAATGCCAAGTATGGTGTGCAGTGGACATTGCTCTTCCAGGCACTTAAGGGCCTCTTCTTCATGAGGCTACCACTTTCAAGAGGAGAAGACATAGCTGACTTTCTTAATACACAGAAACAGATACAGAGAATTAGACAAAATGAGGAGACAGAGGAATATGTACCAAATGAAAGAATAATCATAGCAAGAGAGCCAAACAAAATGAAGATAAGTAACATGTCTGATAGGGAATTTAAAGCAATGGTCATAAAGATACTCATTGGACTGGAGAAAAGAGTAGAAGACCCCATCAACAAAGAGACAGAAAACATAAAAAAGAACCAACCAGAGATGAACTCAATACCTGAAGTTAAAAATACACTAGAGGGAATAAACAGTAGACTAAAAAGAAGCAGAAGAATGGATCAGGGACCTGGAAGACAGAGTAGTGGAGAAAAATCAAGCTCACAAGAGAGAGAAAAAAATAATAAACAATGAAAATAGACTTAGGAAACTCAGCAACAACATCAAGCACAATAACATTCACATTATAGGGATACTGGAAGGAGGAAAAAGAAGGCAGAAGGCGATTTATTTGAAAAAAAAATAACAGCTTAAAAACAGAAATCCACAACCAGGAGGCACAGAGATTCCCTCCTGCCTCTGGCAGAATCAACTCAAGCAGGTCACACCAAGACACATAATAATTAAACAGGCAAAATATAGTGATAGAATTTGAGCAAGAGAAAATAAAAGTCACATGCAAGGGAAGCCCCCATAAGGCTATCAGCTGATTTCTAAGAAGAAACTTTCCATGCCGAAAGAGAGTGGCATGATATATTCAAAGTGCTGAAAGAAAAAAGACTTGCAACCAAGAATACTCTATCCAGCAAGGCTATCATTCAGAATAGAAAGAGAAATAAAGTGTCTCCCAGATAAACATTAAAGGAACTCATAACTAATGAACCAGCCTTACAAAAAATGTTAAAGGACATTTTCTGAGTGGAAAAAAAAAGACCATAAGCAGAAATAAGAAAGACAGCAAGCATAAAAGCAATAAAATTAAGTATATCTATAAAAATCAGTCAAGGGATTCACAAAATAAAAGAATGTAAGGTATAAATCCATAATACTTAAAACATGTGCAGGGAGTAATAATTCAGTGCTTTTAAAATGGGCTTGAGCACAGTCGGTTAAGCATCTGCCTTCAGCTCAGGTCGTGATCCCAGGGTTCTGGGATCAAGTCCTACATCTGATTCCCTGCTCAGTGGGGAGTCTGCTTCTCCTTCTCCTTTGCCCCTCCCCCTGACTTGTGCATGCTCGCTCTCTCTCTCTCCCCCTCTATTTCAAATAAATAAAATTTTTTAAATGGGCTCAAACTTAAGCAACCATCAACTTAATACAGACTGCTCTATGAATAAGATGTTACATATAAACCTATGATAACCATAAACCATACGCTGGTAATATATATACAAAAAAGAGAAAGGAATCCAAGAATATCTCTAAAGAAAACCAGCAAACAATGAGAGAAGAGAGTAAGAAACAGAGAAGAACTAGAAAACAACCGTAAAACAATTTAAATGGCAATAAGTATATATCTACCAATAATAGCTTTGAATATAAATGTACTTAATGTTCCAACCAAAAGATACAGGTGACAGAATGGATAAAAAAGTGGATGCAGGTATATGCTTCCTACAAGAGACTCATTTCAGATCTAAAGATATGTGCAGATTGAAAGTAAAGGCATGGAAAAGAATTTATCATGTAAATAGAAGTGAAAAGAAAGCCAGGGTAGCAAATTTATATCAAACAAAACAGACTTTAAAACAAACTTTAAAACAAACTGTAATAAGAACAAAGAAGGACACTATGTGATCGTAAAAAGAACAATACAACAGAAGATACAACAATTGTAAAATTTATGCACCCAACATGGGAGCATCCAAACATATAAGCTGCTAATAACAAACATGAAGTAATTGATAGAAGTAAAATAATAGTAGGAGATTGTAACAGCATACTTACTTCAATGTAAGATCATTCAAACAGAAAATCAACAAGAAACAGTGGCTTTTAATGACACATTTGGATGTTGTGGATCTAATGGATATTTTTAGAACATTCTCCAGAACAGATCATATGTTAAGCCACAAAAAAAGATTCAACAAATACCGAAAGACTGAAGTCATACCATGTATCTTTTTGATCACAGCACTATGGAACAAGGAATCGATGACAAGAAAAACTCTGGAAAGAACACAAATACACAGAGGTTAAGTAACATACTACTATATAATGAATGGGTCAACCAAGAAATCAAAGAGTAGGTAAAAAATAGACAAATGAAAATGAAAATACAATGATCCCAAATCTTTGGGATGCACCAAAAGCTGATCTAAGAGGGAAGCTTACAGCAGTACAGACCTACCTCAAGAAGCAAGAAAAATCTCAAATAAACAACCTAACCTTATATCTAAAGGAGCTAGAAAAAGTGAAAAAACAAAACCCTCAAAACTTTTCTTAGAATAAAGAAATAAAGATTATAGCAGAAATAAATGAAATAGAAATAAACAACAGAAACCCCAAGAGAACAGATGAAACAAGGAGATGATTCTTTGAATGATCAATAAAACTGATAAACTTTGGCTTTATTGACAGAGAGAAAGAGAGAGAGAGAGAACTCAAAATCAGAAGTAAAAGAGGAGAAATAACAATTGATACCACATAAATACAAACAATTATAAGAAAATATCATGAAAAATTATATGCCAACAAATTGGATAACCCAGAAGAGATGAAATGGATAAATTCCAAGAAACATATGACTTCCTAAAACTGAATGAGGAAGAAATAGAAAACAGGTGAATCTTACTAATATTTAAAGAGGGATTAATATCTATTCTTCTCAAACTATTCCAAAAAATAGAAGATGAAGGAAACCTTCTATATTCATTCTATGAAGGCAACATTACCCTGATACCAAAACTAGATAAAGACACTACAAAAAAAAGAGAGAGAGAGAGAGAGAGAGAGAGAGAGAGAGAGAGAGAACTATTGGGCAACATTTCTGATAAACATAGATGTAAAAATCATCAACAAAATATTAGCAAAGATAATCCAACAATACATTAAAAATCATTCGTCACAATCAAGTGGGATTTATTTCTGGGAGACAAGGGTGGTTCAGTATTTGCAAATCAATCAACGTAATACATCTCATCAATAAGTGAAAGGATAAAAACCATACGATCATTTCAAGATGTTTATGAAACACCCACAGACGACATCATACTCAGCGGTGAAAAACTGAGAATCTTTCCCCTAAGACCAAGACAAGGNCAATCAACGTAATACATCTCATCAATAAGTGAAAGGATAAAAACCATACGATCATTTCAAGAGATACAGAAAAATCATCCATTCATGATTAGAGGGAACATACTTCAATATAATAAAGGCCTTTTATGAAACACCCACAGACAACATCATACTCAGTGGTGAAAAACTGAGAATCTTTCCCCTAAGACCAAGACAAGAATGTCCACTTTCACCACTTTTATTCAAGATAGTACTCAAAGTCCTAGCCATAGCCATGAGACAACAAAAAGAAATAAAAGACATCTAAATTGTTAAGGAAAAAGTAAAAATTCCACTATTTGCAGATGACATGATACTATATACAGTAAACCCTAAAGACTTCACCAAAAAACTACTAGAACTGATAAATGAATTCAGTAAGGTTACAGGATATAAAATCAATACACAAAAATTCATTGCATTACTATACACTATGGGTGAAGTAGCAGAATGAGAAATTTAAAAAAAGTCCCATGTATGAATGCACCAAAAATAATAAAACTGGACCACTTTCTTATACCATACACACAGAAAAACCCTAAATGTGGGACCTGATACCATAAAAATCCTAGAAGAGAACACAGGCAGTAATTTCTCTGACATCAGCAATAGCAATATTTTTCTAGCTATGTCTCCTGAGGTAAGGGAAACAAAAGCAAAAATAAACTATTGGAACTACATCAAACTTAAAAACTTCTGCACAGCAGAGAAATAATCAACGAAACTGAATGACAAATTACTGAGAGAAGATATTTGCAAATGGCATATCCCATAAAAAGTTATCACCCAAAATACAAAAAGAACTTATATATCTCAACAACAAAAAACCAAGTAATCTGGTTAAAAGTGGGCAGAAGACAAGAAGAGACATTTCTCCAAAGATGTATAAATGGCCAAGAGACACATGCAAATATGCTCAACATCATCAGAGAAATGCAAGTCAAAATTACAATGAGGTATCACCTCACATCTGTCAGAACAGCTAAATTAACAACACAGGAAACAACAGGTATTGGCAAGGATGTGGGAAAAAAGGAACCCTTTTGCACTGTTTGTGTGAACACATACTATTGCAGCCACTGCAGAAAGCAGCATGGAGCCTCCTCAAAAAATTAAAAAGATAATTACCATGTGATCCAGTAATTCCACTATTGGGTATTTACTCCCCAAAATCAAAACACCAATTTGAAAAGATATATGCACCCCTATATTTATAGCAGCATTATTTATAATAGCCAAGTTATGGAAGCAACTCATGCATCTATTGATAGATGAATGGATAAAGAAGACATGGCATACATGTACAATGGAATATTACTCAGCTATAAAAAGAATGAAACCTTACCATTTACAACAACATGACAGATGTTCTAGGTAGATCTAGATGGAATAATGCTAAGTGAAATAAGTCAGTCAGATAAAGACAAGTACTACATGATTTCACTCATATGTGCAATTTAAGAAACAAAACAATAAAAAGAAAAGGCAAAGAAAAAAAACATATTCTCAACTACAGAGAACAAACTGATGTTTACTAGAGGGGAGGTTGGTGGGGAGATGGGAGAAATGGGTGAAGGGGATTAAAAGTACACCTATGGTGAGCACTGAAACGAATATAACACTGTATGTTAACTATACTGGAATTAAAAAAAAAAACCAATCCAACACCACTGTCAGTTGATGTACCTGCTGCCCATAATCCTAGAGGCTTAGATGATTTCTTTATGGATATATGCACTTACAGACTGACGATGTCCTTCATGACATTATACACATTTAATTATGTTTTCCAGACTTTATGGACACTCTGTTTTCTTTTGGAATTTTGCTGGGCTTTCCAGGAAGTTGTAGAAATACAGGTTCTTTTTCAGAAGTTTGACCTTTTTTTGGTACGATTTCATTTTTAAAAAAGCTTCTATAATGTTTATTGAATCCTCAGTTTTTACTGTCTTTCTTGAGAGCAATTGGTAATATATATCAAAAGTCATAGTGTTTTGCATCTTCCATGAATTAGTAATTCTATATTTAGGAATTCATCATGAAGACATAATCATAGATTATATGTGTAAATGTTCATTCAAGCTTTCTGCGCATAAAAGGGAAATATTTGAAGCATCATAGATTGTATTTAGCTGCAAGACACAGAAAACCATATTCATAGTCTGGAGATAGTCTATTCCCAGTTTGTTTTTGTTATCTTATTCAGGGAACAGGCTCTTTCTATCCTTGTCTGCCATCCTCATTTGATAGCATTATCTGTCTGATTTTTACCAGGCCATAAAGTTAGGATCACAGATCCAAGCAACATGCCTGGATAAAAAGAAGTAAATAGTAAATAAAGTTTTCCATTTATCATGGGGAGGGGGCAATATTCCCAGAAGTTTCCTTACCTCAGCCGACTTGCTCTGACTTCTTGTTTGCCAGAAGTGGGTCACATGGCAAATTCTAGCTGCAAGGAAGCTGGAAAAGTGGATACCTGGAAAAAGAGACAGAATTTTCATTATTAATGTGGAACAATCTCCAATCACTTCCTGAGGGCAAAACACACTGCAACCTCAAGCAAAATCAGGGTTAAATTGTCAGGAAAAGGAGAGAGAGTAGTGTTGGGGTAGATACTAACAATGTTTGCCCCTCATGTGTCCAATAATTAGGTACAGACACAAACTTTTTAAATTATGTTATAAAATATATTTAACAATATGGAAAATAATTGCTAAATTATAAGTATATACTTTGGAGGATTACATCAAAAATGCAACCTCTTGGACTCATATCATAGAAAGAAGACAAAGTTTATGCATTAAGGTGTTCTAGTCATTATCTTAGAGCAGAGGGAATTGTGAGGAACCAGAGTGAAAGTATGGTGCTGGCAGAAAATATGTGACCAGGTAATACTGGACTTTCACTCTTGTTTCAGCCATTCTTCTACACAAGTTCTCCAAGGAACAAATTTGTTCTCTGGCAGTATATCTGAAATCCCAATGGGCTGGTGCCCCAGGACAGGGATCTAAAATATCTCCAAACCTAATGCCCACCAAACCCCTATTTCCTTCTACCCCCAAGCCCAACCTGTATCTTGGGACCTTCTAGGTTCTACTGGTGAACAGAAGAGAGAGGGGAACAGGTTGGTTCTCATAAAAGGCCTGGATTCAATTATAACTACTGTCTCCTATTTATTTGGAGATGTGAAATAAAAAGAAAAAACACATCCTCTTTTTAATTTTAACTTAAATTAACATATAGTATATTACTAGTTTCAGAGGTAGGGTTCAGTGATTCATCAGTCTTATATAACACCCAGAGCTCATTACATCATGCCTTCTGTAATGTCCATAACCCAGTTACTCCATTCTCCCATCTCCCTCCCCTCCAACAACCCTCAGCTTGTTTCCCGTGATTAAGAGTCTCTTATACTTTGTCTCCCTCTCTGATTTCATCTTGTTTAATTTTTCCCTCCCTTCCACGATAATCCTCTGTTTTGTTTCTTAAATTCCACATCTGAGCGAGATCATAAGGTAGTTGTTGTTCTCTGACTGTCTTATTTCGCTAAGCATAATACCCTCCAGTTCCACCCATGTTTTTACAAATGGCAAGATTTCACTTTTTTGATGGCTGAGTAATATTCCATTGTATATGTATACTACATCTTTATCCCTTCATCTCTTGATAGACATCTAGGCTCTTTCCATAGTCTGGCTATTGTGGACATTGCTTCCACAGACACTGGAGTACAGGTGCCCCTTCGGATCACTACATCTGTATCTGTGGGGTAAATATCTAGTAATACAATTGTGGGATCACAGGGTAGCTCTATTTTCAACTTTTTTTTTTAAGTTTTTATTTAATTATTTGATGGAAAGAAGGAGAGAGAGAGAGAGAACAAAAGCAGGGAGGAGCAGCAGAGGGAGTACGAGAAGCAGGCTCTCCATAGGGAGCCTGATGTGGGGCTTGATCTCAGGACCCTGGGATCATAACCTGAGCTGAAGGCAGACGCTTAACTTATTGAACTACTCAGGTACCCCTATTTTCAACTTTTTGAGGAATCTCCATACTGTTTTCTGGGGTGGCTGTACCAAGCTGCACTCCCACCAACAGTGGAGGAGGGTTCCCCTTTCTCCACATCCTCACCAACATCTGTCATTTCCTGACTGGTTAATTTTAGACATTTTGACTGGTGTGAGGTGGTGTCTCACTGTGGTTTTGATTTTGTATTTCCCTGATGATGAGTGATGTTGAGCATTTTTTCATGTGTCTGTTGGCCATTTGGATGTCTTCTTTGGAGAAATGTCTGTTCACATCTTCTGCCCATTTCTCAATTGGATTATTTGTTCTTTGTTGAGTTTGATAAGTTCTTTATAGATCTTGGGTACTCGCCCTTTATCTGATATGTCATCACCAAATATCTTCTCCCATTCTGTCAGTTGTCTTTTGGTTTCGTTGACTGTTTTCTGTGCTATGCAAAAGCTTCTTATTGTGATGAAATCCTAAGAGTTTATTTTTGCCTTTGTTTCCCTTGCCTTTGGAGACATGTCTAGCAAGAAGCTGCTGTGGCTGAGGTCAAAGAGGTTGCTGCTTATGTTCTCCTCTAGGATTTTGATGGATTCCTGTCTCACACTGAGGTTCTTCATCCATTTTGAGTCTATTTTTGTGTGTGGTCTAAGAAAATGGTCCATTTTCATTCTTCTTCATGTGGCTGTCCAATTTTCCCAATACCAATTGTTGAAGAGACTGTCTTTTTTCCATTGGATATTCTTTCTTGCTTTGTCGAAGATTAGTTGACCACAGAGCTGAGGGTCCATTTCTGGGCTCTCTAGTCTGTTCCATTGATCTATGTGTCTAATTTTGTGCCAGTACCATCCTGTCTTGCTGATTACAGCTTTGTAATAGAGCTTGAAGTCCAGCATTGTGTCACCAACTTCGGTTTTCTTTTTCAATATTCCTTTGGATATTCGGGGTTTTTCTGGTTCCATACAAATTTTGGGATTATTTGTTCCAGGTTTGTCAAAAAAAGTTGATGGTATTTTGTAGAGATTGCATGGAATGTTTAGATTGGTCTAGGTAGCATAGACATTTTAACAATATTTGTTCTTCTAATCCATGAGCATGGAATGTTTTTCCATTTCTTTGTGTCTTCCACAATTTCTTTCATGAGTATTCTATAGTATTCAGAGTACAGATCATTTGACCCTTTGGTTAGGTTTATTCCTAGGTATCTTACGGTTTGGGGTGTTATAAATGGGATCAACTCCTTAATTTCTCTTTCTTCTGTCTCAGTGTTAGCGTATAGAAATGCAACTGATTTCTGTGCTTTGATTTTTATATCCTGCCACTTTGCTGAATTCCTTTATTAGTTCTAGTAATTTTGGGGTGGAGTCTCTTGGGTTTTCCACATAGAATATCACATAATCTGCAAAGAGTGAGAGTTCGACTTCTTTGCTGATTCAGATGCCTTTTATTTCATTTTGATATCTGATTGCTGAGGCTAGGACCTCTAGTACTATGTTGAACTACAGTGGTGAGATGGACATCTCTGTCGTGTTCTTGACCTTAGGGGAAAAGCTTTTAGTTTTTCCCTGTTGAGAATGATACTTGTTGTGGGCTTTTTGTAGATGGCTTTTATGATTGAGGTATGTTCCTTATATCCCTACACTGGGAAGAGTTTTAATCAAGAAAGGATGCTATATTTTGTTAAATTCTTTTTCTGCATTTATTGAGAGGATCATATGGTTACTGTCCTTTCTTTTATTAATGTACAGTATCACACTGATTTACAGATGCTGAACGACTCCTGCGGCTAGGAATAAATCCCACTTGGTCATGGTGAATAATCCTTTTAATGTGTTATTGGATCCTATTGGCTAGTTCTTGGTGAGAATTTTTGCATCCATATTCATCAGGGATATTGGTCTCTCCTTCTTGGTGGGTTCTTTGTCTGGTTTTGAAGTCTATATGGTCCAGTCTGTTATTCAAAGCCCTTGTTTCCTTCTTGATCTTCTGCTTAGATGAGCTGTCCACTGCACTGAATGGGGTGTTAAAGTTCCCTAATATTATATTATTATCAATGTGTTTCCATAATTTTCTTATCAATTGGTTTGTATAATTGGCTGCTCCCATGTTAGGGGTATAAACATTTACGATTGTTAGATCTTCTTATTGGATAGACCCTTTAATTATGATATAGTATCCTTCCTTCCTCATCTCTTATTACAAACTTTGGTTTAATATCTAATTTGTCTGATATAAGAATTGCTATCCCAACTTTCTTTTGATGTCCATTAGCATCATAAATGGTTTTCCACTTCCTCACTTTCAATCTGGAGGTGTCTTTGGATCTTAAATGAGTCTCTTGCAGACAGCATATCAAGGGGTCTTGCTTTTTTATCCAATCTAATACCCTCTCTCTTTTGATTGGGGCACTTAGCTCGTTTACATTCAGAGTAATTAAAGATATGAATTTAGTGTCATTGTATTACCTGTAAACTCACTGTTTCCTTAAGCTGTCTCTGTTCCTTTCTGGTCTACGGTACTTTTGGGCTCTCTCTTCACTTAAAGGATCCCCTGAAATACTTCTTGTAGGGATGGTTTACTGATCACAAATTTGTTAAGTTTCTGTTTGTTCTGGAAGCTCTTTATCTCTCCTTCTATTCTGAATAACACCCTTGCTGGAAAAAGTATTCTTGGCTGCATATTTTTCTCATTTAGCACCCTGAATATATCATGCCAGTCCTACCTGGCCTGCCAGATCTCTGTGGATAGATCTGCTGCCTGTCTAACATTTCTACCCTTGTAGGTTATGGGCCTTTTGTCCTGAGCTGCTTTCAGGATTTTCTTTTTGTCTCTGAAATTTGCAAGCTTCACTATTGTATGTCAAGGTGTTGGCCTATTTTTATTGATTTTTGAGGGGTGTTCTCTATGTCTCCTGGACTTAAATGCCTATTTCCTTCCTCAGATTAGGGAAATTCTCAGTTATAATTTGCTCAAATATACCTTCTGCCTCCCTCTCTCTTGTGCACTCTTTTTCTTCTGGGATCCCAATTATTCTAATATAGTTTTGCTTTCTGGTATCACTTATTGCTCAAATTCTACCCTTAGCCAGTAGTTTTTTATCTCTCTTTTTCTAGCTACTTTTTTCCCCATCACTTTGTCTTCTATATCATTAATTCTCTCTTCTGCCTCATTTATCCTTGCAGATAGTCTCCATTTTTTATTGCATCTCATTAATAGCCTTTTTAATTTTGACTTGATTAGATTTTAGTTCTTTAATTTCTATAGAAAAGGATTCTCTAGTGTCTTCTATGTTATTTTCAACCCCAGCTAGTATCTTTATAATCATTATTCTGAACTCTAGTTCTGACATGTTATTTATATCCATACTGATCCATATCCCTGGCAGTCAGTACTGCCTCTTGTTCTATTTTTTGAGGTGAGTTTTTCCATCTTGTCAATCACTCACAGTTCCTGAGGCTAGGAAGCCCAAGATCGAGATGCTGGCAGATTTGGTATCTGGTGAGGACCTATCTCATAGCTCACAGATGCCTGTCTTCTCACTATGTCCTTACGTGACAGAAGGTATGTTTAACTTTTAAAAATAGTGATTCTGGCCACTAGAAAGTATGCCCTAGCAGCATTCCAGACCATATAGCTTATAATATTAATCCTCTCTTCCAAAAAATGAAAGGGGAGGAAGGGAGAAGAGTTTTTTTTAAAAAAAAAGTTTTCCTTCCTTAGCCCACAGGATGATTTATATTCCATTTGAATTCTAAATTTTCTACAAAGAATATATTTTATTTCTGTAATAAGAAAAAAGTTACAATGGAATGAAATTTTTGACACAAGCTGCATATTTAATGAGATGTTATCTCTTGAAAGGATGTTTTCCATTCTTTGTATTTCCTAAGCCATAATTTTTACTACAGTAAATAACATGCAGTAGTAAATCCAGGCACAGTGATAGATTTTGCAATTGATATTTACAACAAAGAGAAATAAATGAAATTTTTGTAACTAGGGAAATAGAATCAAGAAAAATAATATAAAAAAGGAAATTACCATGATAGAAAAATATCTTGAATTTAAAATGAAGCTTAAAAGTCATTTACTTATTCTAATTTTTTACTCTCTATGACACCCTGACATATAGTGACATATAGTCACTTAAGTTCTGCTTGAATGCTTTCAGTAACATAGCATTCATTGTTTATATTGGTATAACTTATGCTACCACTATCTATTATTACCAGTCATTTCTTGGGTTGTGACAAGTTTCTGCTTTACGATCTTGTCTCTTTTCCATCTTATAGTCTGAACTTGTAAATCCCTTCTCAATATGGATCTGATGAAGAGGATGTAGATGATGTTCTTTCTAAAAGTTTCACATTATTTATTTTTGCTCAAAAGATAAAAATTTCTATCTGTGACCCTAATATAGTATTTAAACTCCCATATTTTCAATGTTAGGTGTTATTCTAATATTTCCTACTTATTCATTGCCATGTAATTTTCTTCTTATATGAAGAACCTATTTCTATGTCTCTTGCAAGTTCTCTCTCTACCACTCCTTTTTCTTTTCTTTTTTTTTTCTTTTCCAAGAGTTCAACTTTTTATTTAACAGGTTAAAGAAGAAGTGTGGTAAAAAAAACAAAGCCCATGTCATCATCAGACTTCTCAGATTCTTCTTTCTTTGCTTCCACTTCCTTCTCAGCTGGGGTTAGCAGTGGTGGAGGGAACAGGACCTCCTGCTGCTAGAGCACCAGCTACCAGGGCAGATCCACTAGCCCCAACATTCCATATGAGGCTCCCGATGTTGATATTGGCAACGGACTTCTCAGACAAGCTCAAATAGAAAGAGTCAACATTTACACCAGGTCATTTAATGAGGGCATTCAGCTTATCTCCCCTGACCTGCATCACCTGAGGTGATCCCAACCTGCATCACCTCATCATCATGCAGGATGAAGGTCAAGTAGATACAGGTGAGCTCTGAGATGGAGGCCATTGTACAGGCAGGTGCCAGGCTGGTATTGCTGGCATTGGATGCTGGTATAGGATGAAGTAAGTGAGGGCTTCAACCCACCGTGGCCTTAGCTTCCTTAGAAGGACCAAGTATCTTAGCAGCAGTTGAGATAAGTCTGTCTCCATTTTTAAAGTTGACTTTCTTAATTCTCTAAGTTATTTATTTGTCTTTGGGCCACTGTTTTTATTCACCTCAATGACTTTAGTTTCAACTTTCTTTATTCTGTTATTCTTTATTTCTTTATTCTGTTATTCTGTTATTGTGTAGCTATATCACAGGACAAAAGTACTTATTACAATTTTTTCTTTCTACAGAATTACAAATTACCAGATAGCTCTTACGTCACAAAGCTAGTTCTATTATGTTTCATCTACTCTTAAATCATAGTTGAAAGTGTCCAATCTTATACAAATGTATATCACCTAGTGCTTAACAGAGAGCCTTCTAACTGTATGGCCTCTCTCTACATAGGGTATGCAGGGAAGCACACTATATCCATGATAACTAGAAATAGGTATATATGATAATCAGAAATTTACACTGTATATAGATTAGAATTATTTTCATGAAACTTAAAAAATCCTCATTACAAGCAAGACTATCACTCCTGCTGTTGTTCTTTTCATCAGCTAACTCTTAAACTAGTTAATAATTCTTCCAGAAGTGAGCTTTTTGCTGCTGCCACTAATTTCTTGGAACTATTGGAAAAGTGTTGAATGAAGAAGCAAGTATTTTAGGAAAGAAAAGAATGTTAAGTGAAAGAGTGACTATAAAACTATGGGAAGAATAAGGAAATTTGAGTCAAAGTCAAACATCAGAGTACAGGACTGATCTTCTTGCCAAACCAGTACTCTGTACATCTTGCGCAATTAAAGTTCTTTCATATAAATAGGATCATTTTTGGTATATGCCAAGAAGGATGCTAATCTATGCTTTTTATTATAATGCTGTATTTTCTCTTAAAAGACAGATACAAAATTACTTATCATCATTTTTCATGCATCATCACACAAATATAGGCACTCTGTCTGGTTTTAATTAGTAAATCAGATAAAATACAAGCTGAACCTAAAGAATCTTTTGGATTTTCTGTGTAGCTGATTTGTCATTTATGATGCAAACTCCAAAAGTCACCCATGACTTTCCTGATTGATTTTATCACAGTTTTGGAAGAATAGAGCATTCAACTGCTCTAATTAAAGATTTTTACATTCAGCCTTGTTCCACACAGCAAATATTTAAAATTTCAAATAGCCACAAAATGTAAATTTTGGTTAGATAAGTCTCCTTCCTTTGAAATAAATCACTGAGGACAAAAGATACCTAAATGAATATTACAGAGCAAATGAAAAATACATAAATTTGGAAAATGCATTAATGGCACTGCTTGTGTAATTGACCTAAAGGCAAAGTATATAGGACAGTATATAGTTTTTGAAGTCATACACATCAGATTCCAGGTCTCTCATTTTCTAGATGCGTGATCTCATACAACTTATTTAGTCTCTGCTTCATTCTCTTTGTCTCTAAAATGGGGATGTTAGTATCTATTTTTTTTAGCACTACAAATAGGAACACAAATATGAAATACTTAGCTTACTGCCTGACATATATCATTTTATCATTATCATTAGTGTCAAATATGGTTTCGCTCCAATTCAACTTTTGTTTTTAAATTAACATATAATGTATTATTTATTTCAGGGATACAGGTCTGTGATTCATTAGTCTTACACAATTCATAGCACTCACCATAGCACATACCCTCCCCAGTGTCCATCACAGCCACCCCATCCCACCCATCCAATTCAACTTCTATTATAAGTTCTAGCCAAAGCATTTAGGGAAATAAACAAACAAAAAAATACAAATTGGAAAGGAAAAAGTAAAAATGAGTTTTGTTCATAGATGACATAATTTTATATATAGAAACACTAAATATTCCACAAAAATATTAGGGCTATTAAACACATTTAGAGAAATTTTAAGTTATAAAATCAACATGCAAAAATCAATTGTATTTTTATACACTAATGATGAGAAATCTGAAGAGGAAAGTAAGAAAATAATTCCATTTAAAAGAGTATTAAGGACTTGTACACTGTAAACTACAAAACATTTTTGCAATACATTAAAGAACACATAAATAAATGAAAAGACATCCCACATTCATGGACTAGAAGACTTTATATTGTTAAGATGACAATACTACCCAAAGCCATCTACAGATTTAATATAATCTCTATAAAAATCTCAACAGTGATTTTGCATAAATAGAAAAATCTATCTTTGAATTCATATGGAATTACAAGAGATCCCAAGTAGCCAAAATAATCTAGAAAAAAAGAATGAAGTTGGAAGAGCACACTTCTTGACTTCAGATTTTATTACAAAGCTACAATAATTAAAACTGTGGCACTAGCATGGGAACAGATATACAAATGGAATCAAATAGTCTAGAAATAAATTATCACATATATGGTTAATTATTTTTGACAAGAGTGCCAAGATCATTAATAAAGAAAGGACAGTCTTTTCAATAAATAGTGCTGGGAAAACTGGATATCCATATGCAAAAGAATGAAATTGGACCCTTATACCAGATACAAAAATTAACTCAAAATAGATAACAGATCTCAATGTAAGAACTAAAATTATAATAATTTTAGAGAAAAATATTCATGACAGTTGATTTGTCAATGGTATGAATATGACACCAAAGTATAGGCAACAAAAGGAAAAACAGATGAATTGGGTTTAATCAACATTTTAGACTTTTTTCAGTAAAAGACACTATCAAGAAAGTAAAAAGGCAACCCTCAGAATGGGAGAAAATATTTGCAAAACATATATCTGGTAAGGGATTAACATCCAGAATATATAAAGAACTACTATAACTCAGCAACCACTAAAAGACAAATTTTTAAAGACAATTTTTAAAATGCATAAAGGGCTTGAATACACATTTCTCCAAAGAATATATGCAAATGACTAATGAACACAGGGAACTATCTCAACATCACTAGCCATTAGGTAAATCAAAATTATAATCACAGTGAGATACCACTTCTTCACATTCATAAGAATATTATTAAAAATAGGAAAAATAACAAATGTTGGTGAGCATGTTGGAGAAATTAGAACCCTTGTGCATTACTTGTGGGAATACAGGATGGTATGGCCACTATGTAATACGGTTTGGTGGTTTACTGTAAAGCTGAACATAAAACTACTATATGATATAGCAATTCTACTTCTCATTATATATCTAAAAGCATTATTCAAATACATACTTGTATACCAAAGTACAGAGTAGCATTATTCACAGTAGCCAACAGATTGGAAACAACCTAAATGTCCACAACAGATGAACAAACAAAATTGGTATATACAAATAATGGAATGTAATGCAGCCCTAAAAGGAATGAAATTCTGATACATGCTGCAACTTGGATGAGCCTTGAAAACATTTTTCTAAGTGAAACAAGCCAGACACAAAAGGACAAATGTTGTATAATCCCATGTATATGAGGTACCAAAAATAAGCAAATGCTTAGAAACAGAAATTTAAATAGATGTTACCAGGGGTTGTGGGGATAGGAGAATGGGGAGTTAATGTCTTATGGGTACAGAGACTCTATTCAGAATGATGACAATGTTTTGAAGCTAGATGGTGGTGATTGCTGCACAACATTGTGAATGAACTTAATGCTAGTAAATTGTATACTTAAAATTTGTTAAAATGTAAATGTTATGTATATTTTATCATAATAATTTTTTTAAGTAAAAGAATGCAAAAAGATACCCCATATATACACTAACCAATACAAAACTGGAGTGGATATATTCTGAGAAAAAAAATTGTATCAGATCAAGTAAAATTACCAGGGGTAAAGAGGGAGGTTGCATACAATCAAAAGGTCATGTCAGCAAGAAGACAAACCAATCCTAAATGTGTTTGCTTATAGTACATACCAGTAGAATTTCAAATTTGATGAAGCAAAAACTCATAGAACTGAAAGGCAAAATGAAAAACCCACACTTACAATTGGAGAATTCAAACCCCCTTTTTCTCAGTAATCAATAGAAAGTCAGTAAGTATATAGAAAAATCAACACCAGGGTAGGGAGGGAAAAATAATGACACAAGATGGGATCAGGAAAGAGACAAACCATAAGAGACTCTTAATCTCACGAAACAAACTGAGGGTTTCTGGGGGGTGGGGGGAGGGATAGGGTGGATGGGTTATGGACATTGGGGAGGGTTTGTGCTACGGTGAGTGCTATGAAAGGTGTAAGCCTGATGATTCACAGACCTGTACCCCTGGGGCAAAAAAAAAAAAAAGAAAAGAAAAAAAATCAACACCAGTAACTAATACACATTTTGAAAACACTACCATCCAACAACAGAATACAAGTATTTTCAAATCCTATAGATCATTTACCAAAATAGGCTATTTATCATAAACTATATATTAAAACAGAACTACCATATCGTAAAACATTACCAAATTAAAATAACTGAAATCATATAAAATTATATTCTCTGATCATATGGATTTCAACAAGGACTCAATAATAAAAAGAGAAGAAAATCTCCAAACACTTGGAAATTAAACAACACACTTATAAATAGCACATGGATCAAAAAGGAAGTCAAAAAGAAAACTAGAAAATATTTAGAACTGAATGACAATGAAAGTCCCAATAAATGTAAGTTTGTGGGATGTAACTAAGGCAGTGCTTAGAGGTAAATTTATACCTTTAAGTGGTTTTACCAGTAAAGAAGAAAGATCTCGAATGATCTATACTTTCAGCCTCAAGGACTAACATAAATAAATAAATAACTCTAGATGGAAAAAGGAAAATTAAAATGAGAATTAATCAATAAAACTGAAAAGAGAAAAAAATACAGAATACAAAGATAATTCTTTGAAAACATCAGTAATATTGACAAACTTCTACCAAGACAATAACAGACAAATATTTCTCTTCAACTCAAACACAGAAATCTTCAATAATATACTAGCAAATCTAAACAAATAACATATAGCAAAAATAGTACAACATAACCAAGTGATGCTTATGCCAGGAATGGAACACTGAAAATCAGTCTACGTAATTCATATTAACATAATGAAAAAAAATTATATAATCCTATCAATTGATGCAGGCAGAGAATTTGACAAAATTCAACTCCATTCATCATAAAAACACATCATCTAGGAAGAGGAGGGCATATCCTTAATCTGATAAACAGCGTCCACAAAAACCTACCTCAAATATCAATTAGTGGTTGGAAACTGAATGTGCTCACTCCAGTGTTGTGAATAAGGCAAACCATCTGCCTTCACCATTCCTATTCAACATTATACTATAAGCCATATCTAGCGCAATAAGGCAAAGAAGAGAAATAAAATGCATCTCTGATCTCAGAAGGAAAGAAATGCAACTGTTCCTATTCTGGATTACAAATTGTCTAAATGAAAATGACTACGGAATCTGCCAAAAAGTTCCTAAAACTAATAAATGAGTTTAAGAAGGCTATAGGGAACAAGGCCAACACAAAAATATCATATTTCTATATACTAGCAATGAACAATGAGAAACTGAAATTTGAAAAATATGATATCATTTATAATAGTACTTAAAATACTTAGCTATAAATGTAACAAAATAAGTTCAGGCTTTCTATGCATAATTTTATAAATCACTAATGAAACAATTCCAATAAGATCTAAGTATGGGTAAAGTATACCATGTCTTAGATCAAATACTCAAAATATTTAAGATGATCTTATAATTTTCTTTGTCCATGTACTTCAATAAAACTTCATTATAGGGCAACCTTTCTTTTACAAAACATCTCCTTCCACCTATCTAATGGCCTCTGTCCCCTTTGCATCCTCAGACCCTCCCCTGTCCTTAACTCATATAAACTTCATGTTTCCTCACTGTTTTTGGATTTTCATGTCTGTGTGGACTCTCCATACGTACCCTACTAAAATGTGATTTTCTCCTATTAATCTGTATCATGTCAATTTGATTCTAAATCCAGTAGAAAGGACCTTGAAGGGCAGAAGAAGGTCCTCCTCACTGACACTACTCTTGATTGGGAAGTTGGGACACAGCCTCCCTTAGGCCAGGAAGAATGGAACATCGGTTTCTGTTGGTTCACAACTGCCACCTGACAGGGGAATCAAAGTGCTGTCTGCTTCTGCTGGGCTGGGGGCTATGGTGAAAGATCAATTTCCCACTTGGCCTTTCTGAAATCATAGTGGGTGGGGCTGAAGTTCTTCCACTGGTGTTTGATTGGAATAGAGTGGGTATTGCAAATAGGTTTACTCTTGTTGGGCCACACTTTTGCTGGCCCTTGGCAGGGAGGGAAGGCTTTAATTGAAGTTTGTTCATTTGTTTGTTCCTTCCTTCCTTCCTCTTTCTCTTTCTCTCTTCCTTTCTCTTTCTTTCTTTTACTGTGCTTGTTGGCTTCAGAGTTGGAGGCTTCTGCAGCATGCTGTCTAGAGATATATGGAGAACAATGAGAAAACTGAGGAACCTGGGCACCTGGGTGGCTCAGTGGGTTAAAGCCTCTGCCTTCGGCTCAGGTCATGATCTCAGGGTCCTGGGATCGAGGCCCTCATCGGGCTCTCTGCTCAACAGGGAGCCTGCTTCCTCCTCTCTCTCTGCCTGCCTCTCTGCCTACTTGTGATCTGATCTCTGTGTCAAATAAATAAATAAAATCTTTAAAAAGAAAGAAAGAAAGAAAGAAAGAAAGAAAGAAAGAAAGAAAGAAAGAGAACTGAGGAACCTACCACTGTGTTGTTCCTCAACTGCCCATATGGCTAAGCTGTTCACCTTGTTTCTACCCTTCAGTCTTCCTTGGCTTGTTGTTGTATCATCTTATTTTTCAGTTGTCCCAATTGATTTTTGATACAGTGATCAAGCAAGTCAATGGAGCAATTCAATAAAAATTCAACCATTTTCAACAAATGGGTTTTGAATATACATATAAAGACACAGTAAACTTCAACTCCTATGTCTCACATATAAAAAAATTTTTGGAGAAAGATTACAGACCTAAAAACAGAATTAAAATTCTTTAAAAATAAAACTAAAATTAAAGTTAAAATTATATAGCTTCTTGATGGAAACATGAGAATATCTTTGTGACCTGGGATTAGGCAAACATATCTAAAGCAGACACAGAAAGCGACAGCTGTAAAAGAAAAACTCCTAAGATATAATTAAAACTTCTCATCAAAACACAACTTTAAGAAAATAGGCAAATATTCATAAAATGTATATCTGACAAAAGATTTATATTAAAAATATACAAAGAATTGTATAATTCAAGAACAGACAACAATCTAGTTTTTAAAAAAATGTAAAGAACTTGGAAAGACACATTGTAAAAGATGATACGTGAGTTCCCAACACGTAGATGCAAGCATACTTAACACCATTAGTTTTCAGAAATCAGATATCAAAACAATAATGAGATGCCATTTAAAATCACTGGAATGACTAAAATCAAAAAGGCTGTCAGTACCAAACTTTGGTAAGACTGGACAACTACTAAAATTCTCACGTGTTATTAGTGGGAGAGTCAAAAGTTAATAGGAATTCGACAGTTTGAAAGTTCCTTTCAAAGCTAAATATATACCTATCCTATGATCCAACAATTTCACTGCTAGGTATTTGCCCAAGAGAAATAAAACATGTCAAGATTGATACTTGTACAAGAATGTTCTGTCAACTTTATTCACAGAAGCAATAAAATTGGAAACCATGTAAATATTCATCAGCAGTAAAATAATCAAACTTTTGTATAATCAAACAATGGACAACTTCTTAATAACAACAAAAACATACACAACATGTGAGAATCTCATAAGCATTATGGCAAAGGAAGTAAACCAAAGAAAGTAAGACTGTATATTGTGTGATTCCATTTATATGAAACGCTAGGACAGGCAAAACAAATCAGAAAAGCAGTTGCTTTTGGTGAAAATAAATCAGAAGGGAGAGCATAAAAAAAATTTTCTGAGGTAATGAAAACGTTCTATATTTTGACCCAAGTGTCTGCCTTCCTCAAAATCCCAAGATTTGTACATTTAAGACATGGACATTTTATTATACATAAATTTTATTTCCAAAGAAATAAATTTTGTAATTAAATTTTGAAATAGAAAATTTAAAACTGCTAGGACAATGGGTTGGAAGTCCCTGTTTAAACTTTCTGAGGTAAGTTTAGAGCAAAAGAAGAACATGCCACTAATTGTGACATTGGGAAAAATATCTATTAATCTCATTCCTTCAAAAAGTTATCTGGGAAGAAAATGTGAATAGATTAAAAGGGATATATGCTAAAAGAAATAAGCATTTACCTCTCAGATCTGTGTGAAGATGGTCTTTCTATCGTGAACAGGATCCCCTAGTCTGACAATTCTATTGCCAATGAGATCGAAGTGCTGTCAAAGCTTGGAAGAGAACCATTGACTAGATGTGGAGGGTGGTCCAAAAAAAAAAAAAGACTGAAGAACACTGGACCATTTCCTCCAGAGCCACTTTCAAATATACTTCATGTGTTCATTTTCATTTGGACATAGAAACGCCATATGCTACAGATAATCATGTCCAAAAATGGGCAGAAGACATGAACACTTTTCCAAAGAAGACATATAAATGACCAAAAGACACATGAAAAAATGTTTATCATCACTAGCCATCAGGGAAACTCAAATCAAAACGAAACTGAGATACCACCTTACACCAGTTAGAATGGCCAAAATCAACAAGACAGGAAACAACAAGCATTGGAGAGGATGTGGAGAAAGGGGAACCCTCTTTCACTGTTGGTGGGAATGAAAGCTGGTGCAGCCACTTTGGAAAACAGCGTGGAGATTCCTCAAAAAATTAAAAATAGAGCTACCCTATGACCCTGCAATTACACTGCTGGGTATTTACCCCAAAGATACAGATGTAGTGAAAAGAAGGGCCATATGTACCCCAGTGTTCATAGCAGCAATGTCCACAATTGACAGACCGTGGAAAGAGTCCAGATGCCCTTCAGCAGACGAATGGATAAAGAAGATGTAGTCCATATACACAATGGAATATTACTCAGCCATCAGAAAGGACGAATACCCAACTTTTGTATCAACATGGACGGGTCTGGAGGAAATTATGCCAAGTGAAATGAGTCAAGCAGAGAAAGTCAATTATTATATGGTTTATCTTACTTGTGGAACCTAAGGAATAAAATGGAGGACTCTAGGGGAAGGAAAGGAAAAGTGAATTGGGGTAAATCGGAAGGGGAGACGAACCATTAGAGACTATGGACTCTGAGAAACAAGCTGAGGGTTATGGAGG